>JZKD02S1693950.1:43981-65427 GCA_000966675.3 Picea glauca | reverse complement strand
AATATATTGTTGTTTTTTTAATTTTGATTAAAAATCTTGTTTTAAAGTTACCTATATATTTTGAATAATTATTTTCCATTAATATATAAATAATGTACTATGAAAATAAATTATTAATTAACATGAATTTTACAACAATTTTTTTAGATTTTAAAGGAGATAATATTAATATTTTTCAATTTTAAAAGAGATAACATTATTAGTCCCTAGGTGTAGAGGGACTATAGCGATCGATAAATCGTTGAATTCATATTAGTCTATCCTTTGACCACAAATATTTCCATATTCTCTATTGTTGGAACCATGGAACTGAAAACATCGATTTGTATATAAAAAAAGGTATCATATTTGTCATGATCTGATTGGACAAGGGATTGGAGGTCTTATTGCCGACTTCGTTATTCCCAATGTTATATATGTTGGCATATCCAAAGTATTTGATCATATATGGTCTTTTTGAATAATATATTTTCTTATGCATTCCTCGAAGGTGGATTAATGCTAGCATTAATTCGAATGTTTGGTTTAGCATTTTATGCTAGGTAAATTTATGGCAATGTTTGATATGGTGGCATATCCAAAGTTTGTCTTTCCAATACATTATCTGGTGTTCGAACTATTGTTACAAAAAATATAACTATTTTTTTGGAATACGTCAGAGACCTGCCACTTTGAATATTTTTCTTAAATGTTTATAGTGCATTTATGAAAGACTTAAATGTTTACCTAACAGGCTTGGTAGTGTTGAATGGTTACTTAACAGGCTTGTTAGAAGTCATTTTCTTTCATTTTTAAAATTTATATGCTACAACGACATTGTTGGTTCACTGGTCCATGCTTGTTTTTTGCATGCCACTGATTTCTTATTTGAATGTTGTCATTGTTGTTTCTTGCATGTTCGTGTTGTTGTAGTTTGCATGTTTGGGTTTCTGCAATCGCGATTGGAACAACATTGTTCTTAGGGGAGTGGTTGTTGCTTGCTTCTTTCTTCATTGTATGTTGTTTATTGTTGCTTGATTTGACTTTGCAGGGTTCGGGTCCTATGCCTCCACTTGGACCTTTTGGTGCTTCTTAGTTGGGTTCTTATTTGGTGCTTGTTCTTGTTTTCCCAGGGTTTGCAATGTTGGGATGCTACATCTGTTGGTGGATCTATGGTTACATTTTTTTTCACTACAGTTTGCATAGAATACTATTAAGATAAAATAATAGACTAAATAATTGTAGGCGATGTAAATTCCATCTGTTACGCGTTGAAGCAGAGTTTGTCAGCCTCAAAATGTATTTCATTGTTGCCGATGTTTTTTCCATGGATTTTGTGTTACTATGGTTTCATATCTATGAGAATGCATTTTTCTATGTGGGATATATATTTGTTCTCTCCCTTTTACTTTCCTATTGTAAACTGCGTTTGACTCTAGTTTATCACGTTTCTATGGTCATTCTGAGCGACTGTTGTTCAGTTGCATGCTTAGCCAGTTTAATGGATGCGGCTTCCCAAATAGGTTCTATCGAACTATGACAGGTCATTTTTGGTGTATACAATAGCTTTCCCAAATTAGTTTTCTTTAAAAGAAGGCCTCCTGGACAAAAGATAATGCAATTTGTGAAATTATAGGTTTTGTCTACAACATGATTCAAATTGGGCTTATTAAGATAAAATAACAGACTAAAGAATTGCAAGCGATGTAAATTGCATTTGTTATGCGTTGAAGTAGAGTTTGTCAGCCTCAAAATATATTTTATAGCTACCGAGGCTTTTTCTATGGATTCTGTGATACCATGGTTTCTTAGTTATGAGATTTCCTTTTGTTGTGTGGAAGATATAGTTTTTCTCTCCCTTTTACTTTCCTGTTGTAAATTGCGTTTGACTCTAGTTTCTCGTGTTTCTGTGGTCATTTCGAACGATGGTTGTTTGGTTGCATAATTAGCCATTTTTATGGACGCGACTTCACGAATAGGTTCTATCTAACTATGACAGGTCGTGTTCAGTGTGTACATTAGCTTTCCTGAATTATTTTTCTTTAAAAGAAGGCCTCCTAGACAAAAGAGAATGCAATTTATGAAATGATAGGTTTCCTAGACAACATAAATCAAATTGGGCTTATTAAGATAAAATAATAGACTAAAGAATTGCAGGGGATGTAAATTGCATCTATTATGCATTGAAACAGAGTTTGTTGGCCTCAAAATATATTTCATAGTTGCCGATACTTTTTCCATGGATTTTGTGTTACTATGTTTCATAGTTATGAGATTGCCTTTTGCTGTATGGGAGAGATAGTTGTTCTATCCCTTTTACCTTCCTATTGTAAAGTGCGTTTGACTCTAGTTTCTCGTGTTTCTGTGGTTATCTCGAGCGACGGTCATTCAGTTGCATACTTAGCCAATTTTATGGACGCGACTTCATGAATAGGTTCTATCGAACTATGACAAGTCATGTTCGGTGTATACATTAGCTTTCCTGAATTAGTTTTCTTTAAAAGAAGGCCTCATGGACAGAAGAGAATGCAATTTATGAAATTATAGGTTTCCTCGATAGCATAAGTCAAATTGGGATTATTAAGATAAAATAACATACTAAAGAATTGCAGGTGATGTAAATTGAATCTGTTACACGTTGAAACAAAGTTTTTAGGCCTCAAAATATATTTCATAGCTATCGATGCTTTTTCCATGGATTTTGTGTTACTATGCTTCATAGTTATGAGATTGCCTTTTACTATGTAGGAGATATAGTTGTTCTCTCCCTTTTACTTTCCTGTTGTAAACTGCGTTTGACTCTAGTTTCTCGCATTTCTGTGGTCATTCCGAGCAATGGTCATTCGGTTGCATACTTAGCCAGTTTTATGGACATGGCTTCACGAATAGGTTTTATCGAACTATGACAGGTCATGTTCGGTGTATACATTAGCTTTCCCCAAATAGCTTTCTTTAAAAGAAGGCCTCCTGGACAGAAGAGAATGCAATTTATGAAATTATAGGTTTCCTAGACAACATAAGTTAATGATCGTGGGTTCTCGGGGTGGCGGGCTGAAAATTGGGCTTTTGTTGTTATGTGCCTTGCAAATAGCACAAAGATTTCCACAATCATTCTGAACGACCGCAGTTCAGTTCCATACTTAGTGTGTTTTATCGATGTGGCTTGATGGATAGGTTGTATCGAACTATGGTGTATACATTATCATTTATGTATTAGTTTTCTTTAAAAGAAGGGCTCCTGGACAAAAGACATTGAAATTTATCAAATTATAGGTTTCCTGGACAACATAAATTAAACATAGGAAATATGTAATTTTATAAAGTAGATATATAAAGCACTCTCGGAGCCCTCATCCCATACTTAGCTAGTTTTTACATCGTGGTTTATCGGGGTAGGCAGCTGAAAATTGGCAATTAGAGAGTTCTGCGATATACAAATTGACAATCGGACTTGCAGACTATTTGAATTTGAAGGGATTCATGTCCAAAAAATTTAGCATTATCGAAATAGTTTACTTTACGTGCGTTCTACATACCCTGGTGGACAAAAAACACAAAAAAAATAGTAAGCATTTTTTGGATCGCGGGTTCTCGGGGTGGCGGGATCTAAGTTCGGTCTCTGTTGCTTTGTGTCCTACAAATAGCACGGAGAGTTCCACGATATACAAATTGACAATTGGACTTGCGGACTATTTTAATTTCAAGGGCTCGTGCAAAAAATATAGCATTCTCAAATTACTTTTCTTTACGTACGTTTTACATACGCTCGTCAACAAAAACATAAAAATAGTAGTAATGTCTGTTACATAGGGCTCCATCCTTGCTACCGTTAGCGCTTCCCAATACACATTAAACATTCTTTCAAAAGTCATAACCGACCAAACAGGTTCGAAAAGACGGGCTTTAATAACTCGAAAGATCAAAGACATCTCCCATTAAAATGAATAGACAGACAAATATTATGGGATCTGGTAATTTCTTTTTGCCTACATTTTGAATTTGTGCAAATAATTTTTTTATTTATTTTTTTCTTGTGCAGTTTTAGTTTTCTTAAAAGCTTCAGCATAGTTCATGAACGTGTCACCGATAGAGGCCGTGACGTCATGTCCCTCTTTAATATTGTGCATTTTGAAATGATGGGCTTTAATAACTGGAAAGCTCAAGGACATCTCCCATTAAAATGAATAGACATGCAAATATTATGGGCTCTGGTAATTTATTTTTGCCTGCATTTTAAATTTGCAAAATACTTTTTATTTTATTTTTTTGCTTGTGCAGTTTTAGTTTTCTTAAAAGCTTCAGCATAGTTGATGGACGTGTCACCCATAGAGGCCTTGACGTCATTTCCCTCTTTAATATTGTGCATTTCTAAATGATGGGATTTAATAACTGGAAATCTCGAGGACATCTCCCATTAAAATGAATAGACAGGCGAATATTATGGGATCTGGTAATTTATTTTTGCCCGCATTTTGAATTTGCGAAATACTTTTTATTTTATTTTTTTGCTTGTGCAGTTTTACTTTTCTTAAAAGATTCAGCATAGTTCACGAATGTGTCACCCACAGAGGTCTTGACCTCATGTTCCTCTTTAATATTGTGCATATCTTAGATGTTAGATTTGAGAATCTGCTCAGATATGGGAATTTTAATGCGTGTTTCTAGTCACTATTGAGCACACATATTCAAAAGTATTGGGATTAATAAGTTAAAATATCGAGAACATCTATCATTAAAAGGAATCAACACAAAATCTAGAGAAGACCATCCGACGTTGCTTTTAAATACTTATTTCCATTTCTCTCTATCATCAAAGAGTTGTGCTTTAGGGTGCCCTCGTTCTAATGTTCCTGGTCATGAACATGTAAGACAAATTAGAGATGTGATTGAGGGGCAGATGAAAGAAAAGAGATTGGTTTTATATGATGTGACCTCTGAGTAAAAAAAAGAATCTGTTATACAAGAGAAACTCATAGAGGACGAAAAAAAAAGAACAAGTATGTTTTGGTTGGTTTTCCCCCTATGTTTGATGCTTTGGTTGGTTGAAAAGGCTGCCTGGAGATTTGTTGGTTGAACTTCTTTGTTTTCTTACTGGCAATTGTAATGGATTTTGAGGTCACGTTAAAAATAATTCTTTGTTTAAGTGTATCAAATTGTAGAGATTGCACAAGTATTTGTCTATCTCGGAGGTGGGTAACAGAAACTGTATGGGTGGATAAAATGACATATTATTACTACAAAATTTTCGACTTCATAGTTTGATGACCTGCATGTGAGACTGGTAGACGACTTGACAGAAAGTTATGTTCTTTGTCAAAGTTTGTTCAGTTTCCCTTGGATGTAGTTGCAGACTCCACATATTTGGCGTCACCTCCGAACATTTCAGACCTTTTTGTGGACCTCCATACCTCCACCAATATGAGAAAATAAATATTATGATTCCATCTACAACATTTGATACACTTGCCAGACCTGTGCTGGTGCATTTTGCAAAATTTGATGCACTTACCACACCTCTGCTGCCCGAAGAAGTTTTGTACCTCAATAAAGTTTCATTTTTCATCTAGGTTGGACGTTTCTTCCAATTTACTGTAATAAAGAAAACAAGTTTCACATACAAATCCTCGGGCAGGCTTCTCAACTAACCAGACGATCAAATACAGGGAGAATACCAGTCACTACGTACATGAATTTGTTTCCCCTGCCTTAGCTGTTATGACATAAAATGACTCCGTCCACTTTGAAATCGGCCTGAATCACATTTCTAAGTTGTATCATATGTCAAGGGTCAGGAACATTGCAAGGAAAGCACCTTAAACCCCAATTTTTCGACGACAGAGGGAAATTAATACTTGACAAAGAATGGAATGTTGAATAAGTAGACATTGCAAGAAGGACATATATGGAAGAGAGAAGGTATTCAAAAAAATGAGATAGATGTACTTGGCAACGCTGATTAAGAAGAAAACCCAAAATTCATATTCAGCTCGTTCTTTACAAATAAAGAGTTTGAACGTCAAGAAAACTGTGAAGAAGCTTCATCAATGTACATATTTTTTATTGGTCGACGACAGGCGAAATCACAATCGTGTCGTAAATAGCCTCAACTGTATTTTGTATCCCATCTTATTTGACTATAGAATAATTTTGGTTTATTTTTTAACAGTATTTTCCAATTTATGGTATTTGTTTTAATTGTATTTTGTACATTCTTCCCCTGTGTCGTTAAACATGAAGGACAAGCTTTTGTTTATGTTGCCCACTACTTAATTCTAAATAAAACCTGGTATGCTCTTTGTTTACATTTTACATTTAAGAATAATTTTTCATAGGCCATACTTATGTGGCGGTGACCCTGTACTTAAAGAAATAAATTGGAGGACCCATCCTGCTCCCATTCATCAGGTTCCATAAATAGAATCAATTAATGAGTTACAAAAAGGCAACTGAACTATTGACGCAATGTTCCTGTGAAGTATGTTGGATATATTGTAGCTTCTTTTATTTGATAATATATGTGCATATATACTAATATGAGTACTATTGCAATAAATACAAAAAAAAATCATCTTCGTCAAAGCTTAGGCAATTATGTTTGGGTTTTTAATATTAAACAACTATGTCCATTGTTCCTTCATATACATCTTGCAACCTAAGAACTTTCGTTGTCTACAATTTGTGCTTTAATTACTTAAAGTCGCAACAAATTTTGATTGCATATAATTTAATTTAGATACTTATGTTTATGGAGAGCCGACGTGTGTTGATTTCATTGCAACGAATACAAGATGAATAGAAGATAAGGAGTTTATCTTGCTGAGACCAGAATGAAAATTCATGTTTCTTGTTGAGCTATGTACATCTTGCAGTCAAAATTTTCATGATTTCAACAAAATTTGTGAGTCGAAGAGCATCTTGCAAATTGGGAGATCATTTTCATTTGAAACATAACCAATCCATTAAAATATATTAGTATGAATAATATTAAGATAAATATGAAAACTTTCTCCATTGATAGATACTAGTATGAAAAATATTGAAATAGATATGAAAACTTTGTCTTGGCCAATACTTAGCGAGTTGTCTGGGCAACAAGCCCTGAGTTCGCGGTACCCAACACCTATGTCCCCTGTTTCTTCATGTACATGTTGCAACCAAAGAACTTCAATGATCTGCACTTAATGCTTTTACAAGTGATAACCCAGTAGAGGTTCAAAAACATTTCCATTAATAAATGGAAAAAAAAAGGTTTTTTCGACTCTCAGATTCTTATCTCTTTTCCCCTTTTTCTTTTCCCGTCCATTATGGATTTCTGGTTTTATACTTATTTGTCTTTCTATAATGGGTGGTTGTAGGGTTCATGGGATGACATATCTTCATCTCCATCTGTATCTTCACATGACAAATCCGACCGACCACTGTACCTTTCCATACCTAGGCAATTTTATTGTCATGGTTGTTGGATCGGTGCATATGAATTGGCCTTTTCTTCTTCCCACTCCTTATCACTTTTTGGATATATGCTTACTTCCATTTCTATGGTATCTGGTTCCAAAGTTGGTGGGATGACATGTATTCATCTCCATCTATATCCTCGCACGACAGATTCGACCGACCGTTGTTCCTTTCCATATTAAGCAAATTTTATGCCCACCGTTGCGGGGCCGACGCTTGCAAACCCAACTACTTATTGTTCTGCTATATACATCTTGCACTCAAAAGATATGTGATCTACAATTACACCATAGGTTCCTCGTATACATTAACTTCGTTCAAAGTAATTGTTGTTGCTTTCCATCCCTAGCAACTTCGCATCCTTCTTGATATACATCAACAATGCTCCTACTAGTGACAAGTGGACACAGTGGTATGAAAGATACTTCTGTGATATATAATTCATGCTTTAACATCTCCATCTATATCCTCTCGCAACGGATCCAACTGACCGTTGGTCCTTTCCATACTTATCCAATTTTATTCCTGTCGCTGTGGGGCCGACGCTTGTGAACCCAGCTACTTATCGTTTCGCTATATACATCTTGCACTCAAAACATCTTTGATCTACAATTCCACCATGGGTTCCTCGTATACATTAATTTTGTTCAAAGTATCTGTTGCTTCCTTCCATCCCCAACAACTTCGCATCCTTCCTGATATACATCAAAAATGATCTTAGTAGTGACAAGTGGACACAGTGGTACAAAACATACTTCTGTGATCCACAATTTATGCCTTACCTGGTCAAAACTCAACAGGTTTTCACAAGAATTTGCATTAATAATGAAACACTAGATGTTCTTCTGTGAGATACTTAGTTATTTTCCCCTTCTCTTCTTCACGTGTATTATCTACAATTCTACTGTGAACACCTCCATCCTTTTTCCCTTATTTTATTCTTGTGTATTATGGGACTATAAAATATGGACATGATATTTTATAGAGCATGTACAAATTTCACATTCCATACCTAGCGACATTTTGGATACCGGGTTCTCGGGTGAGAGGGCTCAAAATTGGGCCTCCATTGTTCTGTGGCCTACAAATAGAACCCAGAGTTTCGCGATATACAAATTGACAATCGAACCTGCAGACTAGCTGACTGAAGATTGCACTTCTATTTTTCTGTGTCCACCAAACAATGCTCCTAGTTCCACGATATAGAAATTGACACATGGAATGCAGAACTGGCGAGCTGGAGATTGCCATTGTTTATGGATGTTAATCCTTGAGAAGTATATAACAGTATCTAAAAAATTATTTTGAATACTAAATTAGCTCTTAGTAGTGACAACTGGACATAGAGATATGAAACAGTTGGGATTGCACTCTCCGCAATATACAAATTGACTATCGTACATCATCCACTCTTTCGTGTTACAGATTATGCATTCAAATATTCAAAGTGATACAATTAGAAGGTTTGGACCTTGCCTCCTCTGTAGACACCTTCTCAGCCTGTTTTGGATCCTCCTATTATTGGGTTCACGAAATATGCATCTCTAGCATTGGCGGGTTGACATATCTTTATCTCCGTCTATATAATCAGACGACAAATCCGACCGACCGTTGTTGCTTTCGATGCTTGGCCAATTTTATGTCCACGATTGCCGGGTTGGGACCAATTTCATATCCATCTATATCCTCCCATGGCGAATTGGATCACCAACTATTCATTTTCATACTTAGTGAATTTTATGCCCCCGGTTGCTGAGTTGGTGCAATTGAACTCTGTTCCTTCTTGTTTCGTTATATACATCTTCCACTCTAAATTTCCATGATCTACAATTCCACTGCTAACTACTCAATCCTTTTTCCCTTTTTTTCTTCCCGTGTATTATGGGACTATAAAGTATGGACATGATATATTATAGAGCATGTACAAATTATGCATTCCACACTTAGCGACATTTTTGATTGCAGGTTCTCACGTAGGTGGGCTCAAAATTGGTCCTCCATTGTTGTGTGTTACAAATAGCACCCACAATTTCGCAATATATAAATTGACAAGTGGACCTATGGACTGGATGACTCAACATTGCACTTCTATTGTTCTGTGTCCTCCAAATATTGCTTCCAGTTTCATGATATACAAATTCAAACATGGAATGCAGGGCTCACGGCATGGATATTTCCATTGTTTACGGATGCTAATCCCTATGAAGTATTTAACAGAATCTAAAAAATTATTTTCGATACTAAATTAGCTCTTAGTAGTGAAAACTGGACACAAAGGTACGAAACATGTGGCATCACACCCTGCGCAATATACAAATTGACTACTGGGTTTTGACATCGTCTTCTCTTCCGTGTTACAAATTATGCATTAAAATTCTCGGAATGATACAAGTTGAACGTCGAGGAATTGAGTCTTCTACAGACACATTCTCAACCTGTTTTGGATCCTCCTGTTAGCAGGTTCACTAACTGTGAACCTCTTGGATACTGTTTTGAGTTGGCATCAACCTTTGTTGTACCACGGTTCACAAATGTTTCAAAGTATCTATTGCTGCCTCAGTTGGCATCTGACTCTCCGCAATATACAAATTGACTACGAGGTTCATATCTTGTACTCAAAATTTCCATGATCTATAATTCCACCCCTGACTCCTTTGTCCTTTTTCCCTTTTCTTCTTCCCTTGTATTATGCCTCTCTGGTTATATAATTGGTTGTCTTTCTATGATCGCAGGCTCCAACATTGGCTGGTTGACTTCTTTATCTCCATCTATATAATCACACCAGGAATTCGACCGACCACTATTTCTTTCCATACTTAGCCAATTTTATGGCCGCAGTTGTTGCATTGGCAATCTACAATTCTATCGTGGGCTCCTCAAACTCGCAAGATTCACTGTACCATGGTTCACAAATGTGCTTCTTAATATACATTGGTTATTCTCTTACTAATGACTCTTACAAGTGATGGTTGCACATAGCAATACGAAACACTTCACATCCAGCCCTTCGTAATATAGAAATTGACTATCGGGTTCCGACATCGTCCCCTCTTCCGTGTTATAGATGGTGCATTCAAATGTTCCGAACGATACAATTTGACCATTGGGACCTCACATGTTATGGGCAGACCTTCTTACCCTATTTTGGATCCTCCTGTTCACAGGTTCACGGAATCTCCAATTCTTAGTTAGTGTTTCGGGTTGGCGCATTCAAACTCTGTTGCTTCTTGTTCCGTGATATACATATTGCACTCAAAATTTCTGTGATTTACAATTCCACTGCGGAGTCGTTGGTCCTTTTTCCCTTTTATTTTTCCCTTGTATTATCTCTTTGTGGTTATATACTTAGTCACCTTTCTATAAATGCGGGTTCCAGTCTTGGCAAGTTGAGATATATTTATCTCCATCTATATAATCACACGACGAATCTAACCGACTGCTATTGTTCTACATACTTGGCCAATTTTATGGCCACGGTTGGCGGGTTCACGATTTCGAACTCTTCTTCTTGTTGTGTCATGTACATCTTTCACTCAAAACTTCTATGATCTACAATTCCACCACGGGCTCATCGAACTCACAAGCTTCACTCTACCATTGCTCACAAATGTTTCAAAGTATCTCTCGCTGCCTTCCATCCCCACTAACTTCTTGTCCTTCTAGCTATCCTACCATACCCTCTTTGTGGTTACGTGTATTACACTCAAAAAGTTCCAAGACATACAATTTGACCTTCCCGCCCTCACCTTCAACGGTTGTACCTTGCAACCCTATTTTGTAGCAGTTTTTTTCCACTACCTGTGACCTCTGTACTTTATTACTATGCAATTAGAAACCTTTCATGCTAATAGTTGACCATGCAGGAAATGTCAACATTGTCATTAATGGGCGAAAAGATCAAGGAGATATCCCATTATTACACATTAAACCAAGGTGTGTGGAGAGTTATTTTGTCCCTTCCGATTGTTCAAGAAATCTACAGTGATTAATCGCTCATTGCAATATCCACCATGTTCTCATTTATATGTATGCAATTAGTAGTGTTTAATGTTAACAACCCATCATGCAACAACCGTCCAAATTGTCATTAATCAATGAAAGTATCGAGAACATCTCCCACTCACATGATTTCGACCAAAATTTGCGCAGGGTTATATTATCCTTTCCAACTTTTCATTTCATTCATCGTCTACAAAAAATAAACGTTCTTGTAGACTTATGGTAGCAGGTCGACAACAGTTTTATGGAGATATAGTAAATATGTTTGCACAAGAGGACCAAAAGTTCGAGTGGTCCAGGGCATACTTTTACTATTCATCTCATTCCTCCCAGAAAGAAGTGATTTGGACCTTTGGAATTGCTCGTGCAGCCTGTGTTCCTGAGGTTTTTGACTGTAAGGAGGTGGTCTCTTGGTCTGCCGAATAAAATATTCCAGGCCAAAGAATTATTCCACTGCGCGACCATTCTACTATTTCTTTGTCACCTCAGGTCTTCCGTGAGATGTTAAAATTGTCGAAACCAACATTGACGTTAAGAGGACAAGACTGCACACAGTTTCTAGAAAAAAATCATAACGAGTTGGACATCTTAGCCAACTTCCTTGAAGACCCGACAGCAGTTCCTGAAGATATCACAAGGCTGCAGGTAAGTTCCTTTAGAAATCCATTTTGAGAAATTGCTTGGTTGTTTACAAGAATAACGAGACATGCATTCACAATAAGCATTTCCCATATAATTATTTATATTTTGTATTTGATAGTCAAGGAACAATACATTTTCAATTGGGGGAAGATAATTTCTATTTATCTATGTTCCCATTTGTCACGATTCAAAGAATCGAATAAATTTTATATGTCATCCTACTTTATTTTCACAATTGTGTATTGTTGCCCGTTTCCAAAACTTTCTCTTTCCAATAAAATAAACTAAGGATTTGACTGAGTAACATTCTGGTAGGAGGCCCTATGGAGACACAAGGCCTCCCATTTTTTTTATGAATTTTTTAATGGCTTTGTCTCAGTTTTCAAAGATTTATTGTTAGGCAAGGATGCTCTACAGATGTCTAGCTAGGAAAGAAAGTTTTTGAACAAGAAAGGCACACTTGAGCAAGAGGAAAATCACAGTGTCCTTATGTTCTTTGGCTCTAAGGAAAATCCTACCTTCCTTCAATGCCACATCACAGACAAGATGTTTGTTGTAGAAATAGCAAGGCAATACAACCACTAGTTGAATTTTTTCCATGACAAGAGAAAAAAAAAAGTTCATTCCTCTGCACTGGAAATTCAAAGACTTTGTGTGGAGAAACATCAACAAGATTGATGAGGTTGCTTCCCATTTCAAGAAATTGAACCTAAAGTACACTGAAAGGATAAAAGGGTTCAACCCTAATGGAATTTTTCGAGAACATTTACTAGGTGTTGGCTTTAACACCTCTTTTATCCATAGACACCTGACCCAAGATAGGGACAATGTCAACAACAATCCTGCTTTTATTTATTGCGACGAAGAGACATTGCAAAGTGCGACTAAATTGTACAGACAACATGGAAAAGTATCCAGTGAGAAGAGTACCCAGTCCCCCACCAACACTCCCAAGAGCACGACATCATGAAGCATGGCTTCGATGGGACACCCCAGTAAGAAAGAAACCCAAAAATATTCAAATGGAGGAGGAGATAAGAACCATCCTCACATAAATATTTATAGTTCTCACAAAATTGCACTGGTGAAGAAGAGAAAAAACAATGTAGGGAAGGCGGAGGAACCTGAAATTGAAAGTGGAAAACTGCAACTTGAAATTGAAGCTAAGCACATGTAGAAAATTGGGTCGTCTGTGGTGGAAATATATGAGACTGATTTTTTGGACATAGATGAATCCTTCATAAGCCAGAGCGCTATTTTTGACAGCCAATATAAAAGTATGGTCATTGAGAAGAGAGATGTAACAAACAGGAAAGGCAAATCTTGCACAGAGATTGACTTTAGCGAAATGTTTTCATCCCAAATCTGCTCATTTCGACAGGTGACCAATGACATTCTTCGTGATTCCATTGGAGGAATGGAGACGGATCATGCCAATCTGAAACACCACCTTAACAAATTTGAGGAGGCTTTCATTGCAACACCAGAATTTTCCAGTCCTTTGGCAAAAAGCATGCCTTCTACCACTGCAGCGAAGATGAAAGTATCCTCTACCCTCCTTGCATTCTCTAGATCCCTTGCAGAGAATAACATCGACAAAAGAATGAATCTAGTTACTGAAGCCTGGGAAACATTACAAAATTTAGTTTCCTTCGGAAAGAAGGCCAATGATTTGGTGGAACATTTGGAGGCGAATCTAAAAAATGAACAACTTTTTTGTGATCAGGTACTGGACCCTTTTGGAAACTATGTCATCAACACATCGGAACTGAAAAGAAGACATGAGAAACTCCCCTCCCCAAAGCGCACCAAAAAAGTAAAACCATGTTGGAAAAATAAATTTTACAACCTACAGCTCATTGTCAAATCATGTAAACAAGTCACATAAGAAAAGGAAGATTTATTCACAAGCCTCCTTCAGATGGACTTAGCCAGAACTACCAACGAGGTTCAAGATCTTAACTTAATTCTCAAATCCTTGTCAGTCACCAAAGAATCCTTCTAGAAACAAGTTGATATTTTAAAGGGGTTGTCTTTCGAAAATTTTTAGGACATACTTGAATATCATCTAGATGAGCACGAGCATTGGGTATTGGACTATGCCTCACACAATGAAGAAATTGAACAGAGTTTGCATAGTATTTCAATGGATGTAAGAAAATTAGAAAATGAGATTTATAACATAGAAATATGGGATGAAATCAACACATCCCCCATGAAAAGCTACATCGAAGAATGGTTCCAACAGAGAATGGACAACCTCGTCCATGAAGGGCAACAACCGATCAACAGGACTCCACTGCCCATTGACGACAGCAACAAAAATGCATCGGCTTCATAGTAAGTCTATGCTACCATATTGTTTTGTTTATCTATTCATTTTAAGTCTATGATGTCATCTTCATTTCTTTATCAATCCATTTATGTCCTCTTTAAATAGAAAATTGTAACCAAAGACTCATAACTTCCAATGTTTTCTTTTCAAGTCTTTCTCTCTACCATTGCACACTTATTCTTTCGAAATTCCTAATTCTTGTAATTAATTCCTTTTATGGTCCGTGGGAGTCCCAATCCCAGTCTATATGACAAATGCATTTAAATATCCAGAAACATGTAACATACATTATTAATTTCTGATAAATTCCAAAGAAAACTGATTCGAAAATGCCCTTATTGTATACTAATCTTTATCTTTCTAGGAACCTTCTTGTTTGTTCCAAAGAAAAATAATTTGGATATGCTACATTTCTTGTCTCATATTGTATGCTAATTTTTTAGTCTTCAACGATGTTGATGCTTTAAATGTTGATGTAATTTCCAGAGATATGTAACAAACATTACTTATTTTATAATAAGTTTGTATAGTTCGCAAGCTCGCTTGTCAATTTGTATATCGTGGAACTCTTGATGCTATTTGTAGGTCATGGAAAAACAAAGACCCATTTTTGAAACCGCCATCCCGAGAACCCGTGATCCAAAAACTGGCTAAGTATGGAATGAGCACTCCATGCATGCTCTATAAAACATGTGCAAAGAAAACTAATTCGGAAATGCCATATATTTTTTGTCCAAAAAAATCCTTAGTTTTAAAGAAAACTAATTCGGTGTAACATATGTTATTACTATTCTATTATATAATAGGAATTATTAATTTTTGGTAAATTTCTATAGTCCGCAACTCCGCCTTTCATTTTGTATATCGCAGAACTATCGGTGTTATTTATAGGACACGGAACATCAGAGGCCCAATTTTTAATCTGCCAGCCTGAGAACCCGCAATCCAAAAACTGGCTACGTATGCAATGAGGGCTCCGTGCATGCTCTATAAAATCTCATCCCCATACTTTATAAAAGTACAAATTTCGTATCTATAAAACTAAATATCTACTTTATACAAGTACATATTGTTGAAATAATGTAACTGAAAAGTGTATTCTTATTATTATTTGATATATTATTCATTGGATCAATCCCCATTGTAGATTGATCATGTTGGCTATTGTAAAAGGACCAAATCCCCTTTTGCAGATTGGTTATAGTGTAATTGTAATAGAAAAAAGAATAAGTTAGCCCCATAATATATTTAAGAGGCCACATAATATAATAAAGGTGGTTATAACCAACGAGTTTGAGAAGTCAACCCTTCCATGAAGAGACACTTCACACGTGCCAGATTTGTATAAATAAGGAGGCTAGCGCCTCACTTAGATAGACACCTCACTTTCTCATTGAGAGACAAGTTTCAGAATTGCAGTTGGAGAAGAGATAGAGAGAGTGGCGCATATTTTGGAGAGCATCTTTTGTATTATCTTGATTTATCTCTTGGCATTGTATTGACTATCTATAATAAGGAAGTTTTGTTGGGTTTTGTTCCCCTAGAGGGTTTCCCATGATAAATGTTGTGTCTCTTGTGATTGTGTATTTCTCAGTGATCTTATGTTATGCTATTGTTATCTATTGAAATGCAAAGAACTATAATAATGGCTTAAACATTAACATGGTATCAGAGCCAAGCTGAAGGAAGCATATTTCACAAGAGTGAAAAACGCCATTGTTGTCGTACATGCAAATTAGGGTTTTTTTATGGTGAAGTTTTTCAGCCCTAAAACCACCTAGAAAAGTGAACCCTCCCCCAAGGATTACTTTGTCACTCTTAGCGCACCTTTTCAGTGGCCAGATCTCCCGAAAATTGAAACCCTAGTTTCACAAAGTACTAGAAGTACGAGAAAACTCGTGTACGAGAAGTACCAAAAGTACCAGAGTACTAGAGGTACCAAAACACCAAAAGCACTAGTCCAAAAAATCGCAGATCAAATTTGGAGGAGAAAAAGTTGGAATTTCCCAGATCCAAACACACGAGGCTACTCGCCTCAGCCAAGCGCACCTCCTGGTAAGTTCATAATTTGATTTTGAGCAATTTCATTTTTTGGTCATTTTCCTAGCTCTAGGTATAATATGTCTGCAAGCACTAAGCTTGTTGACAAGATGGAAGGTGTGGAAAAATTATATGCCTGGAATTATAGGATTGGAATCGTTCTTGACGATAATTCCCTAGCAAAATTTGTCAAAGGAGAAATTCTGGAACCCGACGATGGTGCAGAAAAAGAGAACCATCAAAAGGACACAATCATGGCCAAAAGAATCATTGTAGATTCAGTCAAAGACCACCTGATTCCTTGTGTGTCATCTAAGAAGACTCTGAAAGAAATGTTTGATGCCTTGACCAGACTGTATGAAGGAAATAACATAAACTGGAAGATAAATCTAAGAACTCAACTGAAGAATACAAGGATGCAGAAAGGAGAAACAATTCGGGAATATTTCTCCAGAATCTCAGAATTCAAAGAACAGTTAGAAGCAATTGGAGATACCATAGACGAAGACAAACTCAAAATGGCATCCCTAAATGGTCTCACGATACCTTGGGATGAATTCATCCAGACGATATGTGCCAGAACAGAGAAACTGAAGTTTGATAGTCTATGGGAAGAATGCATCCAAGAAGAAAAAAGAGTAGCTAATTGTGAAGTGCTACTTGCAAGAGATGATGATCAAGCCCTAGCTACTCACACCAAAAGAGGAAGGAAGAAACCATACTTCCAAAAGGAGACTCATAAAGAGCCTCAACCATCAAACAAATTCAATAATAAAGAATCTCATCTAAGGAGATTTCAGAAGAAAAGACAACGAAAGGAAAGATATTATCCATCTGTACAATGCTACCATTGTGATAAGATGGGACACATTACGAAATTACGTCCAGCCAAATGAGAAGAATACAAGAGAAAACATAAGAGGCGCCATGCCCATGTAGTTGAAGATGAAGTGCCACCCACAAAGATGATAAGAGGGCAGATCAAATACCATGTCTTAATCTCGACCCTCTCAGGATCTATAACACCTGGAGAGGACACTTGTCTCATTTATAGTGGTGAATCCAAGCACATTACGGGACAAAGAGACATTCTCTCTTGTATTTCAGAAAATAAGTTTTCTCAGAAAATGACACTTGGAGATGATTACCAATATCCCATCAAGGGAGTGGGAGAATCAAACCAGAAACTGAATTCAGGGAATTCACTAAAAATAAAGGATGTACTATATGTACCAGGTTTGACTAAGAACCTACTCTCCATTTCAGCTCTAGAAAAGAAAGGCTTCAGAGTTTCCTTTATAGATGGAGAAGTTCTTATGTGGGCTAAAGGAGAAACCTTAAATGAAGCAATCATTATTGGAAGTGAAGAAAATGGCTTGTATAAACTAAAGGGTCACTCAAAGGCTAACATGACCCATGCCATTGAAAACTCATGTGAACTTTGGCATAGAATATTATCTCACATCAACTACAAGGCGCTATATGCAAAGTGGTCATAGGCTTACCAGAACTCAAGGTTGACCATGAAGGCGTATGCAATGGATGTGCACAAGGGAAAAAAATCAAGAACCCTTTTCTGAAGAGAGACATCAAAGCAGAAGGAGTCCTAAAGCTCATTCATTCAGATGTATGTGACCCAATGCCATCGTCCTCCATTAGTGAGTATGTATATTATGTATCATTTATTGATTATTATTCTCGTAAGACCTGGGTATATTTTTCTAAAAGAAAGATTAAGATACTCATGTCAGATAATGGAGGAGAATGTACCTCAAAAGAGTTTGTGAACTTCTGCAAAGATGTTGGGATCAAGAGGGAACTCACTACTCCCTATAATATCCAACAAAATGGTGTAGCTGAATGAAAGAACAAAATGATAATGGAAGTTGTGAAGACTATGATCCATGATCAAGATCTTCCTATGTTCTTATGGGAAAAAGAAACAATGTTAACTGTATATGTGCAGAACCAATTTTCCCATAGTGCACTTGGGCTCAAGACCCCGGAAGAGATGTTCACTGGAAATAAGCCAGAGGTAAGCCATCTCAAAATGTTTGGCTACCCAGTGTTTATTCATATACCGAAAGAGAAGAGAAACAAGATGGAACCTTCAAGAAAGAAGGGAATATTTGTGGGATACTTTGAGGTCTCCAAGGCCTTTAGAATCTATATACCAGGTCACCATCGCATTGAGATCAGTAGGGATGTGACCTTTGATCAAGATGCAATTCTCAAGAAATCAAGAAGATTCCATCTTGAAAAAGTATATGAAGAGGAACTCATAATGTCCATAACTGCAGTGAGGGAGGTTCCCAAATCTCCAGAACCAGTGAGGGAAGTTGTAACTTCCCCTGATGAGGAAATTCTAGAAGACCATGATATATTAGAAGTTCAAGAACCTCCTCAGATGACGATCCTCCATAAAAGAAATCCATCTTGGGCTAGAGAGATTATTTAAGATGGAGAGAAGTATGGTGTTTCTGAAGGAAATATGAGACGGGTGAAAAGACCAAAGCCATTCTCCAATTATATGGCTTTGATGTGTGATGTTCTAAAGGAGGAGAATACTTGCTTTGAAGAAGCCATTTAGAGGAAAGAATGGGAATATGCCATGATAGAGGAATACCAATCCATAATAAAGAACGAAGTATGAGAAATAGTTCCCAGACCAAAGAGTAAAGATATGGTGTCCTCCAAATGGCTCTTCAAAATAAAACATGTTTTTGATGGAAGTATTGAGAAGTATAAAGCAATATTTGTAGCTCGTGGCTTTTCTCAAAAAGAAGGCATTGACTATGAAGAGGCATTCACTCTTGTAGCTAGATACACTTCGATCAGAACCATCATAGCCCTTGTAGCTAAGATGAAGTTGAAGTTTCACCAAATGGACATAAAGACTGCTTTCCTTAATGGTGTCATCGAAGAGGAAGTGTATATAGAGCAACCTCAAGGATTTGAAGTTGAACACAGAAAGTCTCATGTTTGTAGGTTGAAGAAAGCATTGTACAGATTGAAGCAAGCTCCTAGAGCTTCGTATGGCCAAATAGACAACTTTCTGATGAGCTTGGGCTTTACCAAGAGTAAAAAAAATTCTAACCTCTACTTCAAGGTTATGAATGATGAGCCAATAATATTATTGCTATATGTGGATGAATTATTCTTAACCGGAGAAGAAAAACTCATCACTGAATATAAGAAGAGACTTGCCTCAGAATTTGAAATGAAAGACCTTGGCCTAATTCATTCTTTCTTAGGTCTTGAGGTATGGTAGTGTCCATAGAGGATCTTCCTTAATCAAGGGAAGTATGTAGTTGAAATCCTGAACATGTTGGAATACAAGTCCATGAATACACCAATGGAAGCAAAGCTGAATATGTTGGTCGACACTTCGTCAGAATTAATTGATGCCACATTTTACAGACAGATTATTGGATCGTTGATGTACCTCGCGAACACTAGACTAGACATTTGTTTTGTTGTGAACACCTTGAGTCAGTTTCTAATAGAACCCAGACATTTCCACCTAGTGGCTGCAAAACATGTGATGAGGTACCTTAAGAGTACAATAGATTGTGGTCTCAAATATGACAAAGATCATGATTTCACATTGAGTGGATATACTGATGCAGATTGGGCAGGAAGTGTTTCTGACAAGAAAAACACTTGAGGATGCTATTTCAGTTTGGGATCAACCATGATCTTGTGGCAGAGTAGAAAGAAATCTAGCATTGCTCTCAGCAAAACAGAAGCAGAATACATTGTTTCATGTTCTACCAGCTGCGAAGCTATATGGCTTCAAAAGTTGTTGACCAGACTATTTGACCTAGAGATGGAAGAAACCATGATCCTATGTGACAACCAGAGCTGCATAAAGATGAAAGAGAATCTTGTATTCCATGGCAGGTCGAAGCACATAGAGATCTGATATCATTACATCTGTGATATGGTGTAGAGAGGAGCCTTAAAGCTCCAGTATGTTAGCACATATGAACAGTTTCCTGATGTGTTGACCGAGCCTCTATCTCGTGTAAAGTTTGAGCACTTTAGAGATAAGCTTGGTATAGTCGATAAGGACCTTCCTCGAAAGGGGGAGTAGTTGTTGTGATGAGACATCTCTTGCTTCCAGCTTCAGTGTTGTGACGTAAAACAAGAAGATGTGATGAGACTAGTATTGTTCTTTCGGATTGACAGTTGTGACGTAAAGCGAGTCTAGTATCTTGCTTCCAACCTGAAGGTTGTGATGTAAAGAAAGACGATGAGATGAGACTAGCACTGAGCTTCTAGCTTGATAGTTGTGACGTAAATGTAGTCTAGTATACTGCATCTAGCTTGATTGTTGTGATGTAAAGCAGGACGAGTTTCTTACTTCCATCTTGATTGTTGTGATGTAAAGCAAGACTATGAGATGAGACTAGAACTGTGCTTTCGGATGGACATCTGTGACGTAAAGCCAGTTTAGTATCCTGCTTCTAGCTTGATTGTTGTAACATAAAGCAGGACGTGTTTCTTGCTTCCATCTTGAGTGTTGTGACATAAAGCAAGACGAGAATTGTGCTTCCAGCCTTACAGTTGTGACGTAAATCCAGTCCAGTATTATGATGATGAGCCAGCCTCGTGTTGTGATGCTGGTGTATTAGTTTTATACTAATACATATTGATGCAGATGATGATTGCATTCCTTTGAGAATAACGATGTTGTTGATGAAGAAAACTTCAGATGATTTATAGATACGCCAGTCAGTGTTCCAAGATGATATTGATGATGATGTCCTCTCACCCACTTGATGTTGTTGATGATGTTGTCCTCTCTCTCTTTCCTTATGCTCTTGAAGAATACCTTTCGTGTTAAGGGGGAGTGTTGAAATAATGTAACTGCAAAGAGTATTCTTATTATTATTTGATATATTATTCATTGGATCAATCTCCATTGTGGATTGATCATGTCGACTATTGTAAAAGGACCAAATCCCCTTTTGCGGATTGGTCATAATGTAAT
>JZKD02S1693950.1:11831-22129 GCA_000966675.3 Picea glauca | reverse complement strand
TCGAGCCTTAATCAATGGGGTCCTTAGAGAACCAAAATCCCCCTCCTCTTTTTTTAAATGAATATTCTTTCTTTGGATGCAAGAGGCCTAGGGAGTTAGGGTAAGAAAGTGTCTCTAAGCATACTATGAAGAAGTTTTATCTGGATGTAGTCTTAGTTTAGGAAACTATGGGTAGGGTGACAATATATGCACTACCTTAAAGTCTTTTCTTAAGGGATGGGATTTAATGGCTATTGATTCTTTTGGTAGATCAGGAGGGTTTCTTATTGATTGGTGTGATAACATTTTTCGTATTTAATCTTTTCCCAAAGGACAGGGAAAATTTTTTGTATACTCATCAATTATGGTCCATATGAGGGCACAGTCGAATAATGGGATAATATTTTCAAATCTCCTTTCCTAATGGTGCCAAATTAATCATTGGTGTGGACCTAAATTTTGTTTTAAACAGGGATGAGATATTGCGACTTGTTGTTCATTATGATCCACTAAAGACTTATTTTATAGTAGCCTACTTGGAGAGGATTGGTCTTGTGGATATTTCTCTGATGGATATAAAACCTAACTAGATGAACAAGCTTTCTAGGGAAGTGGTTGTGTAAAAAAGGTTAGATAGGATCCCTAGATGTGGCAAGTTTTAATGAGAGAGATCAACGTTAAAATGGAAGGGATTATCCAAGGAAATGTTATCTTTAATTTGGAGGATTATAAATTGCAACAAATAAATATATTGGAGACACGAAAGTATAAATTGATTCTAGGTGAAAAGAACGAGTGGAAAATTAAGAGTCATGCCACTTGGATCTCATGTGGAGATCAAAATAAAATTTATTTTCATTCTTTTTAAAACTATAGAAGACCTAAAAATATGATTTTTGATCTACGAGTGGAGGATGGTGGGGAAGCCGAGTCCTTTTAGGATTTGGCTAATATCAGTGTGTCACGTTTTGGAAATATTTATAAACAACCTAAAATATTTCCGCTTTAGGAGATTATGAACTTGATCGCCATGTATCATTGCTTAGTCTAGGAAGATAAGAATGAGAATATCTTCCTACAAGTTTCTTTGGATGAACTACTCTCATTTATGAACACTTTTTAGAAGGATAGGAGCCCATTCTCTGATGATTGGAATGATAAGTTTTACATCAAGGCTTGTTCAAATTTCTAGGAATGAATCTTCTAAGAGTGGTAAAAGAATTGTGTGAACTAGGAAGAGTTCCGGGAAACATTAAATGAATCATTATTTCCTTAGTTCCACAAGTAAACCATCCAGAATCCTTTAATTAATTTAGATTGATCTCATTGTTTAGTATGCTATACAAGATTATTCTGTAGGTGATTGCAATAATAATTAAGCTTATTCTATCTCAGGTCATTTCGGTGGAGCATTATATATTTTTGGAAGGGAGGAATATACATGAGGAAATTGGTGTTGCAAAAGAAGTTTTACAAAATGTAAAATTGCATTCATCTCCGTCTCTGATTTTAAATCATGATCTCTCTAAAGCATATGATTTATTGTCCTAGACATTCCTTCATCTAATGCTACTTCATATTGGCTTCTCTCTGAGAATGGTTATGTGGATCATGGGCTATGTTACCTCCTTGCATATAGTAGTCTTAATCAATGTATCAACATCTTCCTTTTTCAAATCTACATGAGGATTGCAATAGGGATGTCCTTTATCCCATTATTTTTTTCTACTTGTGGTTGAGGGTTTAAGGAGGTGGTTGTTTCATGTGATGGCATATATGGTGGTACAAGCTGCAGAGGTAGACATACAATTATATCCAGCTTAACTCCTACTCATTGATGATATTCCACCAAGGATAATTTTAAGGATGGAAATTTATCTAAAAATGTAGAAATCTTAATGAATCTTAATAGTCCTTAATATGAAAAATAGAAAATGTTTGGCGATATTTTTGTAAAAATATTCAAATTTCTAAGGATTTTATATAGTTTCTATAAAATTTGGGCTATTTTTAAGGTAAAATACTTTTATTCTATAGAATTTGGATGAATCGTTTTTTGAAAAAATGCAAATTTGTGAATAGTTTTTTGGGAAAAGCATGGAAAATTAGCCCATGGGAGAAATTTAGCCCCTAAAATTTTCCCTACATTCCGCTATTTTATTATAGATGTGAATGAGATTTTAGAAAAAAATTGGACATCTTAAATATCTAGATGTGAATGGAGGTGAGAAAAAATATTTCAATTTCTTATTCTTGTGCATTGGAGGATCAACTTCATGCTCAGTTGATTTCTCTGCATCCTTGTGTAAGGGGGAATCTTGATGAAGGCATCAAGTATCTCAAATTTTTTATCAATCCCAAAAATTATAGGATAGTGGATTGGTAGTGGTGTTGGAAATATTTTTTTCATTTATGTCAAAGATTGGGGGAGCCTACATATGTCCAAGATAAATATTGCAGCATGAAGATTGTTGAAAGTATTACTTCTGTATTTTTGATGATCAATCTGGATACCCTATCTTTGAAGGAATTTTTACCCTACATACCTAGCTCAAATGGGAGAATGATTTATATGGTTGGAAATATTAGTATGAGACTATTCCAATGGTATATTGAATTCCCTCTAACTACCTACGAATTAAGAGATATGAATTTTTCCTTCTCACAACCTAGATGAAAAATTGAGTTCATCTCAACTAGTCTTTACAGGTCGGCCTGGAAAGTGGAGTAAAATTACTATAAAGACATGATATATATTGAAATTTATAGTGAAACCAAGAAATAATCTATAGATCAAGTCTGAGGTGAAAAAACATGATCGGAGGTGTGTTAAAGGTGTTTGAGTCTCTTTCTGGTGTGAAAGAAAAGTCTAAGGGATTTTCTTGAGGTATTTCTTATTTTCAAAGTGTGTTATGAAGGAATGAAGGTCTATGATGCTATTATCATAAATTTTTTGAGGTTTTGATGTGTCATATGTGGATCCTGTCATCAATGGATGTTTTCATTAGTGGATGTTGTTGTTAGTAAATGTTTTTTTCAATGGTTGTTTCCGCCAGTGGATGATATTGTTAGGCAATGTTACTGTGAGTGGATGTTGTCGCCATTGATTTCATTTTGGGAATGATGCTATGAGTCTTGCTAGAGTTTGAAGTATTTTCTATGGAATGAAGCATGCAGGTGAAGTCAAAAGTATTTTGTGTATGAATATCTTTGATTGGTGTCTACACATATCTTATTAAGTTGGTGTTTAGTTGAGGAGATTGGTGTCTCCAATAGGTTGGTGCCTACATCTTCTTGAGTTGGTTCTCAGTTGAGGATATTGGTGTCTCCAATAGGTTGGTTCATACATATTACTAAGTTGGTGCTCAATTAAGGATATTCGTGTCTCCAGTAGGTTGGTTCCTAGACATTTATAAAGACAATTTTTATGGTTTCTCCCGATTGGGTTTCCATGTTAAACACTATGCATTTTTATTTGAGTTTATATGTGATGTATGTTTCTCAACTAATGAATGATTGATGAATGGTTAAATAAATTAAAAATGATCTTATATTGGTTGACACTCCCCCCTCAGTATAACCATAATTTCAACAATTGATATCATAGAATGCTCCTTCAGGAAAAAAAAACCTAAACATAGCTCCTTTGTTTGGTGTAAAAAACTTAATATATTATACAAAAGGTCTCCCTATAAACAAAGCTCCTTTGTTTGGTGGAAAAAAACATGCATCCGGGAGTATAATAATGAAGATATATTTACAGGCCCTTATGTTTGGTATTTAGGAATTAGTCACAACAGATTATACATATGAAGCTAGGAAGGAGTCAAGTGAAAACAATTCAAAAGAAATATATTCTATCTTGAGTGATATATCATATTATGATATTGTCATGGTAATGAAGTGTACATCAACTAAAAATATTTGGGACAATCTACAAAACATTTATGAAGAAGAATATCTATCCAAAACCATGGAAACAAATCCTAGTAATGAATAAAATGATGATAATTAGAAAGAAAAACTAGATTCAAAAGAAGAAGATCTTGAAAAAAAACCCATCAGTGCCTAAGAAAAAATAGAAAAACTTAAGAAAAGGAAGTGGGACAAGCAATTGAAGAAACATGAAAAGAAGGATCATGATCCTAACGAAAAAAATAAGACAATTATTATCTTGAATATTGTTGGACGGGCATTTTAGATGCAATATGGAGAAATATCCTAAGGGTAGAGGAGATGTGTAGTAAAGACACATCCAGGATCAGATTCCATGGTAAAACCGCATTTTTTTGTGGATAAGAAGATGAAGAAAGAAGATAAAGAAAGGAAATAAAGCAAGTAAATAAAGTAAGGAGATAAAGAAGGAAAAACAACATGCATGCAAAAGGAAGGAAAAACAACATGCAGGAGAGAGGGAAGGAAAAAAATGCACAAATTATGCATTTTTGTGAGTTGTAATGAATCATAATGAGTTTTCATAGGGTTTTGGGATAGTATAGTAGGTTTTTGAGCCCTAAACTCTATGTATAAATATGTAATGGGTTGGGAAGAATAGGCTACTGGAAGAATAGGAGGATGGGAGAATAGGTTGAGAATTAGAGAGAGTCAATGTCTGAAGGTTTAGGGGAGATTTTGCACATCGAGGCTTTCACTGCAGAGAGAATAAGCAGGATGGGAAATGATACCATGATGCATATTTTGTAGTATAGTTCACAAGCTTGAGATGATTTCACGAAGAATAATAAAGAAGTTGACCATTGTGAATGTAGCCCAAGGATTAGGTGAACCACGCTAAATTTTGTGTCTAGATGTGTCTTTTTATGTGATTGTTCATGGATGTTATGTTTATGCATGTTAGATATAACTTTCGTTGTTATATGAGTGATGTGTTGTAAGTATTAATGTTCCAATCACTGGCTTATGTTTCAATTTGCGTTATAATAGTGTTGTATACTTGAGTTTACCAGTTAATCAAGGAATAAGAGTCTGACACAAACTATTTTGCACAGGGTATATAAGTGTCAATGAACATGTTGATGAATTCACGTCCCCTCGTCTCTATAGGAACTTGGTTCCTGCAGTCCCAATAGATACCCCGAGTGAGGCTTCACTTGCAAGCATACAATGTTGAAAGGGTCATTATCTAAACAATTTTTTTGGTTAGATAACTTGAACGTAGGGTCTTGCAACTGCCTGCCAAAAAAGACAAAATTAGAAGAGAAAAATATCATAGAATAAGTGGTGAGAATCCAATTAAAATAAAATGAATAAATTGTGAGAAGCTAGAAGATGAAATGGTTTCCTTAAAAAATATACTAGAGAAAGAAACTAATCAATTGAATATAAGCTTGAATTTTGTAAAGAGTACAAAAATCTTAGATAATATTCTCAGTTGTAAAAGGTCACTATTCATTAAGAGAGGGCTCATATACAACTATAAGAAAAATACCACTGAGGGAGATGCAAGAATTAAAGTCACAAAGCGAATAGAAAAAGAAAATGAAGAAAATCCTGAAAGATATGATAATATTTTCAAAGGTTGTACTAGCAATGAAAGAAAAAACAGGAAAGGAAATTATGACCATCGGAAA
Organism: Picea glauca; assembly: GCA_000966675.3. Lineage (NCBI taxonomy): Eukaryota > Viridiplantae > Streptophyta > Pinopsida > Pinales > Pinaceae > Picea > Picea glauca. The sequence goes on along the minus strand of JZKD02S1693950.1, from coordinate 16,559 downwards.
CTTGATTCTTATCACAAGAAAAACAAGAGTGATTTTAGAAGAGTTGTTCCACCCTGAAGAGCTTTTACAAACCAATAGAAAAATATCTTTCTTGGATATTCTTTTTCTTCCCATAATTATGGTCATAAAGTAATATATTTTATAGCTTATGCAAGAAGTGATCATGTGAGAGATAGAAGTAAAGGTTCTTACATAATCTCAAAGGATGATTATACGAGCAACAAAAGCAGAACTTATCATGGATTTTCTAACAAAATGTACAATTCATTTTCTCCTCTAATTGATACTAAATATTATATGTGCAACAACTACGATCACATATCACATGATTGTAGAAGCAACATGATAAACAAAACATGGCATAATATGTTCTTACCAAGCATAAAGAAGAATACACCAAGCTGTGGAAAATGAAGCAAGAAGAATCGAAGAAGGAATAATGTGGACTTGTAATTTATGCTCAAAAAGAAGGGAACCAATGGTACATTGACAGTGGATATTCAAAACACATGACATGGGACCATACCAAGTTTCTCACCTTGAAAGAAGAAAAATGAGACAATATTACTTTTGGATATAAGGCTTTTACAAGGATAGCTGGAAAATGTACTATTAGTCTTTTGGAAATACTAAGACACGGAATGTCATGTATGTTGAATGGTTAAAGTATAATCTTCTAAGTGTCATAAAAATGTGTCATCAAGATTACAAAATCACATTTCATTCTAAAGGGTGTGAGATAAGGAAATAAACTTTAGGAAGATTAGTGAAAAATAAAAACAAAACCTCAAGAGATCTATACATACTCGGTAAATTCAAAGAAGAAAAATATTGTATGGGAGTGATATCTCTCTCATATTGTTAGTACAGAGGGAGTATTACATAATCGACTAAAGGTTTCTATCAATAACACATGAAGTTGTAGAAAATGGGGGGTATTACAAAATTGATGAAGTGTTTGCATCAATGACAAACAGAGAGATTGTTAGAAATATTGTTGTCATTGATGTAAAAGACAAGGGGATCCTATAGATGTCCAAGACAAATATCAAAATCCTACAAATTTCCAAGATAATGATTGCAATATGGAGATTGTTGAATGTATTACTTTTGGATTTTTGATGATCGGTTTGGATATCCTATCTATGAGCACATTTTTACCCTACATACCTAGCACAAAGGGGATCACATGTTATATGGTTTGAAAGAGTATTCTGAGACCTTTCCTACAATATATGACATTCCCTATAACTCCCTAGGAATGGGGAAATAAAAACAATTATATCTGATAGCCTAGCCAAAAAATTGAGATCGTCTCAACTAGTCTTTATAGGTTGGCCCTGAAAGTGGGGACATAATTACTATAAATACATGATATATGTGAAAATTTGTAGTGCAACCAAGCTAGAGATCAATTATGTGATGCACATAAGTGATCTGAGGTGCACTAAAGGTGTTGGGTTGTCTTCTTGTTGTGCAAGATAAGTCTAATAGATTTTCCTACGATCTTTCTTGTTCTCAAGGTGTGCTATGAAGGGATAAACATATGTGATACTGCARTACACACTATTTTGAGGTCATAATGTTGTCTTCATTTGATGTTTTTTTCAATGGATGTTTTTTTCAGTGGATGTTGTCGTCAATGGATGTTTTGTTCAGTGATTACATTCTGGAAATGATACTATGAGGCTTGCTAGAGTTTGAAGGATTTCCTATGGAATGAAGTATGCAAGTGAAGTCATAAGTACTCTTTGTATGAAGATAATGGATTGGGGTCTACAAATATCTTATTGAGTTGGTGTTTAGCTGAGAATATTGGTGGCTACATTTTGTTGAGTTGGTGCTAAGTTGAGGAGGATAGTGTCTCCAATAGGTTGGTGCTATGTCTTTCTAAGTCAATGCTTAGTTAAATATATTGGTGTATTCAGTAAGTTGTTGTATACAATCTGTCAGACAATTGGTTTAAATTGATGGACAATTTGTTTGGATTATTGGTTGTCATTGATGTCAACCTTTGGAGAGTGATATTGTAGATTGATGTCAACCCTTGAGTATGTCTAGTAGATCTAGAGGTATGGGTAAGGAAACAAAGTTTGGTTGAGTAATAGTGTAATGAATATCAATGTATANACCACTGAGGGAGATGCAAGAATTAAAGTCACAAAGCGAATAGAAAAAGAAAATGAAGAAAATCCTGAAAGATATGATAATATTTTCAAAGGTTGTACTAGCAATGAAAGAAAAAACAGGAAAGGAAATTATGACCATCGGAAACTTGATTCTTATCACAAGAAAAACAAGAGTGATTTTAGAAGAGTTGTTCCACCCTGAAGAGCTTTTACAAACCAATAGAAAAATATCTTTCTTGGATATTCTTTTTCTTCCCATAATTATGGTCATAAAGTAATATATTTTATAGCTTATGCAAGAAGTGATCATGTGAGAGATAGAAGTAAAGGTTCTTACATAATCTCAAAGGATGATTATACGAGCAACAAAAGCAGAACTTATCATGGATTTTCTAACAAAATGTACAATTCATTTTCTCCTCTAATTGATACTAAATATTATATGTGCAACAACTACGATCACATATCACATGATTGTAGAAGCAACATGATAAACAAAACATGGCATAATATGTTCTTACCAAGCATAAAGAAGAATACACCAAGCTGTGGAAAATGAAGCAAGAAGAATCGAAGAAGGAATAATGTGGACTTGTAATTTATGCTCAAAAAGAAGGGAACCAATGGTACATTGACAGTGGATATTCAAAACACATGACATGGGACCATACCAAGTTTCTCACCTTGAAAGAAGAAAAATGAGACAATATTACTTTTGGATATAAGGCTTTTACAAGGATAGCTGGAAAATGTACTATTAGTCTTTTGGAAATACTAAGACACGGAATGTCATGTATGTTGAATGGTTAAAGTATAATCTTCTAAGTGTCATAAAAATGTGTCATCAAGATTACAAAATCACATTTCATTCTAAAGGGTGTGAGATAAGGAAATAAACTTTAGGAAGATTAGTGAAAAATAAAAACAAAACCTCAAGAGATCTATACATACTCGGTAAATTCAAAGAAGAAAAATATTGTATGGGAGTGATATCTCTCTCATATTGTTAGTACAGAGGGAGTATTACATAATCGACTAAAGGTTTCTATCAATAACACATGAAGTTGTAGAAAATGGGGGGTATTACAAAATTGATGAAGTGTTTGCATCAATGACAAACAGAGAGATTGTTAGAAATATTGTTGTCATTGATGTAAAAGACAAGGGGATCCTATAGATGTCCAAGACAAATATCAAAATCCTACAAATTTCCAAGATAATGATTGCAATATGGAGATTGTTGAATGTATTACTTTTGGATTTTTGATGATCGGTTTGGATATCCTATCTATGAGCACATTTTTACCCTACATACCTAGCACAAAGGGGATCACATGTTATATGGTTTGAAAGAGTATTCTGAGACCTTTCCTACAATATATGACATTCCCTATAACTCCCTAGGAATGGGGAAATAAAAACAATTATATCTGATAGCCTAGCCAAAAAATTGAGATCGTCTCAACTAGTCTTTATAGGTTGGCCCTGAAAGTGGGGACATAATTACTATAAATACATGATATATGTGAAAATTTGTAGTGCAACCAAGCTAGAGATCAATTCTGTGATGCACATAAGTGATCTGAGGTGCACTAAAGGTGTTGGGTTGTCTTTTTGTTGTGCAAGATAAGTCTAATAGATTTTCCTACGATCTTTCTTGTTCTCAAGGTGTGCTATGAAGGGATAAACATATGTGATACTGCAGTACACACTATTTTGAGGTCATAATGTTGTCTTCATTTGATGTTTTTTTCAATGGATGTTTTTTTCAGTGGATGTTGTCGTCAATGGATGTTTTGTTTAGTGATTACATTTTGGAAATGATACTATGAGGCTTGCTAGAGTTTGAAGGATTTCCTATGGAATGAAGTATGCAAGTGAAGTCATAAGTACTCTTTGTATGAAGATAATGGATTGGGGTCTACATATATCTTATTGATTTGGTGTTTAGCTGAGAATATTGGTGGCTACATTTTGTTGAGTTGGTGCTAAGTTGAGGAGGATAGTGGACCTCCAATAGGTTGGTGCTATGTCTTTCTTAGTCAATGCTTAGTTAAAGATATCGGTGTATCCAGTAAGTTGTTGTATACAATCTGTCAGACAATTGGTTTAAATTGATGGACAATTTGTTTGGATTATTGGTTGTCATTGATGTCAACCGTTGGAGAGTGATATTGTAGATTGATGTCAACCCTTGAGTATGTCTAGTAGATCTAGAGGTATGGGTAAGGAAACAAAGTTTGGTTGAGTAATAGTGTAATGAATATCAATGTATATGTTGTTAATGTTGATTAAGGTTGGTTGTCATTGATGTCAACCCTTGAAGAAAACCCCGTAGCACAAAGTCTTGGGTAATGGACCCAATATTGTTTGATGTAAATATGAATCATTATTGTTTTTTTATGGTTGATAAGAAGCAAAAATGGATGAACTCCAAAGTGGTTCCATTATGGTGAAATTCCTCACGGGAAGACGCTTTGTGGGGTAAGAGAACACATGCTTAATTGTGGAATAATGAGATCAAGGAAAGTGATTTTGTCATGGAAAATATCCTAGATGGATAGTGCTTGTCATTTCATTTATGGTGGTATGTGGAACG
>JZKD02S1693939.1:113989-133548 GCA_000966675.3 Picea glauca | reverse complement strand
AGACTAGGTTGGAACAACTGCATTACATATTCTCAATTGGCCAGATATTTCCCAAACAAAACAGGTAGCTGCTTGTTAACTGGAAATTAATAGCTAAACAGTTATTGGAAATTGGAACCAACCCTCATATGATGTACTAAAACTGCTAACAAGAATGGTTCCCCTCAGTATGTTCATCACCTCTGTTCATATTGATGCCCGTATGGGTAGTGCCTGACCTTACTTCAGGGCACACAGAAATAGATTAATGGGCTTTTGCCATTCAACTACCTCCCTGATGCTTTTGGACGACTTTGTTGGAACGTTTTGGGGAAGGTGATTTGGAGAGTCCCTTGGATCACCAAGACCACTATAAGAAAAATTGTATATGGATGGACCATAATGATTGAAAATCAGCAATGCGGCAAGTGTGAACCTCCCAAGCCACAATGACATCGTGAGTGCCTAATAGGCATGAAGTTACATATGACTCCTGAGCTTTGCCAGCTCAAAATCAAAATCAAACTTCTGTATATTGTGCCGTTGCAGTATACAAAGAGAGGCATATGAAGGAAAACTTTGATCTGACATAAGAACAAGAAAGAAAACTGGAAGTTGCTTACCCTGAAGATGAGCCTTTTCCCGATCCGACCGGCAGGATGATTGAGAGCATACTGTTCTCGAGTCAATTTCTTTGCCTGCATCAGAGCTATGGCCACTGTGTCCCCAAAGAGCATCTGTATGGCTGTGGAAGTAACAGGGGCCAGATCAAATGGGCAGAGCTCTCTGTCCAGTGGCAGATACACATGCATATCACACACATTACTCAGCTGAGAATTTCTTAGTGAGGTGACAGCTACCATGTATGCACCCTTGGCTCTGGCACATGGAACAAGCCTTAGAAGTTCTTCTGTAGTACCACTCTTACTGAACAGCACAAGCACATCATTGGGCCCAACTATGCCAATGTCACCATGGAGGGCATCGGTGGGTGACAGGAAAACAGCCTTTGTGCCTGTTGAAACAAATGTCTGTGTTATTTTCTGTGCAACAAACCCACTTTTGCCCACTCCTGTGAAGAATATGACTCCCTTGGCAGCCATGAGAACTTGTGTGAAGGCCTGTAATTGGGCATATTCAACATTGGAGAAGAAATAATCAAGATGCTTCCTTTGCTCCTCAAATAGTTTTTGCATTTGGAGGGTGCCAAATTCAGAGTTAATTCCATTGTCCTTTGTGATGCTGTCCATTGGTTCAGGCAATGCCCCCATTGTTGCAGATCTGCGAAAGCTCAAAGTGCCCTACAGTTTAAGCGTGCAGTATCATATAGTTAAGCCACCCTGTCCTACAATGAAGGCATGTTTAAGGGCACCGGTGAAGTGCAAATTGCGAGATCCGCCGATTTGGGTACCCTGCTAATAGGCTTTTAGTTGGGACTGGATCAGAATGACGGGATTTGACAGAGATCTAATCAAATGGGTTGTTGAATTGAATTGGGTGCATGCTCCAGGCAACCTCCGAACTGGGTGCGATTCAGATTGGTTGTTGATTGGTATTCAATTAAAAGCAATGCATTTGACAGAGATCTAGCCCAACATGTTGTCGGTAAGAAGATCCTGTGAATTAGACGGAATTCATTCAAAGTCGGTTTCAGAATGATCTATTCACACCGGGAAACCCAAATGGAATTTTCAATGAGATTTTAATGACAGGAAAACTGGGATACCCAATTGGAAATTTTCAATGAGGTTTGATTACAGAAAAACCAATCTGTAAATAGATTGATTGACAACATGGTCGAGACTCGAGTAGAGACTTCTCTGAAAATCAAATTTTCAAGTATTTCGGTCGCAACAGAAGGGAGAGATGCGCGGTTTACTCCATGCACAAAACATGCAATTAAATAATTGTGATATTTAAGTGCACTTATATAGAAACAAAAAGCCAACAAAGCACAAAACAGGTAACAGCAAGTTCAGCTTAAAATGGTTAAAATAATAATTGGACAGTTTGTAATCAATGCAAGCGCGTCTTGGTTCTCTGGAACTTAGCACACGGTAAAAGCTAGGGACCTATAAAGCTGTTGATCTGGTTTCGTTTTCCAAATTTTATAATAAAATAAAATTAAGGAATTTACCAATTTCATTGTCTTGAATTAAATTGTGATGGTGTATGATTTTAATTTGTAAAATAAATTCAACGATGACAAGGAATGAAGAGTTTTGAAAATGCACATTTTTAATGTTGGACGATGTGGGGTAGGGTCAGGGCTGTAAAACAGTTGGTTGCCACTTGAAATGGCCTATTATCTTTGTACCTTTCATTCAATTCCAGATTTGTTATTGCTGGCTTACCATGTACATTTTGGTGTCATTCAAGGTATCTGTATTAACTATTAATGAGTTTGAATTTGCAGTTTCCCCAAGATTAGGAAGCTTGGAAAACAGCAAAGTTACAAGAGAATCTCAAAGTAAGTGTAAGAGTCAAAGTAAGAGTAAGAGTGTACATGTATACCGCTATATGTAGAGATGGTATATGTAGAGATGGTAGGATTTATTTAAAAAATTGTAAATAGCAATTTAAAAAAAAAAACTAAAATTTTATTGGTACAATTGAAATTTGGTATGAAAAATTTAGCAATGTTAAGGGTTGGTGTTGAAGACACTTAAAATTTAGCCATGTTAAGGGTTGGTATGGTGGGTCCACCCACAAGTCATGAAAACATTAGCAAACCAAAAAAAAACTAAAACCTAATTTGTTTATGATAATATTTGTATTTTTAGATATAATTTATTTAGGATAATTATTAATATTTATATTTTTAGATATAATTTATGTATGATAATATTTATTTATCGATGGTTGCTATCCATGAATTTTGAGTTGACTAGTCATTATTATTTAAGGAAAACCACACCACCTGAAATAATAAGTTCGTGATTTGTAAGGGGAGAGGCTTTCATTCCTACCAAAAACAAGATAAGCTCTTAGACAATTAAAAATAGTTTTAGGTCTAGATTTGTAAGGGGGAGACTTTCATTCCTACCAAAGACAAGACAAACTCTTAGACAATTAAAAATAGTTTTAGGTCTTATTCAAAGACCTTTTCATCTAAATAGTATCTTCAAGAAATACAATATCATTTATAATCATTCCTAAAACTACCTTTAATTAAATGATTTACCTTTTAGTAACACTTAACTTTAATTACATAATTTATTTATAATAATATAATTTAATTAAAATATATTTTTATTAAATGATGATTTTATAATTTATGAATTATTATGTTGCATTAAATCATGTACCTTTTAGTAAGACTACGGAGGTATACATACCCTACCCCCTCTGGATTTTAACTTGTGACCTCTTAAGAGGAAGCACCCTACCCCCCTTTGGATTTTTGTGACCTCTTAAGAGGAAGCACACGTTCTTAACCATTATGTTGTATAGTGTTTTTTAAAGAAATTAAGAGGCATAATTTTTTTTAATTAAATTATGTTTTAATTAAGCTAGACACCGAATTGGTACATACCCTACCCCTTTTAGATTTAAACTTGTGACCTCTTAGGAAGAAACACATGTTCTTAACCATTAGACCCATTCAAGCTCTATGGACATTCCACTCATTATGAAAGACTATTTTTTTTGTAAGTGAGTTTAAGAGTTTGTATTACTAAAAGAGGGTTATAGTACCAAAAAAAAGGAACTCCCTGGTCTGCCAAAAAGGAAACCAGGCCATAGGTTCTCGAGTTGCGTTTTCTGAAAAAGTCAAGGGGTATGACTGGACTGCCACTGTGGGAAACAAGCCCATTCCTACCATATCCAGTTTTTGACAAGATAATCAGAACAAACATGAAAAGGAGAAACAAAGACTAAACAAACGCTGGACTGACCCGACTAACTTGTCAATAGACTAACCAGATGCTAGTCCAGGATGATGAGATGCTTCTTTACTTCATTAGCCTGGCCCTTGTTCTCCTCCTTTTGGGAGACCGTGCGAGTCTTTCTGATGTGTGTTGGCGCTCTGTTCCTGTCAGTTGGCATGATGTCCATGTGATGGACGTAGCGCAGGTAGATGTGGAATTGAACAGCCAGCCGCTCAATCTTGGCTTGCTGGTCCTTCTCGACCTCAGTTAGTAGTTTGGTAATAGTTTCCAAACTATTGAGGCGTCTCAGGATTTCGTGCAACATTTTTTTGTGTTCCTTGTTGTTCTCCCGTCTGGCATCCTCCCTTTGCGAGCTCACTTTGTCAATCAACATCTTTGTTTGCCATGCCATCTCCACCATTTTGTGGTAGAGGGTTTCCCTGGGTTGCGTGGATCCTGGGTCAGTTACCCAGTCTATTTCCTGAGTCAGAGCATCCCGTGTTTTTCCCTTGCGACTTCTCTTGATTTCCTTTTCCGAACGGTTAATGGTTGCCTTTCCTTTTGGTGCAAACAGGGTGTGAAAGGTGCCCTCCGTGTCTTTGGCCGCCTGCTCCATCCTTGAAACCCACCATGGATTGTTATGAGTTCCCTTCCCCAGGGGGTTCCTTTTGTTGTGCATTCGCGTCATTCACACCATCCTATCTAGCCTATGGAAGCTCCTTTGCTGGATTCTCAACCTGTTTCCTGCCCTTGTGTCTATGGTGGCTCCTGCATTTGCACTCTTCTGTTTACATCTATTACTTATGTTTCTTCTCTTATTGAAATTTCCCTGCCGTGGTCTCATCCTTCCAAGCATGGTCTTCCCGTAGAGGTGAACCTTCCGGTCCTTTTTCCCCGTCGTGGTACGTATGATCATGATGACTCCATCATTATCCATGTACGGGCCCTTGCCCTTGCTCTCTTGATATCCTATTGAGCATCTCCCTGTACCTGGTCTTTGGCGTGGTGGGTCGATATTGGTTCGTGTCACTCCCTCTTTCCTTACGTCATTCGTTACCTGCTGTATGTCATCAATACTTTCCCACCATCTTTCGCCGCAAATCTTATTGTTGACATGACCTTGTTGTCGCACTCTTGCCTGTTGTATAATATGATCCTGCATTGTGATTGGTGGTCGAGTGTTAGCCAGTCATATCCTGCCTGGGTCCTGCGTGCCATCCCCTGGGTCTTTCGCTACCCTCCTCAATGTGACCTTCCTTGCTTAAGTTGCGGTCACAAAATTTTGTCACTAATTGGAGGCACTCCATTCTAAATTGTCCTTCCAGGATGCTAAACCAGATAGTATCTAGTTCCAGTCCTTCCTTGCTAACCCCCTCGTTGGAAATTCTATTTGCCATGCCATTTGCTGACCTGCGTACCTAACACAACTCCATTGTGTTAATCGTTTGCAGATGCTCTTGAATTTTTTGTAGGGAGTGTGCCAGGCGCTAATGTCTCTGCATTTTGCCCACTCTAGTGCCATTTTGGAGTCTTTTTATCTGTTGATGACCAAGGTTGAGTCGCCTTCCACGATAGTGTTGGTCATCCTTTCACGGCTTATAATTTCGAGCCCGGGCTCCAGGGCTCCAAATTCCGTTGCATTGTTGGTTGAGTTTCCCATACTCCCAGCGTACAACCAGATTATGTTTCCACCACTATCTCTAATCACCCCTCCCATCCCTGTCATTCCTGGGTTCCCTTTTTCCGCCCCGTCAAAATTTAACTTGAGGAACCCTGTCGAGGGTGGTGTCCAGATGCGCTCTCCTGATTGGATTTGCGGTGGCCGCCCTACCCGTGTGTTGTTGCGCCCGTCTTTTAGGTGAAAAAAATCTAATATTCAAGATTCTTGGCTTGTGGGTTGCGCTTTTCCAGTCTGGCAGTTGCGGCTCTGCACAGTTTCTCGTATTTGAGAGATTATTGCTTCCTTGAGTTTCCCTTCCGAAAGGCTTTCATTCCTGAAGATGCGCCAATTCCTTTCTTTCCATATTGCCCATATAATCATCCCTAGCATGAGATTCCAACAAAGGTTCACCATTTCTTTTTTGCTATAACTCTCATTCCAGTTATTGATGGTTGCGTTGATGTTACCTTGGGTCCTATTGGACTGGAAAAAGATGTGTGTCGCCCAATCCTAGATCTATGTTGTGTAATTACATTCATCGAGGAGGTGATTCATTGTTTCTTCCTTTGCTTGATAGAGGTGGCATTGTGATGGGCCTATGAAACCCCTTTTCCTTAGGTTTTCCCAGGTTAGAATTTGGTTGTGAAGTACTAACCATTGGAAAATTTTGATTTTTAGCCACTGGGGTCTGTCCCAAATATTTCCCCACTGTTGCGCTGGATCTTCTTAGTCCTGGGCCATGATGTAATTCCAAGTTTCTTTTCATTTGAATTCCCCGCCATTTTTCCTGCCCCATCTTAGTTGGTACTCTTCTTCTGAGACAACAATTTTCCTTTTCCCCAATTCCTCCTCCACCTCCTTCGCTATTGTTGCGATCCGATCTCTATTTTGTGGATTGAGTTTGTCCCAGATCCTCCATCTGTCAAGATCATTTTCTTGTTTCTAGTAGTCATGGATTTTGATTTTTCCTTGTGCAGTCATCTCCTGTTGGAGTTCCTCCCTATTCATATTTTCCATTATGGGTTCATGTTGCCACGCGTCCTCCCATAATATGGTTGTTTTACCATTCCTCACTTCCCAGAAGTTGTGTTTCTGGATCTAGGTTTTGTTGTGTCAGGCTAGATTCCAGATGGTTGATCCTTCCCTTGTGCCCATAAAGCAAATTCGATCATAGTCATTGATGTCCGGGGCATACTTGGCCTTCCAGAGGGTTGCCCACGGTGTTGTCTTTTCTTTGACCCATATCCACCAGAGTTTCGCCCCATAGGCTTCATTGGTTCCCTGTGGGTCTTGTAACCCCAGGCCTCCTTTTCATTTGGGTTTGCAAACCTTCTCCCAGGCCACAAGAGCCCATTTTTTCTTACTTTCCACTCCTCGCCATAGGAAGTCCCTTTGGATGGTCCTTATTTTTTGGAGTATTCCTTTGGGAGCGGGAAACACTGACATCATATAGGTCGGAATTGCTTGTAGAACTGCTTTGGTCAGAATAAGTCTCCCCGCTAGGTTGAGGGATCTATAAGTCTAGTTTTTCACCCTCTCCCATAGTTTTTTGATCACTCCTTCCCATGTTGTCATTTTTCATGCTCTTTCCTTCAAGGGGATTCCCAAGTATTTCATTGGGAGCGTCTTGCATTCGAACCCCAAAATATTTGTCAGGTTTCTTTGAATTGTTGGGTTGGTATTGAAGAAATAGATTATGGATTTGGAATGATTGATCTTCACACCCGAGGCTTCCCCAAACTCTTCTAAGATTCTTTTATAGGCTTTTGCTTCTTTGACCATGGGTGTGCCATGGAGTAAGGTGTCATCAACGAACTATTGGTGCGTGGAGGTAGGGCAATTTTCGAAAGGTTTGATGCCTGTTATTTCTCCTATTATAGTTGTGATTTTTATGCTTCTACTAAGTCCTTCCATCATCAGAATGAACATGAAAGGTGATAGTGGGTCTCCTTTTCTGATGCCTCTTAAAGGCCAGAAGTGTTTGGTTGGGGCTCCATTGATTAAAAACGAGTAACTTGTTGTTGAGACTAGACTAACAATCCAATTGATCCAGTGTTGCACAAAGCCAAAAGATTCCAGAGTCTTGACCATATAGTGCAAGCTAATTTTTTTATAATCCTTTGCTAGGTCAAGTTGGATTATCATCCCCCCACTCCTCTAGATTTTCAATGTGTGTATTAGCTCATGGGCATGGATGATGTTGTCCACAATTTGTCACCCTTCTACAAAACCCGCTTGTTCCTGTGAAATCAGTGTGGGTAAGATAGGTTTTAGTCTATTGGCTATGACTTTGGAAATTATCTTGTAGACCACATTGCATAAAGTTATGGGTCTATAGTGGTCTGGGTTCCTTGCTTCATTTTCTTTGGGGATTAAGGTAATCATTGTGGCATTTAGCGCTTTTAGAATCGAGGTCGAGCATCTGGAGTCTTCCACCACCCCATAAACATCATGTTTGACCACTTCCCAACATGCTTTGAAGAATTCCACCGTGAAACCATCTAGGCCTGGGGCCTTTCCATTGGGCATATTCTGAACCACTTGGTCAATTTCCTCCTTAGTGATGGGTTTGTTTAGGTTGATATTTTGTTCCTTAGTAACTAGCCTGGGGATGTGTTGAGTTATCCTTTGTATGGCCTCTGTTCGGTCTTGGTTGGGTTCCTGGGCTATCCCTTGGAAGTGGTTTACAAGTATTTTTTCAATCTCTTTGTGGGACTCTCTCTCTCGATCCCATCCTGATCTCGAATTTTCAGGATTTTGTTCTGGGTTCTTCTAGCAATGGTTGTTCTATGAAAAAACTTTGTATTCCGTTCTCCTTCCTTTAGCCACCTGATTCTGGACTTTTGATGCCATAGAGTCTCTTCCTGCTGACATATTGCTTCCCATTCTTGGGTCATTTGGGTCTCTTCCTTTTTCCTATCCTCTGGATAGACCTCGTCTATGCAAATTTCCTAGAGTTTCCTCATTCTGTCTTCAATATGCTTTTTTTCTTGGTTTATGTTTCCAAATATTTCCTTGAGTTTATGTTTGATGTACCTAAGTTTCTTATAAAGATTGAACATCCTTGTCCCTTGCTCAGGTTGTTGCGCCTGCCACCATTGGTTGATATTCTCCTTGAAAGTGGGATGTTCGATCCAAAATTTCTCGAATCTGAACGRTCTATTCCTCGGTGTGGTTTGGAAGTTTGCTTCCAATTGGACTGGCCAGTGGTCTGAACCCCCCCAAGGAAGGATGTTGCAGTCTAAAGTTAAACCCTGTACAATAATGGACTTCGACACCAAGAATCTGTCTAGCCTCGTCGCTATCTAATTTTKCTTTATCCGTTTGTTGTTCCATGTGAACCGTCCATTGCTTGTTTTGATCTCCACCATCTCCATTGTGTCAATGAAAKATGAAAAGTCTTCCGCATCTCTATCCAGTCTCCTGGTGCCTCCTTTTTTTTCCGCAAGTGTCATGATAATGTTGAAGTCCCCTGCTAGGATCCAGTGGAGGTTGTTGGAGCGGGATTTTAGGTTTTCTAGGTCYAGGAGCATTCTTCTCTTTTCTTCCAACATTTGGRGACCATACACATTAATGCATAGAATCACTTCCGTGTTAACTATGATTTGCATGTTAACTGAAAGTGTGTGTCTGGTGGCTTCAACTGCTAGTAAATTCATCACTTGTGGGTTCCACAAAGTGAGAATACCGCCCGTCATCTGATGTCCTTTGAAAACCAATGTCTTGTACTTGCTCCATTGTTTATTGTTGATTGTTTCCATTCTGTCTATAATACATTTTGTCTCTTGGATGAAACAAAGGTCCGGTTGTTCCTTCCTTAGTCTGTTTTTAAGGATTCTTTTTTTTCGTGGGTTGTTTAGGCCTCTAATATTCCATGTTATAATCTTCATTTAGACATGTGGGGGGGAGTTGGGAAAGAGAATTTTGATCTTACCTGAGTTTATCAACAGAGCTCATAGTTCTTGTAGGGCTACGTTGTTTGATTTCCTACCTTTCTTCCTTCTCGTCTGCTTGGGTGAGAGCTGGAGTTGTCCCTCGCCTGCTTTGATTCTGAGGTGTCCTATCTCCTCGTGTGTGTGCTTGAGCCCTCTGGATTTTGCTTCCTCCCTTAGGAGGAATAGGTATTGAATACGATCTAGTTGCTCCACTGGTACATTGTCTACACCCTACCTTTTCCATTTCTCTAGTATGTTCGGTAGAGCTATTCCTTCCCTTTCCACAATATCTCTGAGATCAGGATATTTTGTACCTACTGTTGATGGGTCCTGAATCCCTTGATTCAACAGTAGGAACCAAACCTGCCATCGAGTCCCAATTAGACTCTGCATCGTTTAATAGTGGAATGGTCCTCCAGATCTTGCGATCCGACCAATTTATCGATGGGCTTTATGTTTTCTTGTGAAGGCTCTTCCTTTAGTTCAGACTATCTATTTTCGTATTTTCTCTTGGGTGGGACTGATATGAGATGTAAGCCAATATAAACCAACTTGGAAACAAAATAGAATTAAGCTTAACTACTGGGGAAGAGGCTGAACTTGGGATAACCCGTTGCTCAAGCATGCAGACAACAATTTTACACCACAGGCCTAGTACTAATACATTAACCATGTAAGCATCCAATTACTGTCTGAGAAACTAATTACTAGAAAAAAAACACATATGCAATAAGACAATGGCAAGCAAAATAATTCACCTACTTAATCATCCATCACATAATAACACCACGATTCATCTTCATCCTTAAAGTAAAGAACAACACAATATTGCACCAGATAACTTGACAATAGATTAAATAACTCTTACTCATTATAACATCATTCATGAAACGAGATAGGAAATAGTTCTTCTCCACGTCCAATCACATGCATCTGATGAAAATAACTTTGTCTTTGGTCCAGAAGGACTTCGCAGTTCAAAGGCAGCTACAAAATATTTTTTAACAACCAGAAAGAAAGAGTTCTTGCAACAACCATCGACCCCTAACTAATTGGTCGATGTTCTTATTTATATCCTTTATTGCTTTGTTAATTTACCCCCAATGTTTCTCGCATTTGGCCCATTGTTCTTGAATTTCTCGATGTGGTTCTTGAGACATCTTATCCCAATACCCAGTTGATCGCTTCATGCAATCAAGACTTCTTTTTCTCAGTACCCAAATGCCATGGTCTTCTCTGTCCCGGCCCTTTTGAACTACATCAATGTATTCGAGTCTCTCTACGACTTGTTGCGCCCTTTCATGCCACCGCTCTATATCCTTGCATGTTGCGAGTGCCATGAGAGTGTCTTCATGGAGCGTATTTATCTTTTCAGTAAAAATGTGCCTCTCTTTTTTGAATTGGATGTAATCTTCTTCGAACTCGCTTCTCAGGTATACTGTGGTCTAAGTGGCTCCCTGATAGTATTCAACTAGATGGCGCAAATGTTCTAGTTCCTTCAGGGCAACAACCAACTCCTTTTCATCTCGTTTGGCTCTATCTAGGGTGGCATCTGAGAGCGCCATCCAGATACCAATGGCCAACTTTCGATACAACCTTTTTGGCTGCATCTGATAGCCTTGGGCACTCTTTCTTGAACATCAAGAAACAAATACGTGCGATAAAATGATCATAGATGAGAGAGTAGGATTTCTTGTACCTGTTCTCCCACAAGATGTCAAAATACACATGGACTAGGAGCTCCGATGTGTGCCAGCTCAAGTTCATTCCGACAAAGACATTTCTTGCACAAATAACGTCCAATAGATAAGAAGCCATATAGAAGGATGGGTTTTCTCCCTCTTTCAACATTTGAGCCTGTCGTATGCAAGTGCTCAGATATTTGGAGATGATGGCACCCCAGTGAAAACCTATTCCGGAAATGGCTATCATATAAGCTAGAGGCATCCGAGCCTCTGAAAACCTGGAGCAGTCTTTCTCCCCATGCAATCGACAGAGGAGGGCCATTAGGTAAATGTACGACTCCCTCAGGTTAGCAGTCAGGTACCGGCCAAAGGTTCGATTGGTGAACTTTTTATCCTCTCTCCACCATGACGCCATTGCCTTGCTGGTGTCATTTTTCTCATAGAATTTTACAATAAAATTGGTGTTTAGTCGTTCTTCCGGCTCTCTGAGCTTGTAGTAATTTTGCACTTCCATTGGGAGGAAAACCCTGACACACTCACAGTTGTCGTCATTAATCAAACATCTTTGGGTGTCAGTTTGATCGATAAGCCATTTCAGAAGTTCGATGCAGGGGAATACCAGAGTCTTGCTCGCTACCATGTGCAGATACGCCTTTTAGACATTCGATAGGACTTCATCATCGAGTCTTCTCGTATCAGGATCATTGTGGGGGGTATATTCGGGGATTTCCTCCCGCTTGATTTTCTTGAAAAGTTCTTCCCAGCGTAGGAATATTGTCTTGGTCCCAATGTTTGCCTCTGTATCTCCAAAGGCCAGGGGTTGAACGAAATACTTCTTGGTGGCTATTTTGATGATGAGCATCGACTTTGGGGCAAATTCCAATTGTCTTGCAACCGCTAGGGAGGAACCTTCTCCCATCTCTGGTTCTTATAACTTTGGTGCTCTTGGATATTTCCTGGTGGTGGGTTTCTTCGAAGGCATCATTCCTGCAACTGAAAAGGATCTTTTAGGAAAGTGTACAGAGTAACATTGGATAAAAACGTATGAAATGAAGCATAGAAAATCCATAGATCGATACATATCTGTAACACTTGCTAAACTGTTGTTTAATACTCACTGGACCTTGGAAGCTTCCCCAGACTGCTCGTCTCGCCCCTCTGGATGTTCTGAACTCCTTCATGCACATAATAACCTTGTCTACAATGACTCAAAATAATATAACGAGAGAGATCCTACCAGTTGTATCAACCAGTTAATACGAGTAATGGGTGAAATTCAAAACAATCTACCATCAAATCTCTGCAAATAAATTCTACGTGGGTTGATGGCGGAGGTGCGGAGGAAGATGCATTGTATGGGCATGTTCAAACGATTCTTTTAATTCATACAAAAATTAGAAACTAATGCTAGATTTTGAAATTAATTGACCCTTTAAATGCGTCGTATCTAGCGTATCTTAGAGCTAAAATGTCCCATCGCGTCATTTTCTTAGTGGGAAGATCAGGAATCAACAATATCCTTATGCATGTTTCTGTCGGTATCTTCTTCAGAAAACATCATACGCCGACGAATTTCGTCGTACGATGCTGACATGGTAAAACTGGTTCGGGGTGCGACATGGGTCTCAGGATCTAGTAACGACTCTAGGGAAAAGTAGATCGTATGTCTGATCACTCGAGAAACGACATATGGAAATAGAGGACAAGTGGTTTGACCATACATCTCAATCAGAGTCATGTCTTTCAACATAAGACATGCATTAAAATAAACCTGGGATTGTCGAGGCCGAAAGGTATTAGGGTCGGTGATCGGGGGTTGACTTATCACGTTCTCCATGGGCTAACCTTCTCAAAAATTTGTCGATGCCGAAATGATTCGATAATCGGCCATCAACGATTCCTTTCTTTCATTGCTAACATTTACTCCCTTTGCCTTTCTTCGATGACGAATGAAATCGGTTATCGACGACTTCCTTGTGTAATTCTCATCGCGAAAGAAAAATATCTTATGTTGACTTCGACAAAGATCGACGATCGACAACCTCGATTTTCTTAAGTGATTTTCTTTCATCTTCAATTCTTCCATGTTCCGAATTTTGGACTCGTCGGGTGAAAATCCTTAGTGGTTGATTCTTTAATTAAATTTTAGTCCTTTAAGTTATGGTGATTTCCACATGCTCAAGCAAAAAAAATGTAAAGCCTAAAATGAGATTGGAAATGGCAAGAAAACGATACATTTTCCACAATGAAGACGAATCAAGTAGTGCAAAAGATCAAGTGGTACCCAAAAAGTAAATTTTGACATAGGCTTTTTAGGGTGTGTTGAGTGCTCAACAAATGGTGATTCACTAGGCGAAAACAGAATCTATGTTCTTCCTTCATGCTCGGCTAATACGAAAGCTAGTGGAGAACCTTCCTGGTTTTAAATCAGAGCCTCTTTTACCTTTGCAATTTGAAATTCTCTAGTTAATGCTTTTGGGTCTGCCTGTGGGGTTTTTAACCTTTATTCCTCCTTCGTTTCCTGTAACCCTGACTCATGACCCTTTTTACAAAAGTCTAGTAAAGCATTCACTAGAATGGAGCCTTTAGTTACCTATACTCCCTTTCTTTGGTGTTACTCCACTGCCAACGAGCATCCATAGCCTCGACCGAGTCACCCCGACATCACAGACCTTTCTCCTCTACCAGCGAGCGTCCATAGCCCTGGCAGAGATATCTACATACCCTCTCCTACTATTCACTCTTTTGATAATATCAACTTTATTCTGACATGATGCCCTGAGTGAGTGGGAGAGGATGATGTTTGTTGATTTTGCAAAGTGGGATGGTTAAGGTGAATCCTTTGCTATCTTTGTGTTCAAGGTTCATGTAGTCCTTTCTAGCTTTCCTACTTTCCCTTAAGGTTTTACCAGGCCACTAAGTAGACATTTCTGAAATTCCTCCAAAGTTGTTCATTTGCGCAGGTTAGATAGAGGACCCCTCAAAGCACCCGCAAGTTCCTTGGTGATTCTTGTGTTGTATGTGAGCGATGAGTTCGGAACAGAGTTCACTATGTCACATGATTTGAGGTCAACCATTGTCTTTCTAAACACAAATTTCAAAAGCGCGGAAATCCAGAAAGCAAAAGAAAACAACAAAAATGCATTTCACAATCATGAAAACACTCATACAATTTTTTATTTTTTTTATTTTTTTATTATTGGAAATATTGTTTAAGGGTTTGGCCATTTACTGGGAGGGCGTTAGGTTCCCCCCTTAGATTCTGTAACCGATAAGTGCATGCCCCAGTCTTCTCAGCCACCTGGAAAGGTCCAAGCCACATATTCTGAAACTTAGAATGCTTCCCTTTTGGCTCATTTGCTCTATCCCATTTTAGGACTAAGTCTCCTACTTCAAAAAATTTCTCTTTAGTCTTATGCTTATCAAACCATCTTTTCACTATCTGTTGGTGAGCTAGAAGTTTTGACATAACCTTTTCTCTCTCTTCTTCTGGCATGAGCAGAGTATCAATTCTTTGATGTATGACCGATGAGGGTTCCCCGTTGGAATCTTGGGCTAGTTGAAGAGATGTAAGATAAAGYCCATTTGGGAGAATGGCTTCCTGCCCGTAAACCAAAAAGTACGGGGAATTTCCTATAGCTTCCTTGGGTGTGACCCTATCGGCCCATAGAGCRTTATGGAGTAGATTATGCCAATTCCTTTGGTTATCTGCAACCATCTTTTTTAATATTCTCACTAGGTTCTTATTGGTCGATTCTGCCACTCCGTTTCCCTGTGGATAATAATTTGYAGAGTACCTAGTTATGATTCCTTTGGCTAGAGAAAACTCTATCAATAGAGTGGAAGAAAAATAAGCCGCATTATCAAAAACTAGAACAGAAGGGACACCAAATCTTGTGATCAACTATTGTTCTATGAATTGCATCACCACCTTCTCATTTACATGAGTCAGAGGGATGGCCTCTACCCACTTCGTGAAATAATCAGTGGCAGTAAGTATATACCTGTGTTGTTTCGAGGAACTGGGTGTATTTTCTCCTATGATATCCAACCCCCATTGCTCAAAAGGCCTAGAGATAGTCACTGGTTGGAGTGGGACTGCTTCTCTCTTGTCCCTCCCAGCGCTTATTTGACAAGTTTTACAGTTCCTAGTGTAGGTGTGGGCATCTTTGAACAAGGTGGGCCAATAATAGCCAACTCTCAGTATCTTATGAGTAGTGGTGCTTCCTGTGAAATTTCCACTGGTAGGGCCATCATGGAACTCCTTCAGAACTTTGTTTGTGTCTTCACGTTTGAGACATATTAAGAGTACCCCATCATAATTAATCTGAAAGAGTACTGAATTTATGAGGTGATATTGAGCATACTTTAACCTGAGAGCTCTCTTTTCCCTAGGGTTGAGATTTTTTGGACAAGTCCCATGGTGTAGGAGATAAGTTAAATTCTCATACCAAGACTCTGGCCCTGGGGAAATGTATGAGGCTTCACCACACCATAATTCCATTTCATTCTCCCATATGGAATCTTCATTTACTTGGCATGGGCTTCAACTGCGAGTTTGCAAAACCCTTTCCCTTTAACTAGTTTGGTAGGTTTTATATCTAGATCAAATTCTTGGACCATTGTCATCCAATTCCCTCTTCTTTCCCCCATCTATTGCTGAGTAAACAAGGATCGGACCGCAGGGTGAGGCACAATCACTTTGGCGTGGTTCTTGAGGATGTAAGACCTGAAGTGATTTACCGCCTTATATACCACATAGGCATGTTTATCAACCATAGGATAATTAAGTCTGGATCCCTAGAGATTAGTGCTCATGAACTACACCAGAGCCTCGTTGTTGTCATCATCCTTATGAGTCAATATTGCAGCTAATGACTGGTCAGAGGCAAAAGTATAGAGGAAGAAATCCCTATTGAAATCGGGACTTCGTAACATGGGGGCATGAGATAAAACAATTTTAATATTGTTGAAAGAATCCTTTCGTTCATCATCCCACTTAAATTCAACATCTTTGTGGATCATCTTTTGTAAGGGTTTGATAATTTCCGCGAAATCGGGAGTGAATTTCCTCACGAAATTAATTTGCTCGAAAAAAGACTGCATAGCTTTCTTGTTGTGAGGCAACGGGAGTTGAGTTATGGCCTTAATCCTTTCTGGGTCTATGCGAATGCCTGCTTGAGATATAATGTGGCCTAACATCTTACCTTCCTCAAGGATGAAAATAGTTTTCTTGGGATTTGAGGATATACCGTATCTCCTACACCTTTCGAAAATTAGAGTTAAGTGTTGGATGTGCTCTTCTCTGTTCTTTGAATACACAGTTAGGTTGTCTAGGTACATTACCACACAATTGTTGATTAGTCCCCAAAATTCTACGTCCATGGCCCTTTGGAAGGTTGCCCCTGCGTTGATTAACCCAAAATGCATGCGTTTATAAGCAAAGGTTCCCCACTTGGTTCGGAAGGTAGTTTTCAAATGATCTTCCTCTGAAACCAAGACTTGGTTGTAACTTGAGAAATCGTCTAGTAGAGAGAAGATATCCAAACCAGACACGGTCTGTAGGAGTTGCTCCATTGGTGGGACTGGGTAATTGTCCTTTTCTGAAGCTCTGTTGAGGTTCCTAAAATCGACGCATAAGTGGATTTCTCCAGACTTTTTCCTCACAGGAACCAGGTTTGCTAACCACGCAGAATGCCTAACCTGGAAGATGATCTTGGCATATAACAATTTCTTTAATTCATGTTACATGAGAGGTTCCAGGGATGGGTGATACTTTTAGAGTTTCTGTTGGAAAGGTTTCACCTCAGGTTTTAACGGTATAGTGTGTTGAATGATAAGGGTGTCATAAGTTTTTAGATCTCGGTAGGAACATGCGAAGACATCATGATATTGTCTGAATATATTGAGATAAGACTTTCTTTCCTCTTTAGATATAGTCTTGCCGAGATTCACATTCTTTGGGTTTTCCGGGGTTCCGAGATTTATAGTTTCATGCAGGGGACAAGAGCTACCAGTCTTTGCATTTTTAGGCCCCCTAAATCGTTCTTTCAGGTCAAACAAATTTTCCAAATTAGTTATCCCTTTCAGGATGGTGTGAGATTTCGATCTGTCAATAGGTTGGCCTATCCGAGGATCAGTTTCTGTCGATTTCTCCAGGAATACTTCATCGTCTACGGCCAAATCTTTGAAATTGTCTTGGTTAGTCAGGAAGTTTATGATCTGTTCATCTCCTTCAAATACTTTCCAATTATAAATGTTGTTAGGCACCGATGGTTTGTAAAGTAGTTTCATAGTGAATCGAGAGGCTTCATAATCTTCCAGAGGTGACAACCTTGGAGCAGATGTGGCCAGGGAATCAACAAGGATATTCTTTTCTCTAGGGATCACGATGATATTGCAATCTTCAAAATGATCTATTAACCTATGTACTTCCTGCTGATAATTATTTAGGTGTAGGGAATTGCAATGTATAGTATTGCTTACTTGTCTAACGATAATCTCTGAGTCTCCGAAAACTTTCAATTCTTTGACGTTCAAGTCTATGGATTTCTTTAACCCTTGTACTAGAGCTTCATACTCGATGGTGTTATTGGTGCATTCAAATTCTATTCTACAGGACATGAAATGACTTTTACCTTCTGGATCAATGAGGATGCACCCTGCCCCTGATCCTTCCTGCGATTTAGATCCATCAAAGTATATGGTCCAAATTTGTGAACAATAATCACCCTTTTCCTCTTTCTTATTACTTTCTTGTTCCCCTATCTTTTGTTCTGTAATCTATACCACATGGTCTTGACCGAAGAGGGTGTCTTCTGTCGGTATCGATGACTTCTCTTGAAAAACCATTTCAGAGTTTTGAGTGAGAGGGATATCAGATAAGAGAGGAGAAAAGTTCCTGAAGTGGGAATTGTAGGAATAATTGTCCTTCATGGGGAAATCTTTGGATGAGGGTTCATTCAGGGTTTCTATATCAGTGACTGTATGTTTCAGGTATCTCTCCCTATCGATTCTGATCATATTCTTGTATCTCTTCAGTGGTAGCCAAAGGTGTGCCCAGTCTGTACTAAAGTACATGTTTAACTTCTCATACCAATCTCGACTTAGCAATAACCCATAAGCCTCTGGGATGTCTACTACAATGATGTCAATCACTTGCACAAACTTAGGATGTGTTGTTATCCTGATCATTACATCTCTGAGTTCCCCCATGACTTTGACCTGGGTTATGTCTAGTTCTATCACATGTTTATATCTCTTGAGAGGAATGGCATTTAATTTTTTGCAAATAGACAAAGGCATAACGTTGGAAGATGCTCTCGAATCTACCAAACAATTGTTGAGGTCCCTGTTTAAGACTTCAAACGTTAAGAGAAATGATGGGACAAAAGGTTTTCCCTTCTTATCTTCTGAGCAGGTATTCGCAGTTGGTTTATTTACTAGATCTGTGGAAGTTAGATTTCTTTGCTGCTCATTGCTTGTCGTAGGGTTTTCTACCGATTTCAATGTTTGTAGCAAGAAATATTTTTGCCGAGGCATTATGCATATGTCCATAACCGATATATTAGCCTTCAACTTCTTCAAATCTTCAACTACGTTGTATTTCAGTTTGGGTGATTCTCGCATATGGATACTAATAGGGTTCTTACGGGGAGAAACAGGTGCTTTCGGGTGATCTGGAGTTGACCTTTCCCCTGATATTTGAGTGGTAGTAGGATCCTTTAAGACAGGAGGACCTTTACTTCTAGTTTGCACAACCGATATCTCTGCGGGTGGTTCTTGAACCTGAAATAGGTCATGGGAAGGCA
Organism: Picea glauca; assembly: GCA_000966675.3. Lineage (NCBI taxonomy): Eukaryota > Viridiplantae > Streptophyta > Pinopsida > Pinales > Pinaceae > Picea > Picea glauca. The sequence continues at coordinate 114,609 of JZKD02S1693939.1, read as the reverse complement.
TAATTAGGTCAAGATCCCATATCATCATGGTTGTATCTTCTGGTGGGTCAATCTCTTCCTGGTCAACAACATTCATAACCGAACTGCTTGGTTGTTTGGTTAGAGAAACCTCGTCTAAAAACCGGTTGGCCATCAAATTCATGGCATGCACCCATTGAGGGTAGTCTCTTTCATAGTGGTTTTCCTGGTGATTAGTACAAAAAATATCAGATGCGGCATTCCCTAAATCGATATTCAAGTTAGTTGGGGGAGGTTCAATGGCTTTGAACGACGGGTTCCTTTTAAAGAAAGGCTTATAGGGCCTTTGGCCTTGGTTTCCTTCCCCTGCGTTTCTCTTCATGTCTATGATCTTGTTTGATAATTTCTTAACCATGTGTTGTAGATCTTCTATGTATCCATTACCCTTGTTGGGAGTTTGTTCTTCTTGTTTCCCTGATGGTCTTGTCAGAAGGAGTCCTCTCCTCAGAGGAGGTTGAGCTTCTTTCTTAGTTAAAGAGATATAGCCTTATTTACACCCTTTCATCTGGAATTCTATCGTTTTAGCTTCTTCAAAATTCTTAGCTAAGGTTCGTTTTGAAGCCCTCTTCACAAACATGGAAATAGAAGCTGGGAGCGCATTA
>JZKD02S1693939.1:103012-113979 GCA_000966675.3 Picea glauca | reverse complement strand
CCAATTTCCAATAACTGTTTAGCTATTAATTTCCAGTTAACAAGCAGCTACCTGTTTTGTTTGGGAAATATCTGGCCAATTGAGAATATGTAATGCAGTTGTTCCAACCTAGTCTTTTTAATCTTTTAGACGTAGATAGACAGAAGAAGATGCATAAGAAGATGGATTTTACACCCCCAAAAGGTCTATAATCCTGGTTTCAGTATAAATTGTGATATAAATGGTGGGTATAATTTTCCACATGCTCATTTAGGAGCTGGTTAGGGCCTGTGATCTACAAATCGTCCTTACCTTCTAACAGCATTTAGTATCTCTACTGGGTGCTCTCCTTGAAACGACACATGATCCAAGTTCTCTTATTGCAAGTATGGATTTATCCAAGTTGGGGTCTTTGTGATTAGAAGAAATTCCTATCAGAGGGCTTAATGACTCAAAACAACTAGGTAACGGTAAGTGGTTGGGTAAATCTTTCTCAGGGGTCTCTGGTCAAGCACTTGTCAACTGCACCCTTGTGTGTTGGGGGGGGACTAAAATGTATTCTTTAGATGGGTGTGCAAATCCTTCCAATACAGTACATACACATGGAAATGTATGCGTGTTGAAGGTAAATTTTATGAAAAACTTTGGTGATTGGAAAACGATTAGAAAATTCTTAAAACTTGGCCAATTGGCGATTGATAGCGGATAAAAAAATTCTTTGTTTTTTTCATGTCAGTGGCATCTCCGCTGTTTTTAGAGTGATTCCAAAGGTTGACAGGCAAGTGCATCTCCCCCAAGCCATGTAGGGCCTGCATTTAGAACTTAAGGCTCACCACCTCATGATCAAAATCTATCCCACTGAATAATTTTGATTTGCATTTAATACCAATCACTTCATAAGACTTGCAGCTATGTAGCGCTTTTTCTAAATCTGAGAGTAATTTGGGACCGAACTTACTAAATCTTACATTGTAATTTATTCTTTTTTATTGGCATTTCTTTTTTATTCCCTCCCTGAAATGCTCTTTGCCCAACTTAATGATAAGGTCCATCTAAAATATATATTTAGATAGATAATCCATTTATATATAATATTATAAAATGAAAATTATACATGTGGGAGATGAATGCTTAAACAGAACAGATACTTGCCTAATTTGACTTCCTTTAAAATAGTAATATGTGTAAATATTTTAGCCCAGTTTTGCTTATTATGAATTTAATTTTTGAAAATATCACTATTAGTCACTTGGGAAGCAATAGCCAATAATTACTTTTTGACTTGATATTGACTTACTGTTCAAGTTTAAGACATTTGGTTGTGAGGCAGAACCATCAATATCTGAATATTTAATAGTTTATATAATCAGATATATTTCTGCAGCTGTTCCCATATAACCTGGAAAGCTTTCCTTCCAAAATCAAAGATTTATGTTTGATATTTTCTTCTGCCTCCAGTCGACGATAAACATGTTTATAATTATACAGTTGATTAGAGTCCAAGCATGAAATGTACTTTGGGATGGTAAAGCAGGCTTGGTCTACTGATTAATTGGAAATTGGAGATTGGAATTTGGAACGAACCTTCTGGTCTCAACTTCTGCAAAGTTATTCCACCTATGTACATCAGAAACCCTAATGCTCAAGCGGATTAGCCCAACTAATGAGGGCCTAGGCCTCTTTAACCTTAAAGAGCTTAATCTTGATACAGTTACATTTTTGACATTTACCGTTCTTTTAAACCATAATTGATATAAGACTTGGGAAGGACTGGATTGTAGCCACGAGAAAAAGTGCCATTTCAGATATTTGCATCTGCAGCTGAATGACCTCGACATTAGGAACCTGGGCCTTATCAGTTTTGGCTCCTGAAAATCATTTTGGTTCCCTTTTAGCTCTTTGAAGCAATTTTATACTGATTGTGATTCATTTCCAATCTTAACTGATGGAAACAATTTTCAAGCTAGAAGAAACAAAAAAATGCAGGGCTAAATCTGAAGTATTAGTATATGAGTTGAAGTTAGCTTATTTATGTTGGAATGTATTTTTCCTAAACTTGATTGATCCTAGAACTCCATCGTCTCCAGTCAAGGAAGTGTGCTTGCAGGTCAGTATCTCATTCCATTGTATGCTTGTACTAATCATCTAATAGTGAAATCATCTAATAGTGTTGATTTCATTGTGTTACAGGTGCAGGATGTGATGAAGAGGCATGATGAATTACCTCTATGTAAGGAAAATGACCTAATAATGGATCAGCTTATGGAGCTGACTAGTAAAGGATGTGGTTGTCTGCTAGTTGTTGATGAAGAATGCCACCTCATTGGGACTTTTACTGATGGTGATCTGCGTCGAGCCCTCAAATCTATTAGGGAAGGGGTATTCAAGCTCACCGTGGGAGAGATGTGCAATAGGTGAGTACATTTTATTTTTATTTTTGGACACATGCTTCTTGTATCCCAACAAGGCAAGTGTGCATCTCCCCAAATCTGGGAATATATTCAGTGAAGCTAAGCTGGGTTACAACATTCAGCTCGAACTCTTTCGGCTAAGCATTTCGCTCAGCAGATTTGAACCTTGATGGGGGTAATATCACCACCCCCGCTTTACCAGCCAACCAAGCCCCAGTTGACTCATTCTTTTTGTTCTTTTATTTCAGCATGCTTAAATCTTGATATGTTAGACTAAAGATGAGATTATGTGCTTGTTTTTTGTTTCTTCTCAGGAACCCAAGAACCATTGGACCCGATGCAATGGCAATAGAGGCCATGCAAAAGATGGAGTCTCCACCATCACCTGTACAATTTTTGCCTATTGTCAATAATGACAATGTCGTCATAGGAATTGTCACCTTGCATGGATTAGTTTCAGCAGGCCTATAAACTTGCTTGCAGAAAATAATGCAGTGGCGTAGTTTGCAGATGGCTATTTTTTATTCTTTGCCAGTTCTTCCAGTGTTGCCATGACAGCACTCTAAATTAGCATAGATGGGGCAAATTATTCATTGTTTATTTCAATGGATTAGGCATTCTATCATTCATCTTGAATCTCGATTCATATGTAATTCCATATCTATAATTTACTAGTTTACATTGTACGAATTATATGTAGCTCTTCCTCTTTGAAGCAGCGGTTTCTGCAGGCAAAGTGGATAAAATTTTCAATATCCAAGTTTCAAGATTTATCAAATATTAATGGTGGCACGTTTTTGTTTTGTTTGATATTCCTTTTCGGTGATAGTTTATTTTGGAAATTCGGTTCATAATCTCTTTCATCACTAAGTTGAAGTTGAAGGATATTACTGTTTATTTTTTCATTTGCAGCTTGAAATCCACAGTTTAAACTATGATAATAAAAATATGTTCTTTAACTATGATTACATCTTGCATATTAAAAGTCCCAGATCATAATTCTCTTGGCCATCATTGTTTATCATTTGACCTAATCCTCAGGATATGACAAATCTACTATGTAAAACTTATTTTCACATGTTCCTTCACAAGAGATCTTGGATAATGGAGTCAATATGTTGGAACTCATTAGAGTATATTGATTAAAAGACCTGCCTGTACCATGAAATCGATCTTCTCCACAAGTGCTCGTTTCTTCCAATGCAGCGAAAATGCAATCTTCAGCTGTCTTTTATCAGCAATCTCTGCATTCGAACTCAGTCATATTGACATGTGACCTATTCTTGAACAATGTCTTAGAGTCTATTATGCATCAAATGACCAAAATAGCATGAAAAGAGAGAGAGAAGTAACTCCATGCCTTGATAAAGAGAGAAGAATGAATGTGAAGTATCTTCGATGCCTTGATAAAGAGAGAAGAATGAATGTGAAGTATCTTCGAGGGGGCAACCTCCTTTTACAATAGAACAAATGTACAAGATTAGATGATCCTAAAACTAGGTCTCCTTCGTATATATAGGAGAGCAAGGGTACAATTACAAATAAAAGGTCTAGCTGACAATATTAATATAACAATAGGAATACAACAATTCAATATCTAGGGCTTTACATGGGGATTTATCTAGGGCTTAACATGCCCCTCCCCTTCAATCAAGTGTTGTTGTCAACACTTGATTAATTGTGGATGTTTTTGCATAAAGAACTCATCTTCCCATGTCGCTTCTTCTATTGGTAGGTTCTTCCACTTGATGAGGTGCTCAGTGATTGCTCGATTTTGTAGTTGCTTAATATTTCTTTCGAGGATTGTTTCTGGTTCTAGTATTGTTTTTCCTTTTTCATTGATCTCTAGTAAAATAGTTTGAATTGGGATCTTGTTAGCGATTACCTTCTTTAAGTGAAAAACATGGAAGATCGGATGTACATGTGAAGATGGAGGTAACTCCAATTTGTAAGCCATACTTCCAATCCTTTGTGACACCTTATAGGGACTATAATACTTAGGTGCTAATTTATTGTCCTTTTGTTGTTTGAGGGACATATGTTTGTATGGTTGTAACCTTAGAAGTACTCAATCCCCCACTTCAATTCCTTTTCACTGCGATGTTAATTTTCTTGTTTCATCCTATTTTCTGCTATAACCAAGTTGTCCTTCAATAGTTTGAGAACCTCTTGTTGGTTCTCTATGTGGTCCTCCACTGCTTGAATCTTCGCTTTCCCTTTCAAGGGTGATGTGATGGATGGAGGATGATATCCATAAAGTGCCATAAATGGAGACATTTTTATGAAGTATGGAAGGATGTGTTATACCACCATTTTGCCAAGGGAAACCACTTGACCCATTGTGTTTGTTTATCATAGCAAAACAACAAAGAGACCCTTCTAGACTGTTATTTACAATCTCAATTTGCCCATCAGATTGAAGACGTTAAGAGGAGCTATGAACCAATTGAGTGCCCAAACAAGAAAATAGTTTAGGCCAAAAGATTCCTGTGAAAATTGGATCTATCACTTACAATGATCTTAGGGATTCCACGTAGCTTCTGGACTATTTCCATGAATGCTCTGGCTACTATACTTGCTTCAAAAGGATGAGAAATGGGCATACTTTCTGAGTCAATACACTACTACCATGATGACATTCTTTCCTTTGGACTTGGGTAGACCTATAATAACATACATTGAAACCTCTTCCCAATGTTGACTTGGTATAGCCAATGGTTGTGGGATACCTGGGGTTTTGATTGTCTCTCTCTTATTTTGTTGGCAAACCACACATTTAGCCACAAACTTTTGAATGTCAATTTTAAGACCTTCCCAAAAAAAGTCCTTGATCTTTTGGTAAGTTTTCAAGAACCCTGAATGTCCTATAGGAGAAGCGTGCAATTACAAAAGGACCTTTTGTTTGAGGTTGGAATTCTTACATATGTTAAAATTGGAAGTAGAGTGGAAGGGTTCACTAGATTTTGAGGTGCACCAAATTTCGCAGGGGATCCACAAAGAGGGGCCCATTTTAATTTATCTTTTCTGATGCTTAGATGACTTAGGAAAAATTTATTTTTTTCTATAGTCATAAGGCAGTCGATTTGAGCTCTCCATTCAGACCTAATCTTAGCCATTGAGATGTTTGGTGGACCCCAGTGGACTTGCCAAGCACAAAAGGGTTTTGGAGGCTCATTTTGCACAGTTCTGTTGATGATAAAAATCGCAACGAGGATTTCGCCCACTAAGTATTGCTAAAGCCTATTATTTATAAGCTAATGATATATATAATACTACTAGGTGGGACCCCCTTGTAGATTGGAGGATCAGAGATAGTGTTGTTACACATTATATGATGTTGTTCGACACTGCTTACAGGGTTCTACATGATTGATGATGAAAAACTGGTTCTATTTGCGACAAATGGCAGATGGATAATGCATGTTATGTGTTGGTTTTGTTGCTCTAGACTCTAAATTCCATGTCATGATGGTTTATGTTAACTATTATTACCTTTGCTATTGGCGCCTTGATTCATTACTTGTTACACCTACACAAGATACATGTTAGTAACAACAAATAAGAGCAAAGGAAAAGGGGCCTATGAAAAAATCCAAGAAAGAGGAGCTATACTATACTATGTTATGCTATACTATGATAAATTGAAATTTAAAAAGGGTTGATGTTAGTCCTAAAGAGCAATGTTAGTGGCTACACGATTTGATTTGAATTTTATGGGGCGCATGTGATATAGGTTATAGTATGGTTTTTGCAATGGTTAATATGGATCAGGTGGCGCAATTGACAAATAATTTGGGCAAGTTTCGATGCATGGAATTAATAGTATGGGATTAATAGCATTGTTTTGGCTGACTGCCATGTACTATGAATTGAATGTAATGAAGGATGGAAGCGACGTGCACTAAATGCACGTCAGTCCATACTTTCCCCACTAGCCCTCACCCTAGCTTGGTTATTATTCATTTGATTTTCGTTGTGGTTTAGCTCCGATATTCAGGTGTGAAGGAACTGCTTAACCAAGCTCGCATTTTTAAGGCCATTTGGTTATAGGTATGTTTTTCTCGCCCATCCATGAACTCGCTATGTTTATGAAATAAATGTTGGCTCAATGATGTATTGGTCTGTGTTTTTCTTGAGGCTGGCAACTATGTAAACTCGTGGTGTTTCTCTGAAATGGTTGTTTGTGTTATTCGTTGCAAATGAAAAATTGGACGGTTGAAGTCACGATTTCATTGACTGTCTATGTGGTGGAAGCCGTGATGGCTCTTTGTTTTCTCCATGGGTTTTTGTTGGAGGGTTTCATTCTGTCTGGACTTGTTGGTTGTCTCCTCACAATCTTTGTAACCACACCCGGTCGTGTTCGTTGTTATGGGGTTGTTGTGTATATTTCGCACCACCTTTCGGCCACTGTGTATCTTTTCACTTGGTCATGATTTTATTTTAGTATTGGCATCAACACAGTTGGTTATTGGGTGGCCATGATGCTAAGAAGTAAACTTTAGGGTTATTGGTAGTACCTGGGCATGCTTTTCTATCGGCATTGCTATAAGTGGTTCGGCTCTGTTGAAAAGCAGGACGGTTATGCCTTTGCACGTTCTTGACGTTTGTTACCATCCAACGAGCAATCGTTGCTCCTCTGCATTGTTGCCTACCCTATCTGATGTTGAATTGTCACCCTATTTTACAAAGCTAAAGGTTATGTGGCTTGTTTTTCCACCATGCTTGTCTCGAAAGGTTCTCCCTATTGTTGATACAGTCGACTCCAGTCTCCCTGTGTTTTGAGGATCGGTCGAACCCTTGATTATTTCTTGTGTTCATTGGTACAGAGCCCGATTTTGATAAACTCAACAGTTACACTATGTCGATTATCTTGTTGGCTATCATAAGTTTGTTGAGTAGTATTGACAGTGGTTTTTTATTATTGGCTCGTCTTCATTTGAGCGTGTGGTTGAAGAGTTGTAGTTGGAAATGATAATCGTTATACAATTGACTACCTCCTTTTGTTGTCTCATTTGAACCGATAACTCAACATTGTTTTGAATTGATTAATGGGAGTAATCGGAAATGGACAGTGACAGAGATGCCTCTTTTCGTTATGCATGTTCCTACAACGTGTATAAATTGAATTTGGTGGTTGTTGTGTGTTTAATTGGTCCCGATTGGGATTGTTCCAAATTGGAAATTGATGGCATAGACTTGGTTGTTTTCTGTGTATGGTTATGGAGACATTGTGCATCATTTTGTTTGATTGCGCCATTAGAAATGAAGCACGAGGTTTTTACAATATGATTTCATTGCAAATTTATTGGTTCATGTCGCCAAAAGAATGAAATCGGGCATGTTTTAAAAGACTATGTTCAACTCTTAAAAGACTTGTGTTTGTGTTTGATTTAAGGATTTGGAACTTATGGACAGTGGTTTATATTTTTATATGTTGAACAGAGTTAAAGTAATAGGACTGTGGGTTCCTTGGAATTTTTTTTTTAAAATCAAATGGAAGAAATGAAGGGAACAAAATTCTTTTACAAAATGTTTTGAAAAACATAGTGATTCTAAGTATGATGACACCGTGTTAATAAAAAATGTTGAAGATTTAAATGTGGACAATGAACAAGTGTTAACACACAGTAATTTTTAGTTGATCACAGTAATTGTTTAGTTGGTGTTTGATTATTTGCATTAAATACAAAACTGTTTATGGATTACTTAATTAATTTTACGAACGATATTTGCTTTTCTCCCTACCATTATTTCACTTTTCGCACATTACAATCCCCTTGCCTTCCCATATTCATTATCCACCCCATGTTCCTAAATTTAATTACAATTAAGAGAAACTTTGTATTATGATAGTTTAAGGATCACAAGGATGGATTACAATGATATATTCTTTTGGTTTATGTTACAGTTTATTGTTTGTTGTTTGTGAGAAATAATCATGATCTTTTCCCCCTCATTTTAACATGTTTCGCTCATTACAACCCCCGCATATCCCATAACCCTTATTCACCCCCTGCTCATTGGCGACTACTAAACAATTTGTATGGATTGGATTGCACGAGTCTGATATGTTGCTGAGCTAAATTTTATTTCAGATTTTAAAAGAGTTGTCATGTATGGTTGTTAAAGAAACTATTTGCTAATCAATTATGCATACATGAATGATCTTTTTCAACAGAGGTAGCCATGTAAGAGGTAACCGAGGGAGAGATAATTGGAACAGGGGCCCTAGAAGGTCAAGATTCTCTATACACTTTGATGTAGACTCGCAAGAGTTAGGCCAACTATTTCAAGTTGGGTTTTTTAACTGGATTGGGCAATGAGTGGTCCAACCTAGGCCCGAAAGGCCTCCCTTCCAAGCCCCATAGGTACCTGGTATTCTCATGCTTCCTCATGTCTCACTATAGCCTAAAGTTCCCGGAAACGACGGATGGCAAGAGATTGTCCACCCGTCAGTCTCCCAACATCATGGCTAGCCTAAATTGTCTTTACCTACTCTCCCGCCTATCAATCAAATTTTCCAAGTTGCCCCTTTCCATTCACCAGTTCGGTCTTCCCATTCAAGAAAAATGTTGAAAACCGAGGCCCACCATGCCCCTGACAAAGGAAAAGCCATTGCTGCCCCTTCCTCACCCTCAAATGACTTTGATAAATCCGTGTCCTCCCGCATGCTTTTGAGAGATGATTGCTCTCATGTGATCGGTGAGATTAGGCTTAAAGGCTCCACACAACTTAAGGACAATTCAAAGAGATCGAAAGGTGACAACAACAACAAGGGAAAGATTGCCTCCGAGAGTGGAAAATATGGATTTTAAGCTTTTTTATTTATTAATTGTTGAGAATAGTTGACTTCTGAAATTTTGGATAACACACTATTTTTGGATATATGGGTAATATATTTTGTAAATAATTTCAATTATCATTGAGATAAATTGTCAAATATGAATGTGATGATGGGAGTCACAAAGATGAATGTTTTTCTTTATTAATTAGTTGTGTTATGATTGTCAAAAGCTAAAGGGAATCACAAGGGGTCCCACCTACTAGTTATTATTTATTTAAAAACTCTTATTATGATTTATTACTTTTCCCCCTAATTAAAAGTTGGTTGAGTTTTAGTGAACTTAACTAAGGAAGTAGTTAAACTACTTCAACCAATTCTAAATGCTTAAAGACAAAAGGAAAGGGTGGAACAAAGGAGAATAGAAGGAGAAACATACTAAGGTTTTCTTTTTGAGTTTTTATTGAGATAATTCAGTTTCCATTCATTCCTTAATTCATTAGAAACCTAATTCTCTTTTATGATAGCAGGGTCCTATTGTAGACAACAAGATTCAGGGCTAAATTATGTCATTCAGACACTTGTTTTTCAGAGGTGTTGATCTATTTTTGATAGTCTGTGTAGACTTGTCTGTTTGTGAATTATATTTCATGATTGACAAAGCTATTGTGCAGAGTCGAGTGGGCAACAATCTGTGGCAAGCTGATCCAACTTTTAAAGTTTAGTTTTTTATTTTCTGTCAGAAGTCCTTTTGTATGTTTCATCGAGGACGTCTAAGTTTGAATTTGGTCCAAAACTTCCTCAGGAAATTTTATGAAGAGAATGATTCTTTGATGAATTGGAATGAAATAAAGGATTGATTTATGTCTCATTTGTGTTGATTATTAACTTGGTGTCTTTACTTCTATCTCTATATTTATTTCAACATCTATTATGTTCAAAAAATCACATAAATAATGATTTTTTCAGCAAGCTTTTATTTATAAAAAAACAGTCTAAGCACTTGTAAACAATACTCGTGAATTAGGATATCAATTTTGATGGGTATAAACATAGGGTGATATTCCCGTCTATCTTTCTTTAGCCAAGTAGGATCTGAAAATGTTTGAGTAAGATCATTTCATATATTTTCCTCAACATTTATTTGGCGACCATACTTGGGAGATATTCAATATCTCTCTAGTTAATTTTTATGCTCAATTAACATCAAATACATCTATCTTTTCTGATATTGATTCTTTGACTGTTTTATTTCTTAATGATTGTGCCTGTTGCAAGGCAGGCCAATATTGAGCCCGGTATTCAAGATCAGACTAGCATTGCTTTAAATTTGTTCAACACCATTTTAGACATTGCCAATACTCGTGTTGAGCTTAATCATTCATGGGAAACAATTGAACGAGATATTAGTGCCCAAGTTCGTTGGGAAGCTGGACATAGACAACCTAGAAATCAACAGTAACCTTCTTGTCCCTTCAGTTTTGGCCTTACTTTCATGTCCTTAAACACTCGTGTTTCTATAAGAAGAAGAGGTTTATCATATGAAATTAATCCTATTTCTGAAATAAGAAGAAGGAATGTTGTGTTATCAACCCAACAAAGTGATCTAAGGAGAAATTTGTTTGATTCTTCCAGTTCGTTTTTCTCTCCCTCACCTATCATCCACAAGATGGCATCTAGTGGTGGCTCTGGAAGTGCTTCCTCCTCTCATTCTTCGTCTTCTTCAGTGATTGGTATCTTATATAACCACCATATCCCTGTCCAATCTACCACAAACCCCACCAAAGTCATTAAAA
>JZKD02S1693939.1:70765-95036 GCA_000966675.3 Picea glauca | reverse complement strand
TCTTCAAGGGGTTGAAGAGGATTCGAATTTGAGGCTTGATGGTCAAGTTTGACTTGGTTGGAGTCTTCAAATACACCTGTAAACATCATGAAACTCATCCAACTTTCATATATAAGTGTAAACATGTTATTTTTCCAATATTTAATCATAAATTCACTCAAAAACACTAAAATAGATGCATTGGAAAATAATATGTATAAAATCATGAAAATGGTTTAATGTAAGGGTATGGGAAAGCAAAATATGGTTAAAAGTGAAGTGAAAGTGAATTGAAAGTGAAGTGAAAGGTTGGTAAAAAGATGGTACTTTGGCGACCCAACACTTAACATTTTGCATGAGTTATTCCCAAATTCACGGTCATTTTTCCATTAAATCCACTCACTTCCCCCTGTTGCATAATCTTCATGGTTATATCTTCTTGATTCGATGTTCTTGGTCTACAAAACCATGTGTTCTAAGTTCTTAATCTGTTGGAAACAAATTTCCCTGTGGAGTCACTAGTTTGTTGACGATAAAAATCGCAATGAGGATTTCGCCCACAAAGTATTGCTAAAGCCTATTATTTATAAGCTAATGGTATATATAATATTAGTAGGTGGAACCCCCTTGTAGATTGGAGGATCAGAGATAGTCTTATTACACATTATATGTTTTTGTTCGCCATTGCTTACAAGGTTCTACATAATTGATGATGAAATACTGGTTCTATTTGAGACAAATGACAAATAGATAATGCATGTTATGTGTTGGTTATGTTTCTCTAGACTCTAAATTCCATGTCATGATGGTTTATGTTAACTATTATTACCTTTTCTATTGGTGCCATGATTCATTACTTGTTACACCTGCACAAAATACATGTTAGTAACAACAAATAAGAGCAATGGAAAAGGGTCCTATGAAAAAATCCAAGAAAGAGGAGCTATACTATACTATGTAATGCTATACTATGAGAAATTGAAATTTAAAAAGGGTTGATGTTAGTCCTAACTAGAAATGTTAGCGACTACACTATTTGATTTGAATTATATGGGGCACATGTGATATAGGTTATAGTATGGTTTTTTCAATGGTTAATATGGATCAGGTGGCGCAATTGGAAAGTAATGTGGGCAAGTTTCGATGCATGGAATTAATATCATGCGGTTAATGGCATTGTTTTGGTTGGTTGTCATGCACCACAAATTGAATGTAATGGAGGATGGAAGCAACGTGCACTAAATGCACGTCACTCCATACTTTCCCCACTAGCCCTCACCCTATCTTGGTTATTGTTCATTTGATTTTCGGTGTGGTTTAGCTCCGATGTTCAAATGTGAAGGAAATGCTTGACCAAGTTCACATTTTTAAGCCCTTTTGGTTACAGGTATGTTTTTTTCTCACATCCATGAACTCGCTCTGTTTATGAAATAAATGTTGGCTCGATGATGTATTGGTCTGTGTTTTTCTTAAGGCTGACAACTGTGTAAACTCGTGGTGTTTCTCTGAAATGGTTGTTTGTGTTATTCGTTGCAAATGAAAAATTGGATGGTTGAAGTCGCGATTTCATTGACTGTTTGTGTGGTGGAAGTCGTGATGTCTCTCTTTGTCTCCATGGGTTTTTGTTGGAGGGTTTCAATCTGTCTGGACTTGTTGGCTGTCTCCTCACAGTGTTTGTAACCACACTCGATCGTGTTTGGTGTTATGGGGTTGTTGTGTATATTTCGCACCACCTTTCGTCCATTGTATATCTTTTCACCTGGTCATGATTTTATTTTGGTATTGGCATCAACACAATTGGTTATTGGGTGGCCATGTTGCCAAGAAGTAAGATTTAGAGTTATTGGTAGTACCTAGGCATGCTTTTATATCGACATTGCTATAAGTGGTTCGTATCTGTTGAAAAGCGTGAGGGTTATGCCTCTGCACGTTCTTGGTGTTTGTTACCATCCAACGAGCAATCATTGCTCATTTGCATGGTTGCCTACCCTATATGATGTTGAACTGTCACCCTATTTTACAAAGCTAAAGGTTATGTCGCTTGGTTTTCCACCGTTCTTGTCTCGAAAATTTCTCCCTATTGTTGATATGGTCGACTCCAGTCTCCATGTGTTTTGAGGATCGATCAAACCCTTGATTATTTCTTGTGTATTGGTACAAAGCCCGATTTTGATAAACTCAACAATTAAACTCTGTCAATTATCTTGTTGGTTGTCATAAGTTTGTTGAGTAGTATTGACAATGGTTTTTGATTATTGGCTCGTCTGCGTATGAGTGCATGGTTGAAGAGTTGTAGTTGGAAATGATAATCGTTATACAGTTGATTGCCTCCTTTTGTTGTGTCATTTGAACCGATAACTCGGCATTGTTATGAATTGATTAATGGGAGTAATCAGAAATGGACAGTGACAGAGATGCCTCTTTTCGTTATGCATGGTCCGTGTGTTCCTACAACGTGTATAAATTGAATTTGGTGGTTGTTGTGTGTTTAATTTGTCTCGATCGGGATCGTTCCAAATTGGAAATTGATGGCATAGACTTGGTTGTTTTCTGTGTATGGTTATGGAGACATCGTGCATCGTTTTGTTTGATTGCACCATTAGAAATGAAGCACGAGGTTTTTACATTATGATTTCGTTGCAAATTTATTGGTTATTGTCATCAAAAGAATGAAATCGGGCATGTTTTAAAAGAGTTTGTTCAACTCTTAAAAGACTTGTGTTTGTGTTTGATTTAAGGATTTGGAACTTATGGACAGTGGTTGATATTTTTATATGTTGAACGGAGTTAAAGTAATAGGACTATGGGTTCCTTGGAATTTTGTTTTTAAAATCAAATGGAAGAAATGAAGGGAACAAAATTCTTTTACAAAATGTTTTGAAAAACATAGTGATTCTGAGTATGATGACACTGTGTTAATAAAAAGTGTTGAAGATTTAAATGTGGACAATGAACAAGTGTTAACACACAGTAATTGTTAGTTGATCACAATAATTGTTTAGTTGGTGTTTGATTATTTGCATTAAATACAAAAATGTTTATGGATTACTTAATTAATTTTACGAACAATATTCTCTTTTCTCCCTACCATTATTTCACTTTTCGCACATTACAATCCCCTCGCCTTCCCATATTCATTATTTACCCCATGTTCCTAAATTTAATTACAGTTAAGAGAAACTTTGTATTATGACAGTTTAAGGATCACAAGGATGGATTACAATGATATATTCTTTTGGTTTATGTTACAATTGATTGATTGTTGTCTATGAGCAATAATCATGATCTTTTCCCCCTCATTTTAACATTTTTCGCTCATTACAACCCCCTGCATATCCTAGAACCCTTATTCACCCCCTGCTCATTGGCGACTACTAAACAATTTGTATGGATTGGATTGCATGATTTTGATATGTTGCTGAGCCAAATTTTATTTCATATTTTAAAAGAGTTGTCATGTATGGTTGTTAAAGAAACTATTTACTAATCAATTATGCATACATGAATGATCTTTTTCAGCAGAGGTATCCATGGCAAAGGTAACCAAGGGAGAGGTAATTGGAATAGGGGCCATAGAAGGCCAAGATTCTCTATACACTTTGATGCAGACTCGCAAGAGTTAGGCCATCTATTTCAAGCCGGGGTTTTTAACTGGATTGGGCAAGCAATGGTCCAACCTAGGCCCGAAAGGCCTCCCTTCCAAGCCTCACAGGTCCCTAGTATTCTCGTGCCTCCTTATGTCTCACTACAGCTTGAAGTTCCCGGAAACGACGAATGGAAAGAGATTGTCCACCCAACAGTCTCCCAACATCGTGGCTAGCCTAACTTGTCTTTACCTGCTCCCCCGCCTATCAATCAAATTGTCCAAGCTGCCCTTATCCATTCACCAGTTCAGTCTTCCCATGCAAGAAAAATGTTGAAAACCGAGGCCCATGATGCCCCTGACAAAGGAAAAGCCACTGATGCCCCTTCCTCACCCTCAAGTGACTCTGATAAATCCTTGTCCTCCTGCATGCTTTTGAGAGATGATTTCTCTCACGTGATCAGTGAGATTAGGCCTAAAGGCTCCACACAGCCTAAGGCAAATTCAGAGAGATCGAAAGGTGACAACAACAACAAGGGAAAGATAGCCTCCCATAGTGGAAAATATGGATTTTAAACTTTTTTATTTATTAATTGTTGAGAACAGTTGACTTCTGAAATTTTGGACAACACACTATTTTTGGATATATGGGTAATATATTTTGGAAATAATTTCAATTATCATTGAGATAAATTGTCAAATATGAATGTGGTGATGGGAGTCACAAGGAGGAATGTTTTGTTTAATTAACTAGTTGTGTTATGATTGTCAAAATCTAAAGGGAGTCACAAGGGGTCCCACCTATTAATTATTATTTATTTAAAAACCCTTATTATGATTTATTAATTTCCCCCCTAACTAAAAGTTGGTTGAGTTTTAGTTAACTTAACTAAGGAAGTAGTTCAACTACTTCAACCAATTATAAATGCTTAAAGGCAAACAGAAAGGGAGGAACAAAGGGGAATAGAAGGATAAGCATACTAAGGTTTGATCTTTGAGTTTTTTTTGAGATAATTCAGTTTTCATTCATTCCTTAATTCATTAGAAGCCTAATTCTCTTTTATGATAGCAGGGTCCTATTGTAGACAACAAGATTCAGGGATGAATTACATCATTCAGACACTTGTTTTTTAGAGGTGTTGATCTATCTTTGATAGCTTGTGTAGAATTGCCTGTTTGTGAATTAGATTTCATGACTGACAAAGGCTATTGTGTAGAGTCAACTGGGAAACAATCTGTGGCAAGTTGATCCAGCGTTTAAAGTTTAGTTTTTTATTTTCTGTCAGAAGTCTTTTTGTATGTTTCATCGGGGACGTCTAAGTTTGACTTTGGTCCAAAACTTCCTCGGGATTTTTTTTAAAGAGAACGATTCTTTAATGAATTGGAATGAAATAAAGAATTGTTTTATGTCTCATCTGTGTTGATTATTGACTTGGTGTCTTTACTTCTGTCTCTATATTTATTTCAACATCTGTTATGTTCAGAAAATCACATAAATAATGATTTTTTCAGCAAGCTTTTATTTATAAAAAAACAACCTAAGCACTTGTAAACAATACTCGTGAATTAGGATATCAATTTTGATGGCTATAAACATATGGTGATATCCTTGTCTATCTTGCTTTAGCCAAGCAGGATCTGAAAATGTTTGAGTAAGATCATTTCATATCTTTTCCTCAACAAGTTCGACTTGGTGAAGGAGATTCAACAACAAAGAGAAGAAGTTTGCAACTACAGGAGGCAGCTTCAGCAGCAAAGACAGAAGTCATACGACCCTCATTCGATTCAGCCAACCATTCCTACACTTAGCCAACTAGTATCATCCCAAGCTAGGCCATACATGAGGGTTGTACATGCCGTACGACACACCCAACAACCAGATCATGAGAAAAGAGAGGACGTGTGAGGGGTGAGTGTGTACTGAAGAAAGAAATTTTCCTCAAAAAGGTTTTTGTACCAGTACTTGTAAATTTTTTGAAGATCTCCATTGTTGAATGAAAATAAATCACCAAGAAGAAGACCGGTTTTCCCAATTGGGTTTTTTCAAGGTCATTTGACCAAAAATACCTGAGTATTCCTTGTGTGAATGCTTTGTTTCTTTATGTGTTTATTTTCTTTTGCATTAGAGTGTTAAGAAAAATCAACATGTTTAGATTTTAAAGTTAAAGTTCAGTTCTGCTCCTTATTTTTATTAAATCTACAATTGGGTTCTGATTTTTTATGAGAATTTAACATGGTATTAGAGCCTTGCCTCTGATTGAAGACCAACATTAATTGTTACCACCTTCGAGAAATTTGTTTTCAGCCACAAAGAACTGGACCTAGCTGGTGTGTTAGGGGTTCATGCAAGGCGAGCTAGGGCCTGCAGTTTTGGACAACAAAATGGCTTATGTGTGGTTGAGATTTGAGGACCTTCTTGATGGGGCCTCTAATTTTTGTTCTTGGAGAGAAAAGATATGAGTTGTTTTTTAGGAGCATGGATTTTGGGAATTTGTGGACAGCCCACCATCCATTCCAACAAATCCTCAACAGTTGACCCAACACAACTAGAAGGACACTAAGGCCAAAAGGATTATCCTTGAGGGATTCAAGGACCACATTATGCCTCACCTTGCAGGCAAAAAGACAACAAAGGAGATGTGGACAACCATCATCGGGATGTACTAGGGTACAAGTGAAGCAAGGAAGCTTGTACTCAAAGAAAAGCTAAGAAATATCAAAATGGAAAAGTTTGAATTAGTTGTTTCCTGCCTCACCAGATTTCCTCAAGTCAAGGAAGAGATTGTCGGGGTGGGGGAAACAGTCCCAGACAAAGATATGGTCAGTATTGCATTGTTGGGGTTTCCCAAGTCATGGGAAAACTTCATAGATGCATTCAATGGAAGAGAAAAGATTCCATATTGGGAGCGACTATGGAGTGACTGTGTGCGGGAGGAGATTAGGAAGCAGACCAGATATGGGTCTCATTTGAAACAAGAAGTTGATGAGGAGAATTTCACCCTATTTGGTAAAGGGGGAAAAGCCAAGGGTAAAAAGGGTTCAGGAGGGGCCAAGTCCAACTCAAGAGGACAAGGAAAACCCAAGAAAGACCTCAACAAAGTGAAGTGTTTTTAGTGCCAATAGTTTATGCACTATGCCACTAAATATCCTTAGCGCGGGAAGGGGTCCAGGAAGGGCTAGTTTGCAGTTTCAACAGAAATAGAGTTCTCATCTCATTTTGAGGAGGATTTCTCACTTATTGCATGTATGGCTAGCTTTGTGACCAGTAGCACCTAGTATATTGACAATGGGGCTTCATGCCATATGACATGGAACATAAATAATTTCATCTAGATAACAGAAAAGGACATGCACTTCAATATTGAGCTGGGAGATGATGGAAAATACCAAGACAAAGGTGTAGGTGTTGTCAAGTTTGAGAGGGAGTCTGAAAAGCCTCTCTATCTTAGAGATGTTCTCTATGTTCTAGGGTTGAAGAAAAATATGGTGTCAATTTCAGTGCTTGAAGACCTGGGTTATGAGGTGTTTTTTCGCAAAGGGAGGGTCCTCCTAAAACCTCCCAACTCTAGGACAACAATGCAGATTGGAGTTAGGTCGAAAAACCTCTACAGGATACACTATGTGGTTGTAGCAGTGTTGAACAACAAGAAGGACAACCAACAAGGCCATGAGCTAGCAGGGAGTTGGCATGGGCACATGGTTTATTTGCAACATAGGGCGCTAGAAATTCTGGGGGAGATAACCACAAGACTTCCACCATGCAACGTGGATCATCATGAGGTGTGCAAGGGTTGTACCCTTGGAAAGTATACCAAGAATTCCTATCCCACTAGAGATGACAGAGCTAAGGATATATTGGAGTCGATTCATTTGGACATTTTTGGACAATTCTATTCTCCATCCCTTTGTGGGTTTAGGTATTATGTTATTTTTATTGATGACCATTCTCGTAAAACTTGGATATCTTTTATGAAAAATAAAGATGAAGTATTGTCCAGGTTTGTAGAGTTCAAGGCCTTAATTGAAAACCAAACCAATAAGAAGATAAAGGCCTTGAGGTCTGATAACAGAAGAGAGTACATCCCCAATGCCTTCAAGGAATTGTGTGCCAAGGAGGGAATCAGTGTAAATGTGTTGAACCTGCACAAAATAGATCTAGCTAGAAAATACTTACACAAAATAGATCTAGCTAGAAAATACCACACACATTTGCAGAGAGAAATTGAGAAAGAAGAAGCAAGAGAGAAAGAAAGGAAGAATTTTCATTAGTTGTATTCCACACACAAAGAGTGAATAATTTACAATAGATATAGGATACATGAGTAACTAATGCACCATAGTGGTGGTCTAGAGTGATTTGGACACACACCAACAATTACAGGAGTAAACTTCCACCTAGTCTAGTCTCTCAGGCAGTTACGGGAGTGAACTGTCGCTTAGTCTGATTTCACTAGTCTATCAGTCTTCAATTAACTGACTAAAACATAGTGACGTGAGGAGGAGATAAGGGAATCATGAGTAATGCGTTAGTCTGGTGATGATCCCAAGGAAAATGCACATTAGCTGGTGATGATCCCAATGTTGCATGGTGATAATCCCAATGTAGCATCTAGACTCCACTCAACTGATCAAACTAAAGTGAAAACTGAAGAGAATATTCGCTCTAGAGGAATATTCTTCCTAAAATACAGGAGATTGGATAATGACTAATAAACAAGGAAAAACCTTAGGAAAAATAAATCCTAGGTGTGTGTGAAGTAACTCCAACAATCAGGAGAGAGCTCATTGCACCCCATAATCCTCAGTGGAATGGGGTGATTGAGTGCAAGAATTGTAGCATAGTGGGTGTTGTTAAGGTCATGTTGCATGACCAAGGGTTTCTCATGTTTCTCTGGGCCGAGGCATGCAACACTACAATGTTATTATAGAACAAGATTCCGCATAAGGTGCTAGGTAGAGATACATCAGAGGAGGCCTTTATAGGCAAGGGACATGATGTTTCTCATTTTAGGATCTTTGGCAGTTTGTTTTACTGCCATGTACCTTTGGAGCGCAGGAAGAAGCTGGATCCGAGGGAAGTAAAGGGCATATTTGTAGGCTATCGTGAGACAACCAAGGTATACAGGGTGTATGTGTCGGAACTTAGGAGGACAATGATCAGGCGTGATGTCAGATTTGAGTAGGGAAGGGATCTTAGGAAGTCCTTGGAGCATGAGAAGACAACAGTAGAGGATAAGGAGGAGAAGGCTCCCAAGAAGGAGGCTCAACCAACCCCTTAATCACCTACTAATCCAGTAGTGAGACAGGTCGAGCAACATGATGAGGAGAATATTGAGGAGGAGAGATTGGAGCGAGTGGAGCCCACATGGCCAGTGACTCCCAGTTCAGAGAGAAGATGATCCAAGTGGGAAGATCAGTTGATGAGAGAGGCTCAGTAGAGAGTCAAGCTTCCACTTCTACATTTTAACAGAGAAAAACTCCACAGAGGTATACAAGTCGTTTGGAACATATGACTGAGTTGATAGAAT
This sequence comes from Picea glauca, assembly GCA_000966675.3. Classification (NCBI taxonomy): domain Eukaryota; kingdom Viridiplantae; phylum Streptophyta; class Pinopsida; order Pinales; family Pinaceae; genus Picea; species Picea glauca. The sequence continues at coordinate 85,946 of JZKD02S1693939.1, read as the reverse complement.
CAGAGCCTTCTTCCTATAATGAGGAAGCTTCCCAGGAGGTTTGGTGAGATGTTATGGCAGAGGAGTACTCCTTTGTCATGCACAATGTTGTGTGGGAGATAGTGCTTAGACCACAGGGAAAATCTTTTGTTGGCTCACGCTGGTATATAAGATCAAGCGGGGGGCTAATGGGAGTGTTGAGAAATTCAAGGCTAGATTTTTGGCCAAGGGGTTCTCACAGGTCGAGCGGATTGACTATGATGAGACATTTGCACCTGTCATGCGGTATTCATCTGTTAGAGTTATCTTGGCCATTTTAGCACAGATGGGGTGGAGAGTCCATTAGATGGACATTAAAACTGCCTTCCTTAATGGAGTGGTTGTGGAGGATATTTATGTGGAGAAGCCTGAGGGGTTTGAGACCTTCAATAGAGAAGCACATGTCTACATGGTGAAGAGATCTCTTTATGGGATCAAGCAAGCGCTGAGGGCTTGGTACACCCGCATTGACAACTACCTTCTCGGATTGGGCTTTACCAAGAGTGAAGCGGATACAAAACTCTACTACATAGTGGTTGAGGGGCAACTTCTCATTCTTGTGCTCTATGTAGATGACATTATATTGACAAGAGCAAATAGCTCGATCCAAGACTGCAAGGAGGACCTTTCATGTGATTTTAAGATGAATGATTTAGGGTTGATGCACTTTTTTTTGGATTGGAGGTTTAGCTGGGTGATGGTGAGACCTTCTTGGGACAGGGAAGATATGCAGAGCAGATTCTTAGGAGATTTCACATGTGGGATTGCAGGGCCATGGCCACTCCTCTAGTCACCAACAGGAAGAAGCTGGACTCTAGCAGAGCCGATAGGGTTGATGCCACATTATACATGCACCTCATAGGGTCGTTGATGTATATCGCTAACAGACGAGCCGACATATGTTTTGCAGTTAACCAATTAAGCCAGTTTATGGTGGAGGCCACCAGGCTACATTGGGTTGTTGCTAAACACGTGTTATGATATCTCTGGGGCACAACATATTATGGCTTGTGGTACATGTAGGTTGATGGCGTGAGACTTTAGGGCTTCACTGATGGTGATTGGGCAGGGGGCTCCATTGATTGAAAAATCACTTTAGGGTATGATTTCAATGTTGGGTTAGCCGTTTTTTCCTAGCTCAATGGGAAACAAAGATTAGTTGCATTGAACTCAGCTGAGGCTGAGTATATGGCTACCAACATGGCTTCCTGTGAGGCAATTTGGTTGCGGAAGATTCTTGTGGGAATTTTTGGTCATGGCTTGGAGCCCACAGTCGTACACTATGACAATCAAAGCTGCATTAATCTCTCTAAAAATCTTGTGTTTCATGACCACTCCAAACACATTGAGATCAGGTACCATCACATTCGAGACTATTTTCAACAGGGAAAAGTAAAATTCTAGTACTCGGCAATAGGAGAGAAGACAACATATATTCTGACCAAGGCATTTCCAAGGTCAAGCTTTTTCTACTTCAGAGATAAACTTGGTGCAGTGCAGAACACCTTCATCTCTAAGAGGGAGTGTTAAAATTGGAAGTAGAGTGGAAGGGTTCACTAGATTTGGAGGTGCACTAAATCTGGAAGGGGACCCACAAAGAGGGGCCCAATTTAATTTATCTTTTTTTATGCTTAGATGACCTAGGAAAAATATAATGTTTCCTATAGTCATAAGGTAGTTGATATGATCCCTCCATTCAAATCTAATCTCAACCATTGAGATGTTTGGTGGGCCCAAGTCAACTTGCCAAGCACAAAAAGGGTTTCAGAGGCTCATTTTGCACAGTTCCACTTGGTGAAGGAGATTCAACAACGAAGAGAAGCAGTTTGCAGCTACAGTAGGCAGCTTCAGCAGTAGAGAAAGAGGTCATATGACCCCCATTCGACTCAACCATCCATTCCAACACTCAACCAACTAGTATCATCCCAATTTGGGTTGTACAGGAGGGTGGTACAGGTCGTACAGGGCACCCAACATCCAGATCGTGAGCAAAGAGAGGACATGTGAGGGATGAGTGTGTACTGAAGAAATAAACTTTTCCTCATAAAGGTTTTTGTACCAACAATTGTAAAATTTCTGAAGATATCCATTGCTAAATAAAAATAAATCACCAAGAAGAAGAACAGTTTTCCCAGTTGGGTTTTTCCAGGGTCATTTGACCAAAAATACCTGAATATTTTCTGTGTGAACTATTTGTGTCTTTAGGTGTTTATTTTCCACTGCATTAGAGTGCTAATAAAAATCAACATGTTCGTATTTTAAAGTTAAAGTTCAACTATGCTCCTTATTTTTATTAAATCTGCAACTGGGTTCTGATTTTTTATTAGAATTTAACAACATAAATATAAGCAATCTTGATTTCACAGTAAGTCATTCTTCCACACAAATTTATCTAATGCACTTGGGTCCTGTTGTAGTTGTTGAATAATCTTGCATAACTTTTGATCTTACTTCTATTCTATCCTTTCTTTTTCCACCCAATCAGATTGTGGAAGAGAAATAGCACATAGTAAACTCTTTGTGTCTTCTTCTTTCCTTGAAAGTGCATCTGCCACCATATTTTGTTTTCCTTTTTTGTAGATAATTTTAAAGTCATAACCTAGCATCTTTGTAACCCAACTTTGTTTCTCTTTTGAAGATAATTGTTGTTCCAAGAAGTACTTCAAACTATGATGATTTGTTCTTAACTTGAAGTGTTTTCCTATTAAATAAGGGTGCCATTTCTTAACTGCATGTAATATGGCCAAATTTCCTTTTCATAAATGGGTTCAAGTTCTTTCCTTTAAGTTGGCTACTTTCATAGGCAAGGGGCGTTCCTTCTTACATTAAAATTGTACCAATGCCATGTCCCGAGGCATCATATTCAACAATACAGATTTTTGTGAAGTCAGGCATGGCTAGAATAGGAGTCATACACATAGCCTCCTTAAGCTTTTCAAAAGATTTGGTTGTTTCTTGAGTCCAAGAAAATGAATTCCTTTTTAATAATGTTGTTAGAGCTGCTGCTATTTGACCATAATCCTTGACAAACTTGCATTAATATCTTGTCAATCCTAATAATCCTCTAAGATTCTTCAAGGTTTTTAAGAATTGACCATTCCATCGTAGCTTTAATTTTGTTAGGGTCCACTTTGACACCTTCATGAGATACAATATGACCCAAATATTCCACTTTTTGAACTCAAAAGGAACACTTGGAAGGATTTCCATATAGTTGTTTCTCTTCCATTTGTTTTAACACCATGTCAACATGTTGTACATGTTCTTCCCACAATTTGTTGTAGATTAGTATATCATTAAAAAATACTAACACAATTTTTTTAAGGGACCTTTGAAAATAGAATTCATCAAGCTTTGAAATGTTTAAGGTGCATTAGTAAGGCCAAATGGCATCACCAAAAACTCATAATGACCTTCATGTGTTCTAAAGGTTGTTTTGTGAATCTCTTCTTGCCTCATTTCGATTTGATGATATCCAGAGCGGAGATCCAACTTAGTAAAAAAAAGTGCTCCTTGCAATTCATCTAATAATTCATCAATGATATGAATAATAAACTTATCTTTAATGGTTATTTTGTTGACTTGTCTATAATCTAGACACATACACCATGAACCATCCTTTTTTGCAACCATCACCACTAGTAAAGAGAAATCACTTTGGCTAGGTTGAATGATGCCGACCTCTAACATTTCTTGAATCATACACTCAATCTCATAGTTTTGTGCATATGGGTACCTGTAAGGCCTAATGTTAAGTGGTGCACTTCCTAGTTGCAAATGAATATCATGGTCATGATCTTGAGCAAGTGGAATACCTTTAGGAATCTCTTCAAATACCTTTGAATGATTTTCGATAACTTTTTAGAGATCCATTGGAACAACATGTCTAGATGTTTGAACATTGTGTCCCTTTTTGAGTAATTTTTTCATGTTATTAGAGCTTATCACTTTACAAGGCTTCCCCTGGATACCTCTGAGTTCAATTTTCTTGCCTTCTAAGGAAAATCTCATGAAAAGGTCTTGAAAATTAAGAGTCATTGTTCCCAATGACTGTAACCATTGGACCCCTAATATAACATAAACACCATCCATTTCGATTGCAATGTTGATGTATTAGCATCAGACAAGTACTTCCACATAGGCTCAATGTCCAGCATGTGGAAGTCGTCCTTGTAACCTCTTAGAGCCTTACGAGGTTCACTTTATGAGTCAATAATTAAAGTGAATGACCTTTTCGATTAATGTGATATTAATTAAATGAAATGTCTAAGTTTGTAGGCATTAGTAACTTAAGTGAGATGAATAAGTCCTAACCATTAGATCTAAAGTGAACGTGATATTATATCTCAGTTGTCGATCACTTTCGAGAAGATTTAGGGTTTTGGAATTAGGGTTAACTCAATATAATAAAATGCAGTTTAGGTGAGAGGATGAGACAAACATAGAGTGAGAGGATCTTATTGAGTGGGTGAAGAGAGCTCATCCAAGTGTGAGTGGGCAGGGTTGAGGAAACGTGCAAAGGGGTAGAAAGGGATATAGCGACGAGGTGGGGTAGGATATTTTTGCATTGTATTTCTTCGATGGACCATTATCCCAGAATGAGAGTTCAAGATTTTATCTAATAAAATTAAACTCAAATATGGTTTCCTCTTCAAGGGTTTTCCAGGGGTATTTACTCGAAAATCTCGTGTAAATTTGTTTTCTTTCTAATTTTGCTTCAGCTGAATTTTAATGGTTAAGTAACCTAGTTGTGCTATTATTCAGTAAATGTGTTTTGCTTGGAATTAATGGGCGGGTGTTAGGTTTAGATAATTTCACATGGTATTAGAGCCGAGACTTCGAGGGAAACCAGATTTGCACAAGCGAGATTATTAGTAGTGCAAGAAACTTTTTTTTTTGCAGGCTGTAGGTTAAAGGGTAAATTAAAGACATAAATAATAAAAAAAGCTACATTGTATGGTAGCTTTCGTACAACATATGGATCATACGGGTTGTGATTGTAGGTGGATCGTGAAACTGATTGCAAGTGTGGATCAATCCATTTAGTGCAACGACCAAGTGGAAGAGTGAGGTAGCCGCATAGTTGTGTTGTGACCCGCGTGTTGTGGAAAGGAAAGAATAGAAGTGGTTATGGCAAGTGAGGCGGAAGACTTGTTCAATTTTAATGATGTAGCCAAAAAACCAAAAATTGAAGCTAGTGGTAAAGAGGTCAAAGAGTGCAACATAGGAACAAAAGAAAAACCCAAGATGATAAAACTTTCTAAATCTCTACCCCCTGAGCAAAAATGCAAATACATTGAACTTTTTAAGGAATATCTGGATGTTTTTTCCTGGGGTTATGACTTAAATCCTACAACACAAGTATCATACAACATCAGATTCCCATAAAAGAAGAAGACAAACCTTTCAGGCAGAAACTTAGGAGAATCAATCCCAATTTGCTTCCCCTAATAGAGAAAGAAATAAAAAATATGTATGACGCAAAAATTATAGTCCCCTTGAGATTTTCCAAATAGGTTTCTAACCTAGTTCCTACCAGGAAGAAAACTGGCGAGATCAGACTTTTCATAGATTTTAGAAATCTGAACAAAGTCTCCCTCAAAGACAATTACCCTTTGCCCAAAATGGACCACATTTTACAAAAGGTAGTTGGGGCCAGTAGGATCTCCTTAGTAGACGATTTCTCAAGCTACAACCAATTCCTTGTCCACCCAGAAGATCAAGAGAAGACAACATTTACCACACCTTGGGGAACCTTCATGTATGTGAAGATTCCCTTTGGCTTGATGAATGTTGGTGCCACTTTTCAAAGGGCAATGGATATTTCTTTTGTGGACAAACTTGGAATATTTATAGTCATATATCTGGATGATGTGACTGTATACTCCCAATCTGACGAAGAACACTTGCAGCATCTCAGACGCGTCTTTGAGAAGTGCAGAAAATTCAGGATTTCGTTAAACCCAAAGAAGTCTCTTTTCGGTTTAGAGGAAGGAAAGTTGTTGGGACACATAATATCTAAATATGGAATTAAAATAGATCCTAGCAGGATAGAAGCCATACAGAAGGTGGAACACCCTAGGAACATCAAAGAGCTACAATCATTCATAGGCAAAATAAATTTCTTTAGAAAGTTCATACCCATCTTGGCCGAACTTCTTAGGAACATCACTAATATGTTGAAAAAAGACACAACAATCAAATGGAACATTGAATCCAAACAGTCATTTGAGCAAGTGAAACATGCACTCACCCAAGCCCCAGTTCAGATTAGCCCAGATTACACCAAAGACTTTTATCTTTTCTCTTTTGCATCTGAACACACCATAGTAAAAGTGTTTTTGCAAAAAAACAGTGAAGGGTACGAACAACCCATAACATTTTTCAGCAAATCTTTGAGAGACGCTACGTCGAACTACAACATAATGGAGAAACAAGCTTTTTCCCTGGTAAAGGCCATAAAGGATTTCAGAGTCTATATTCTCCATTCTCACACAATTGCATATGTTCCAAACGTAGTGGTAAAGGATATCCCGACTCAGGATAATCCAGATGGTAGGAGAGGAAAATGGATCACGGTTATTCTAGAATATGACATTGAAATAAAACCTACTAAATTGATCAAAGGATAGGGTTTGGCCAAACTAATGGCTGAATCTAATTTTCATGCTCTAGATATTAATTTTTTGGTTGCAGTTGACGAGTAGGAAGAGTAGGTGACTCCAAATGTAAAGGAGGTATTCTTAAACTCTCCTTGGTACGTAGACCTCATTTTTGTATTTCATAACTTACAAGATCCTCCTAGTTTTACTAAGACCAAAGCCAGATTTATTAAACTAAAAGCATTGAAATTTTGTATTCTACAAGGTAATCTTTGTTGGAAATATCTTGGTGGTATTTTGCTTAATTGTTTGTTGAAAGACGAAGATGACAGGGTTCTGCAAGATTTCCATGCAGGAGATTGTAGTGGACATCTGAGTTGGAAGACCACAACTAACAAGATTTTGAGGGTTGGTTTCTACTGGCCTACATTGTTTGATGATGTTCATCAAAAAGTTACTTCTTGTCATAAATGCCAGGTTTTCGAAGGTAAAAGGAAGTTGTTGCCTCTCCCCATGAAACCCATCTCAGTTGAAGCTCCTTTCCAACAATGGGGTTTGGAATTTATTGGAGAAATACATCCATCCTCCTCGGGCCAACACAAGTGGATCCTCATGGCCACAAACTACTTCACCAAGTGGATCAAGACTGTGCCATGCAGGCAAGCTATTGACTCTGTTATCATTACATTTTTAGAAACTAATATCTTGTCTCGTTTTGAATGCCCCAAAAAAATTATATCTGACAATGCAGTGGCCTTCAGATCGAAAAGACTCATAGATTTTTGCAGCTAATACCCCATTACTTTGGGACACTCCACAACTTATTACCCTCAGAGAAATGGGCTAGTTGAGTCCTCCAACAAGACTCTGGTGAATATCATTAGGAACACCCTGCAAGAAAACAAGAATTCCTGGCATAATAAGTTGGTTTTCACACTCTGGGCTGACAGAATAAGCACCAAAAGATCAATTGGCATGTCTCCATACCAATTGGTGTATGGTACTGAAGTAGTTTTTCCCCTTTCCTTAGGAGCTTCTGTCATGAAATTATTGCAAGAAACTCAAGAAGAGCCAAATGAAGTCCAAAGGAGGATAAATCACATGATTCATTTAATGTAGTCCAGAGAAGAGGTATACAACAAAACTCAGGTCATCCAGGAGAACATCAAAAAGATTTTTGACAGAAGGACTAAAGAAGATGAATTGAGTTAGGAAACCTAGTTCTGAAATGGGATTCTAGAAATGAGGACAAGGGTAAGCATGTAAAATTCGATAGCTTATGGAAAGGCCCTTACACCATTCAAGCATTAAGAGGATATAACACATTTTTTCTAAAATACATTGATGGAACAAACCTGCCAGGTGGACCGGTTAATGGCAGGATGCTGAAGAATTATTTTCCACCCCAATAGAGATCTCATGAATCCATATCCATTGTACATACCATTTCCCTTTTCATTCAGGTTTTGTGTAGGTGATATTGATCGGGTGCTTGAAGCCCGTAGAGAAGGCCCTAAGCCACTGACCAATGCCACCAAGTTCCCAAAATAAAAACAAAAACAAATAGCAGAAATGAAGCAATGGAGGAAACCTTTACAGACATCAGAAAGTAGGTTCTTGGCACTTCACAAGGAGAGTACCATCCCCAGGTTGAGCCACTGTTATAACCCTATAATTTATAGGATCATCTGGTGACTGGAAAAATCTTTCACTATTGATGTATGTTGTCTTGAAAATAATATTTCATTCTGCAAATTATTTTCAAAAAGAAAGAAAATAAATGAAAAGAAAGAAAAAGTAAAGAAAAGAAAGAAAAGAAATGAAAAGAAAGAAAAAAGAAAAGAAAAGAATAAAAGAGGGCACAAAAGAAATGGATAAAATCCCCATGCAATAATAATGACTTGATCCATACATTTTAAACATGGCCAAGTCCTTTTGAATTTATGTTGATAGGTTTAGTGAATAAGCCTAGCTAAATTGTTTAATCTTAACCAGGTAGTTAGGTTAGCTAGTGAATAAATTTGATCAAGCTGTTTAATCTTGATCAAATAGCCCCAGGGTAGAGTAATTTTTTAGCCCAATAGTCTAATCTAGGCTAAATGTGTAGGTAGGTAGGTTAGGACATAGGCTAGCTAGTTTTTCCTTCAATAAACATGTTTGATGTTCAAAGAAAATTCATGATGTTGATGTTGAGTTGTGTTTCCTAACCCCATGGTGAGAAAAAGAAAAAGGAAGTAGCAAAAACCCACAAAGAGAACGTTATCCTAAGTTTCGCTGCACATTCTTGATTCACGCCTAGAGAGTAAAGAGCGCCCAAAAATCTATGGTTGATCTAATGGCGCGTAGATCAACGGTGGAAAGTATATCTCGGACCCCCCTGACTATTCTATCTTTAACAAGAGAGGGGGGGGTCTGATATGAAGAATAAAGAACGCGCTTAGATCGACGATTGAGTTACTGGCACCTAGATCTACGACTGAGATGAAATCTTGGACCCCCCCCACGACTATTATGTCTTTAATGGTGGGGGGGGGTGTCTGATATGGAGATTAATAAGTGTGCATGGATCTATGGTCAATCAGACAGTGCGCATATCGACAGTTGATAAAAAAAAATGGATCCCCCGTCTATTTTGTCTTTAACGGTGGGGGGGTGTCCGATGTGGGTGGTTTTCCTAGTGGGCCCCATCCCAATGTGTCGTCAACCCATTACTTCGGACCCCCTTCGCTATAAACCACTTACTACCATACCCCCCTCTGACATACTTACATACCAACATTCCTATACCACCGCCGCTTCATGACGTCACATCCCACTATTTCCTCTTTTAAGTCTCGTCTCAATACTCTGCCAACGTATGTCCCCCTTCACCTGTTGCACGTCATATCCTTTTTTCCTATCCTCCAATTACCACTATCCACATCATCCCTGTACACCCGTCACCTATCCTTCACTTGCCACCTCACACCTCAAATGATCTGTTGGCCATTTATTGTAGGCTAAAATATATGTTAGTTTGCTTACCTGTCCCCCACGCCCAACGGATACCCGCTCACTCAAAATTAGCCTCGTTTCCTTCATTTGTGCACTTGTTATAGGATAAATCGGTATATGTGGACACTAATAGATCTCCCTAGATCCACCTGGATCTAGAACAAAACAGGACATGACATGACTCTTTCCCTAAGTTGCAATCATCAAATCTACTACCAAGAAGGAATGAACGACATACCTTTATATCACTTCCTTAGGTCTTTGTTGTTCCTACTTCGCTTTGGTGCTCTTGTGAGATCAGGTCCAAGACAACAAAAACCAACCAAAGTGAAGATAACAAAGTATATTCAATGAAAACCTATGCATATGATCAAGGAGTTATGCGATAAAATAAGAGTGATTTTATGGGAAAGGGACATGCCACTGTATTGTATTAAACGAAAGTAGAAGATACAACCGGATCGCCTTGATGTCGCAAGATTCCTTTCAGTGGTCCTTGGTTCCAACACACACAATTTCTCTACACTTTCATGAGGAATATCTAGTATGGCATGATGGACAAATGGAGGCCTCAAGCTTCAATTTAAATAGGGTTCCTTACACAATTATTTCATCAATTCTTCATTCAATCTTGCTTAACCTCTTCCTTGAGAAACATTCCAGTATATAGGAGAAGGAGAGATGGTTAAAGGGATGAGGATGATCCCACTAAATATGAGAAGTCAGTAGGATGCCAACCATGTGAATGCCAACTCATTTTCTAGAAGATCCTCTTCTAGAACCTTCGTAACTTCCTCTTCATTTTAAGCTTTGAAGTAGGTTCGCACCCTACCTATAGAGCAGACTGCTAACATCTCGCACTCCAAGTATAGGGTTGCCTGCGAGAATCATGGTTTATTTCACCCTACAACACATGTGGCCTGCGAACTCATCTTAAAAATATGTTTTATGGAAGAATACAACAACCACTTTTCTCAGGCAAAAGGTCCTTATGAGAGCCTAAACACATAACTGTAGAGACATCACCAGAGTGACCAAAATAATGTGTAATAACACTGCCCACACTTTCCACACACCAGAAACTCATTCTCCTCACATTTTCAGTCAGCAACCTAGCCATATCCACTGCCTACTAATGCTTTTGTTTCAGTTTGCAGGTACCTGTTGGATCGATGGCACCTAAATCTAAAAGATCAGAAGTGGAGGAAAATCCATTCCTCCCACCTCCTGTTGACCTCGACCAGATCCCACTGGTCGATAATGACTACCTGATCTTAGAGACTAGGTGTGATTTTGATCTTGTCGAGTTGCATTCATGGTTTAAAGACACATTCATGGATCAAAGCGACGAGATTGGGCTCTGGGAGTCCAATCTCCCTCTGTATCTCTTCCCCCAAATCCACCATTTTCTCGTGTTCACCCTCAAATGCCAGGCTCATTACCTCCTCGATCAAAGAGAGATAGTTTCATTGTCCGGAGAAACTCTTTTCTTTATCACACCCGAGACTATTGATCAAATGATGCAGATATCTAGAGCCGAATTCCACTCTCCCCTCCCCATTGAAGTTCTAACATAAATGTACCAGAACCTGTATTTCGCCCAAAGATCCCATATTTTTTATTGTTTCCTTCCATAGGATGCACAATTCCCCAAGAAAACCCCCCCTTACCATTCCTCCATGTTTTCAGAAAAGGCAACCAAATTATTTCATCGCTATGTTGTTTGCTTGGCTATTTCTCAGACGAATGGGTGGATGAACCTATCTTGGGTTTCCTATCCATTTTCTCTGCTGAAAAAAAATCCACCATCCAGATCGACTACAACACTTTTATAGCAAAGAACATCCATGCACATATTTTAAAATTCACCACAGAGGGCATGTTCTGGTATTCTTCAATACTGTCTTACATGTTCACCGTCTTTCAAGCATATAAGCTCTCTTTCCCAATGCAGAAAATGGACCAGGACGACAAACCACAGGCTGTAACCTCTTGGACCTCGCTGCTCAGAAGAAACTCCACAGAGTTTAATTTCAAACAGTTTATTGAGTAGTTTTACCATCTAGTGGTGAGCATGCTCGATGGTAGACCAAAGCCAAGGATAAATGAAGAGATTCAGAGAATCTTACACCTCTCGGACCTTGCCAAATCTGGGGATTGGTACTTGTATCAAAATCACACGAAATCAGAGTATATGGGTGTGAGTTAGCTCCATATAAAATGCCCAAGTACTTTCATTTTAGGATATTTTCCCTGGAGTATATTAGACAAATGATCAATTCAGATGATATACATTTTGTATCTCTGAAGAAGAAACAACTGCTAAGAATCAAAGGGAAGATAGGACCCTTTATCTGCAACAATCAAGTTGTTGGGGAAGAGACAGACAAATTGTTAAAGGAAATGAAATTTAGTACCAATTTTACTTAGCGCTATGATCTATGTGGGATCATTGCAGAGATGCGAGCGAAGAACAAAAGTTCCTCGTATGCTCATACGCTCAAACCAAAAATTGAGAAATTTGTGAACCAGTCAGAGTGGGAGGTGAACACTCTAGAAGACACTGAATAACAGTATGATCTAACCATGATTTCACAAAAAACCACTCCACAAGTACCAAAGGAGAAAATACCCAGGAAGGATGTCTCTCCTTCAGTCACTGAAGTATCAATAGAGGATTTCCAGGTGTACAAGAAAATGCCTAAAGCTACTCACACTACTGACAGGACTGGAGAGGAAGAGACCCACTCTACCACTGTAGCTGAAGGGGAGCATTCATCACATTTCTCAAGCAGTCATCAGATGATGTCTACTTATTCCTGAAAGAAGCAGACCGATACCACTGTGATCACCCAACCTCCATCGAGATTTGTAAAACTGAGCATTTTTTAAAAATATGATTTGATTAAGAAGAAAAACCAGATGTTGACCAGCAGAACCTATGCTCAGTTCTGGAAGCAAACATTCACAACACAACACAGATTGTTGTCATATTTTGATATAGAGAAGAAGAGAATGCACATGGCATTTTTGCAGGCACAAGTACCCCATCCAAAAGAAATCATTGATTACAAGAGGGATACATTGGAGTTTAACACCAGAGATGTACATTCAGCTGATCAGATGGATCTACACAGGCAGACTGGAGAAATGATTTTCTCAACATTAGCCAATGCTTCCAATGCTTCCACTTCTACTACCAAATTACAGGTTTATCTTAAAAATGTTCAAACCCAATTAAAGCTGCAGAAAATATCATCCTTTGCAAAGGATAACATGATTAAGTCCTTAGAAGAATTGGTGCTCAAAATTGGGTATGACCCCTCAAATGTGAAATAAGCTAAGGAGTTTCTCAAGAAAAATAATGTTGACATAGAATCTCTGAGGAAGCAACTGAAATTGCTAGCTATTGAAGACTCACAGGCCAAAGAGATAGTTGAGATAGAAGGGGAGAAGGAGGAATTGCTAAATCTTATCATGGAACAAAATGCACAAATAAGAGATATGGAAGAGGAGCTGGAACAACTAGTAAAGGAGAAGGAACAAGCAACACCTATGGAAATCATCCCACTGAGTGTGGTTCCTCTCATAGGAGTTAGCACAACAATTGTATCAACAACCACTACAGCAGAACTTCCATCAACCACCCCACTGACAGCTCTCGAAAAATATGTGGAGCTAGAAAAATCAATGGAGGAGATGACCCTAAAAGGAACATAGATCAATAGATTGAAAAAGGAGGTTGAGAATCTCCAGGAGCTTAAGTCTTCCTACCAGACAAACTACAACATTGAAAAGAAAACATCAAAAAAGATCAAGCAGGAAATACAGCAGCTACAAAAGCAAATAGTGACGGGAAAAACACTAGCCGAAGCCAAGGAGAATATTTGGATGGACATCTCCAAGTCCATAAATGAAATTTGGCCCATGGTTCAAATTATGTTTGAACAACAGGAACTAATGTTGAGGTGTAGGCAGGCCATTGACAAGATAAAGGGAGAGTTGGGGGAAATGCCCACAGAAGCATATGAAATCATTAGATTTATGAATTCGAAGACTAGGGAAGAACTGGAAGACCTGAATATTGAAGATAAGCTGGAAACCATCCTCGAAGTCAAAAGGGTTCTAACTAAATGAGGATTGATGTTGTAGTTGGAAGAGAAATCCAGAACATGGACATCAGAGTTCAGAGGTTCTTATAGGTTCTTCAACAAGATCGATGCCTTGCAAAAAAAAGGTCTTCCTAGTTTACTAGTACTGAATGACAAGCTAATGACCCTATCTAACTACAAGCAGAAGATTGCCACGGTGGCCAAGGAAAGTTCAAAGTTTTCAGGAATACATGGCAACATAACAGGCAAATCATTTATAGAGACTTTGCAGCTGGACCTCAACATCCAACACGAGATCAAATATATTTTCATCACCAAGCCGACGTTTTCTAAATATACAGAAATGGATGAAATCTACCGAAGATTGCTCAAATTCACCATTCCCGGTCAACAAAGATGGGAGGATTTGTGCACTTTGATCGAATGAGGGATGAGGTGTACAGTCCAACTCAGCATGCAGAGCGGTCAAAGTCACGTGAATGACTCACCAACGGCCTTCCCCAAAATCAGCATGAAGGATCCGACAGATCATCATCAGTTCCTACATTTTTCTATCTTGTTATCTAGTTAGTTAGATCTAGAATCTTCCATGTCCTGATCATAAATGACAGGGTCATTTGTAATTTTGATGATAAATACTTCGAACTTGGAAGTATTGAGGGTTGATCTTTATGCCCAAGCAAGTTGTAAGCACTGTAATTTTTATCAGAGATCTACTAGTAATAAAAAGGACTTTCACAGGATTCATGCATGTTAGCTGTTGGTGATGTTTTCTTCTCTCAGTTTAAATGTTTTTCCTATCTTCATAATCACTTATGTTTTCTACATCTGATCGTTTAAAAGAAGTTGAAGTTGCAGAATTTATCTTTGTATACTTTGTTTCTGGATTTTAAAGATCTTAATGTTTATCTTCTGATGTTATGATTAAGAAATTCTTAAATGCTTCTTGGTTATAATTATTTTCTCATCTTTCTGATATCCACCATTTAATTTCTAAAGGATCTAACAGTTGCATTATCCTGCCCTGTGAAAACACCTTATAAAATATGTTCGTTGATCTTGAACATTATAAAACAGACCCCATAGCCCAATGGATGCATAAGCGATATTTCAGCCATATTTATAAAACAAACACACAGTCTCATTTATTTAACTAGCCTAACATTTGAAATATAAAACAAAGTTAAATCTCACAGAGAGATCCCTCTCTGAAGTTGGAAGGGCTAGATCCCAGTTTCAAAGTGGTTGGATAAAGTTACCTCTAGTAAATTTCTTCTACCTAGCGACAACCTCTGGGAATTTACAGAGCGATAACAATGTGGACCGTGTAGGAGCGTGGAGGTGTTAGGATATTTAGAAACTTAGGAGTTAGTTAAGATCTACTTGGTCTAATATGTCGTTAGGTAAAAGTGTGTTTCTTTAGTATGCATTAGTATGCATTTGTAGTTAGGAAAT
>JZKD02S1693939.1:55193-65812 GCA_000966675.3 Picea glauca | reverse complement strand
TGGCTTAACACCCGATTGGTCCATGATCTCTATTTAAAGAGCATGGAGGGTCATTTGCCGAAGATCGATTGTGAGAAACTCTCTTGTAAAATCTCTTTGTAATCTTTTTCTTTGCGTTAATAAACTGCTCCAAGTGGCTGCGTTGGCTGGGGCCGTGGATGTTTCCCCCTAGGGGTTTTACCACATGAAAACATCGGTGTGTTGATCTTTGATCTGGTTATGTGAGTGGTTACTAAAGGTGTTCGTCCTCTGTTAGAATACCTGTGTTGTCGAACAGGAGGCGAAGGTGAATAGGCAGCGAGGGAGGAGGAGCAACTGCCAAAGCCACTATGAACGAGCACACGGGGAAACCAGCCGCCAACACTGCCACCCCATAGTAAGTCGTGCATGGGGAAACTAGCCGCCACCTTATGCCAATCATCCAAGATGCAATAGAGGTCATAGAGCGGCTCAATAGGGGTTGCAAGGCCAAGACAGGGATCCGGGAAACCCTTGGGCAGCGGGCGGAGCCATCAGGAAGCCCAGGAAGAGCCTCGTGCAAACCCAAAAAATTGTTTGGCAGCTCAAAAAGTAGCCGGGAAACACCTAGAAAGGACTCGGGTAGCCCAAAAAAGCGTTCGGGCAACAACAAAATGATGCAGGTAGCTTTGAGCAATGAATCTTGGCAGCGGGAAACATGATCGAGCAACAAGTTCAGGCATTCAAAATTTGAATTTTTTAAGTTGTGAAGATGGCTGCATTTGGTTTGCAGTTTGAGGATAGGCTGGATGATGTGTCCAACTACAATCCGTGGAAGGAGAGGATCATGTTGGTGTTAATGGAGGATGGCATTTGGGAGTTTTCCAACTCCATTGTGGCCCCACCAATGAATTCAAAAGATCTAGCGGCCCATAAGCTAAAGGATGTGAAATCCAGAAGAATTATTCTATATAGAGTGAAGGATCGCTTGATCTCTCATTTATCTAGAAAGACAATTGCCAAGAACATGTAGGAGGCTCTAAAGAGATTGTTTTAGAGTAAGAATGAGAATCGAAAAATGGTGCTAAGAGAGAAGCTAAGAGACACAAAGATGACATGATCAGATATAGATATGACTTATCTCACCTAGATCTGACAGGTTCAAGATAAATTGGCTGTAATAGGGGAGAAAATGGATGATTCAAAGTTGGTGGGAATGACGCTCAAAGGATTCAGGAAGGAGTGGACATCGTTGATCAAAGGTATCATGGCACATGAGAAACTCTTTGATTAGTCCAGGTTGTGGGATGACTTCGTTCAAGAGGAACTTTGGTATGAAGAGATAAATGGAGGCAGGTACAAGAATGATGATGAGAGCATTTCTCTTTCCAACCAGGTAAAGAAGGGAAAGTTCAAGAAGATTTCCAGAAGAGAGTTTACCTCTAAAGATGACAAGAAGAAGAAGGACTTGGGAAAATTCAAGTGCTTTGCATGTCACAAGTTTGGGCACTATGTAGGTCAATGTTTGAACAAGAAGAAGGGTGGAAACAAGATGCAACCAGAGGTAGCTACATCAACAAAGGCTCAAGTGGATGAGTTTGCCAAGAAGTTTGAACATACAAAGTTATTACTTGTTTCTTAGACTTCTTTGGGCACCATATTAGCTAGTGCATGGTTAATAGATAGTGGAGCCACATGTCATATGCCAGGAGCACAAGATTTGTTCGATAGCTTCATAGATTTTGACTTAGATATGTATTTGGAACTTGATATGGGGACTAAGCATGCAGTGAAGGGATCTGGAAAAATTCCATTCTAGATGGAGTGAGGAGGTGTTGAGAGTGACAAATGTACTATGGGTGCTAGAACTCGGGAGTGTTCTCTCAGTCTCAATGATTGAGAATAAGGGGTTTGACATACTATTCCAGGATGGACAGGAACTGATCAAGCCTGGAGGATCTACCTCAGAAAAAAAAATGTTCTCGTAGTTAGAGAGAGAAACATGTATAGGCTAAAGGGATAGCCTATGCGAGCTACAGAAAGAAATAGAGTGATAGATGACAAGGAGTAGATAGCTCTGAAGGTTGAGCAACTCAAAGGGAGTCAGCCTTCAGGTTCAGGTGGGAAGGAGTAGCCTTCCAAGTCTGTCAAGAAGAAGTTATGATAAGAGATGACCATGCATGATGCTTCTATGAGCATGATTAGAGGGAAGTATTCAAACCAGAGTCCATGTGATATGTCGGTGATAGATTTCATGTCAAAGGGAGAAGCCAATCAAGTGGATTGGAGAGCAGACATGGTAGTTGATATTATAGCAAAGATAGAGCCACCTCCACGTGGTAGAAGTATCTTCCTCGATAAGATGGAGTGTTGATATATTAGCATTGAACATGTACTTTTTCATAGGCTCGGTGTCTAAAGCATGTGGAAGTCATCCTTGTAACCTCTCAGAACCTTAGGAAGTACACTTTATGAGTCAATAATTAAACTGAACGACATTTTAGATTAATTTGAGATTAATTAAGTTAAATGCCTAAGTTTGTTTGAATTAGTAACTTAAGTGAGTTGATTAAGTCCTAGCCATTATATCTAAAATGAATGTGAGATTAGACTTCAACCTTGATCACTTTGGAGAAGATCTAGGGTTTTGGACTTAGGGTTAACTCAATGTAATAAAAGGTAGCCTAGGTGAGAGGATGAGACACACAGAGAGTGAGGAGATCTCATTGAGTGGGTGAAAAGTGTTCATCCAAGTGTGAGTGGGCATGGCCGAGGAAAGGTGAAAAGGGGCAACAAGGGAGATAGTAACCAGGTGGGCTAGGTTTTTGTTGCATTGTATTCCTCTGATAGGACATTATCCTAGGATGAGAGCCCATGATTTTATCTAATAAAATCAAACTCATATTTGGTTTCCCCTTCGGGGTTTTTCCAAGGGTATTTACCCAAAAATATCGTGTGCAAATGTGTTTGGTTTCTGATTTTGCTTCTGCTAAATTTTAATGGTTAAGTAACCTAGTTGTGATATTATTTAGTAAATGTGTTTTTCTTGGAATTAATGGTTGGGTGCTAAGTTAAGACAATTTAACATGCAATCGTGGGACTATCCAATAAATGTTCCCCCATATTGAGATTAATACTATAGTACTTGTTATCCCCATTTCATAGGGATAACTAAGGAGATGATGTCTCAAGGCCCTCAAGTTGCAGACATGGAGTACCGAGAGACAAATGGTTAACAATGTCCACTTGCACAGAAAAAGGCCCACCTCACCACCCAAATCTCAGATTCATCACGATGGTATCTGCCACACCATCTTGCTTTCTGAAGGAATTGGGTCTTTCTCCATGAGGTACAAGCCAAGGTGAGTGTCATTTCAATATTTGAGGCATTTCATTATGTTGCATTTAAATCTGCCTTTGGTTATGTAACATATACTTGGAAGTTATACTCTTTTCCCTCTTTCACCTTGGTGGTTGACATTGCGCCCTAGTAAGTGGTCACCCTTAGGGATGGGTTTGCTACTAGGAGGTCCCCTTAACAAATCATTTCGTTATTCCCAATTATATTTACCACTTTCCACACTTCACCCCCTCGCCTCCTTATCTTTTTGGATTTTCGGGTGTACTAACCCAAGAAGGGATTGTCTCTCATTTCATGGGAAGAAGGGGTTGAAGGCCCAGAAGTTTGTAGCTGGAAAAAGATAAAATCAAATCATATACCTTCTAGATGCTCGCCCAGGGATCCTATGGACAATGAAATGTATCTCATAAGAAACTAATGGGACTCGTGAAAAATAACAAATGCAAAAATGCCAACCAAGGTAGAGAGTGTGTGGGAAATGTTTTTCATGCTTAGGTAGAAGTCCCAGACATTGTATTCAACTTGGGGAAGCATAATGTGACCAAGGTAGAGTCAAGGTGGGAATTTTTTTTCATGCTTAGGTAGAAGCCCCACCTTGGCTTCAGCTTGGAAACATCTTAAAAGAACAAAAGGAAATAAATGGGCTTGGAAAAAAGATGCATTGAAAATGAAGGTGCAACACGCCCTCTACAAAGGCACCCATAAATGAGACATTGCGATCCCTTGTATGTCATGAACCCCATGCCAAAAAGTCTTTCCCCCATCCACTTCATATTTTACACGTGGCTTAGAGGGGGTTCTGGCTCAGAGGAGGGTCCACCTAGGAAATACTCCTTGACTTAGGGAATGATTCACCCAATAGGTCACTTTGTCAACCCTCCCATACCTAAACTTGGAAAATTGCATAAGTTCTTTGAGCACTTGTTTAATTTGATGAGGTGGTTTTTGATGCACATGCTTAGGTGACTCATTTATTGATTTGATTTACTAATCATGATATGTTTTACTTGATATCCTTGGAGGGTGTATTCATTGTCTTTGCAGGACCTTGCTTGGTGGACAATTTTGTAGGAACAAGCCTAGTTTGGGCTTCCTTGGGACATGAATCCCACATAATGGATACCATGACCTGTTTTGAAGTTTGTGTAGCTTCAAAATATATTCTTTTGATTGTATTTGATCATGTTAAAATCCTAAAAGCATAATATTAAATTGTATTTTTAAAGTCAGACCTATTGTGGCTAATGTATTATTAGAAAAGTGACTTTTGTACAAGTTGGCCCTAACATGTTAAGAGGGTAGTTCATATTGTATAAATAGGAGCCCATAGTCCTCATTTGGACACACTCATCTCACACTCATAACACAAGGAAAAGTTCACTATCCTTGGAGGAGAAGAAAACGCAACAACTAGGGTTATATGTTTTTCTATTTTCTAGTATTGTCTTGGAATTGTACTTGGTTGATGAATCTATACTAAAGAAGTTATTGGGTTTTCTCCCCCAAGAGGGTTTCCCAGGATCAATATGTGTTTACTGTGATTATCTCTCTTTTAGTGATCCCATATATAGTTAATATGCTAAATAATTAAATAATTTTGTATACAGTTAACTGCTTAAGTAAAATCTCAACACCGAATTAGAGATACCATGAAAAAATCTAGTTCACAGTCTAAGAAGTGCTCATTGGGAAAGATAAGGCTACAAGAAGACTCACCTTGGCTCAACGCATCTTTTCCACGGATTAGTTTTTGAGTTTTAAAGTGCTGGAAAATTAGGGTTTCTGCATGAAACCCTAAGTGATGATGTCACCCCTTTTCTGAAGGACGCAGGTCAAAGAAAGCATACCAAGAATATATTCTAAGAAGGACACACCTTTTCCCTAGATCAAATCTACAAAATTCTCAAGCAAAACATTTAGATTTTCCTCATAAAACCCTAGATCTAGACATTTTTGTAGTTGCAACAAATCTTTGAGACAAAAGCTCATGTTGGCATAGTGCACCCTCTAGTAAGGTCTAAATCCATATTTTGCAAAGTTTAAATATTTGTTTCGTTGTTCTAGGCATGATGACTTCCCGTACCAATCTTGATGAGAATATTGAAGGAGTTTATAACTTCCGGGCATGGAAGTATAGAGTAATGCTCATTCTAGAAGAGAATGATCTAGAAGGTTTTGTGGAAAATGAAGTTGAAGAGCCAGAGGGAGATGAGGCTAAAGAAAAGAATAAGAAGAATTTGGTTAAAGCAAAGAGGCTCATTGCAGATTCTATCAAGGATCACTTGATCCCTCATGTCTCATCATTGAAGACTCCAAAACAGTTGTTTGATGTGCAACCGGAAGATGTCTCAAGTCCCATCTATATGAAGGCAAGAACATAAACCAGAAGATGACCTTGAGGACACAACTCAAGAATGTTAAGATGCAAAGTTTTGAGACCATCCAATCCTACTTCACGAGAGTGTCCAGATCAAATAACAACTTGAATCCATTGGAAACTCAGTTGAAGAAGCCAAAATAGTAATGCCCACATTAAATGGTCTACCAAATTCTTGGGAATGTTTTATTCAAGGTATCTGTTCCAGAAGAAAGCTAACAAAGCTTAGCAGGTTATGGGAGGATTTCACCCAATAAGAAGCCAGATTGGTGGCAAGAGAAGAGAAGTTGGGAAATAATGATGATTAAGCATTTGCAACATATGCAATAAAAGGAAAGGGAAAGAAAGAAATTCATTCCCATAAGAAATTCCAGAAGCCACAAAAGAATAAAAAAGATCAATAGGATTATTCAAGTTACAAATGTTTTTGCTACCAGAAGATGGGACACATTGCAAGAGATTGTCCCCAAGAAAAACATCCGATCAGAAAAAGAAAGTATCAAAGACATCATGTGCATGCCACAAAAGACAATGAACTTGATCCGAAGATAAAAAAATAAGATGATGAACAATACCTTCTGATATCAGCTCTTACAGGAACAGTGACCGATCGAAGTGATACATGGCTTATTGACAGTGGTTCTTCTAAACACATGATTGGTCACAAGAATTCTCTTTCAAACTTGATTCAGAAGGATTCACCTCATAAGGTGAAGCTTGGAGATGACTATCAATATTCCATTAAAGGAGTAGGAAAATATTCCTATAAAGTGGATTACTAAAAACCTATGAAGATGAAAGATGTATTGTATGTACCTGGTTTGAAGAAAAATCTCCTTTCCATCTTAACATTGGAAGAGAAAGGATTCAGAGTTTACTTTGTAGATGGTGAAGTTCTCATGTGGCCTAGAGGAAAGACTATTGATGATGCAGTTTTGATTGGTGTCCAAGAAGGAGGTCTATACAAATTGAAGGGACACTCAGATTCAACTCTAGTACACAACACAGTGAATTCAAGTGAGCTATGGAATATAATATTTTCTCACATGCATTACAAGGCACTACCTATCGTGAGCAATATGGTAACAAGTTTTCTAGATATTCTATTGAACCATGATGGTGTATGCAAGGGATGTGCACAAGGAAAGAACGTGAAGAGTATGTTTCCAAGCAGTGACAACAAATCCAAAGGAGTATTGGGCATTGTGCACTCAGACGTATGTGGACCAATGTCAACCACATCATCTAACCAGTATGTATACTATGTTTCATTTATTGACTATTACTCACGTAAGACTTGGATTTATTTCTTGAAAACAAAAGTGAAGTGTTCAACAAGTTCAAGGAATTCAAGGCCCTTATAGAAAATCTTGTTGAAAGGAAGATAAAGGTTTTGAGGTCAGATAATGGAGACGAGATCACCTCTGATGAATTCAAAGAATTCTGCAGATAGGTTGGGATTAAAAGGGAGCTCACTACTCCAACAATCCTTATCAGAATGGCGTGGCAAAAAGAAAGAATCGAACAATAATGGAAGCAGTAAAGGACATGATTCGTGATCAAGACTTACCGATGCAATTGTGGGCAGAAGAAGCTAGGATTGTTGAATATGTACAGAACATAACACCTCACTGTTTACTTGGGAACAAGACACCTAAAGAAATGTTTACAGGAGAAAAGGTAGAGGTCGACCACCTGAGGATATTTGGTTGTCCGGTGTATGTACATGTTCCCAAGGATAAGAGATCGAAGCTAGACCCTTTAGGAAAGAAGGGAATATTTTTTGGATACAATGAAACATCAAAGACATATAGAGTCTACATCATTGGTCATAGGAAGATTGAGATTAGCAGATATGTCACCTTAGATGAGGATGCAACCTTCAGTAGATCAAGGCAGACTTGTACAGATGAGGTCCATGATGAGGAGCTCGAAGCTGCTAGAGTTGCAGATACAGATATTGTACCAAAAGAACATATTCCATTTGATCATGATATGGAAGAACCACAGGGACTTGCAAATCCAACTCGAGAGAAGAAGAGGCCATCTTGGGCTCTTGAGATTATTCAAGATGCAGGGAAATATGGTGCTCCATATGGAAATTTCAGAGAAAGAAACAAACAAAAACCATATTCTAGTTATGTGGCATTGTTAAGTGACATCATTGATGCAAAGCCTACTTGTTATGAATATTTTGCAGAAAAGAAAGAATGTAAGGATGCCATGATTGAGGAGTAGCAGTCCATCTCGAAGAAAGATGTTTGGGACGTGGTTCCTAGATCGAAAGAGAAGTCAGTAGTGACTTCAAAATGGAACTACAAGATGAAGATTCAACAAATGGAATGATCCAAATTTTACGAGCAGAACGAAATGAATACAGATTATTAATAGGTGCTTAACACAAAATAAGAGAGATACAGTAAAACTGGTTTTCTATTCAATAACGAAATAACCTGGAAACTGTAAAATGCAGTGGAAACAAGCTTGTTGGAATGGTGGTGGCTTATCTCTGAGAAGAGATGTGACGACTACGCTCATTCGCAAGAAGATCATTACAATGAGGCTTTGAAGGCCTTTTTACAATAAGCAGGAATTTCAAAAACCCTAGACATCCAAAAACCTAACCCTAGGAGATGAAGTGCCAAAAGTCATGTGGGCCTCGTTTGGGTAAGTTAGTACATCAACTTCCCAGGGTCGTAACTTTTGCATACGATCTCTGTTTTAGGTGTATGATAGCCCATTGGAAAGGTATCATCGAGGAGATTCATTTTAGGTGAAATTAGGAAGAAAGTTCCATATTGAAAACCTATTTTCCCCAAAAAAAAATCGTTTAGGGCCTCAAAACGGCTCCAGAAGTGAAAACGGCTAAAAATAGTAAATTACCAAAATTGCCAGAAAATTGTTTTGAGCCAGTTGGAAAAGGTGGGTGGCCACCGATATCCATCTGGATCAATCCTCCCTCCTTAGGAAGCAATGGTCTCCATTTCATTGAGGTCCCCCATCAGATAAGGAAATTTCTGCTAAATTTGGCCCCAGGTGAGCCACTTGCCTTGGTGCAGAAGTTGCCCTGCTTTGACGACTCGATAAACCTGGATCCTTTGATGTCGAGTGCCCTTCATTTGTGTGTCCACAATCTGATCATTAAATGCCTATTGTATGTAGTCAGGGTTGATCTCTATTGGTGTCAGTTGTTTTTCTACTTCTGAGGTGTCCAATAATCGTGGGAAATAAGGGTGAAGGAGATCCATGTTTAACACTGGGTGCATGCCAACGAAAGGAGTAATGTTGAGCTCAAAATAATTATTCCCCATGACCTTGGTGATATTGTACGACCCATAACGGATTGGGAAAAGCTTTCGATGGGGTCCTGTAAGGCGTTCTTTCTGCAAGTGCAACCAAACTTTGTCGCCCACTTGAAACTTATGTGGCACCCAATGTTGATCATGGCATTGTTTGTACTTGTCATTGGACTTCTGTAGGATATCTTGAACCTGTTGGCAGATGTGATGGATCTTCTCAATGAACCGGGTGGCTTTGTCAGCTTCAGTTGGAGCAGGAGATGAGTCGGTCGAGGTGACCACAAGGGGAAGTGTAACATCTATGGGACCCAATGGTTGGAATCCCAACTCCACTTGAAAGAGGTTGTGACCAGTTGAACTATGCAGGGCTCAGTTGTAACTATGATGGACATAGGGAAGGATCTCATCCCATGTGCGAGGGTGCTTTGAATTATGCATGCGAAGGATATGCACAATCGTTCGATTTACAACCTTGGTTTGGCCATCTATCTGGGGGTGGAAGGTCATAGATTTGGTGAGCTTGGTGTCCAGTAGTGACCAGAGGCTCGACTAGAATGTGTTGAGAAATCGATTGTCCCGATTTGAGACAATGGTTTGTGGGATTCCAAAATTTACCCAGACTCGTTCAAAGAAGAGCTTGGCAGTGGCCTCTGTTGTGATGCTCTTCTTGCAGGAAACCATAATCACCATCTTAGAAAAGTGATCAAAAACCACAAAAACACAGTCATTTCCCCGCTTGGTGGATGGGAGGCCCGACATGTAGTCCATTGAGATGGATTCCCATGGCTTGTCAGGAGAAGGAAGAGGGGTGTACATGCCATGTTTCTTAGTGGTCAGTTTGGCAATAGCGCAGGTAGTGCAGGACTTGATATACTTGCTGACCTCCTGTTGAAGTTTCAGCCAGTAGAAATGTTTTTGTAGTATCGCCACTGTCTTTTCGACGCCGAAGTGTCCTTC
This sequence comes from Picea glauca, assembly GCA_000966675.3. Lineage (NCBI taxonomy): Eukaryota > Viridiplantae > Streptophyta > Pinopsida > Pinales > Pinaceae > Picea > Picea glauca. Next base: position 55,860 of record JZKD02S1693939.1, on the reverse strand, counting down.
CACCCAAATGTAGTGGGATTCCCAGATCATCTTCGCTCGCTCGCTTGATGGAACATAGATATGGCCCAGACGACACAACAACCCATCCTGAAGATGGAAATTATCAAAAATTGCGTTTGCACCCAACATTTGGTAGGTGGTGGCAAAGTCTGGGTCTGTCTCATAGAATTGGGGCCATCCAGAGGTCTCATGGCTGCAAGATTCTATCATTTTGGTGAGTTTCACGACTAGAAGTCTGTTGAGGCAATCAACGATGTGATTGGTACTCCCTGTTTTAGGTGGAATTGTTGCAAGTATGTGGACCACTTTTGATGGGGGTCATTTTGAAATTTTCCCCGTGTCTGCATGAACTGCATGATCCAATTGGATATCGGTGGCCACCCACCTTTTCTGACTAGCTCAAAACAATTTTCTGGCAATTTTGGCAATTTACTATTTTTAGCAGGTTTTAGGCCCTCAAAATTTAGGCCCTCAAAATTTTGGCCACCCATTTTGAGGGCCTAAATGAAGGTTTTTTTAGATCGAGTTTCTCAATGATATCCAAATTCATATTTGAGCCCCCAAAATGAATCTCCTCGATGATACCTTTCCAACGAGCTATCACACGCCTAAAACGGAGATCGTATGCAAAAGTTACGACCCCGAGAAGTTGATGAACTAACTTACC
>JZKD02S1693939.1:36127-46807 GCA_000966675.3 Picea glauca | reverse complement strand
GGTAAGTTAGTTCATCAACTTCCCGGGGTCGTAACTTTTGCATACGATCTCCGTTTTAGGCGTGTGATAGCTCGTTGGAAAGGTATCGTCGAGGAGATTCATTTTGGGGGCTCAACTATGCCTTCGAATATCATTGAGAACCTAGATCTCAAAAAACCTTCATTTAGGCCCTCAAAATGGCCCCGGAAGTTAAAACCTGCTAAAAATATTAATATGCCAAAATTGCCAGAAAACTGTTTTGAGCCAGTCGAAAAAGGTGGGTGGCCACCGATATCCACCTGGATCACTGCAGTGGCTAATGATTAGTGTGGATGATTGTCTCCTTCCCAATAATGTAATGTCTCCACTGGTAGCAAGCTTGCACAATGGAGTACATTTCTTTATCGTAATTAGGGTACTTACGGACAACATCTAATAGTGTCTCACTATGATAGGCCACGAGGTGGCTATGTTGAGTGAGAATGATGCCCACAACATAGTATGAAGCATATGTCTTGATCTCAAAGGGCTACTGCAGGTCTGGTATTGAAAGTACTAGGGTTGAGCACAAGCACTGCTTCAAATCGTAGAACGCTTGTTGTTGGGACTAGCCCCACGCAAATTTCTCCTTACCACCACCCCTATTTATTTGGCTGAGGGCCCATGCAATATGGGAGAATCCCAACACGAACCTGTGGTAGAAATTGGCAAGGCCCAAGAATCTTTGAAGCTTAGTGAGTGTGGTTGGGGCTGGCCAGTCACGAATGAATTGTATCTTGGATGGATCCACATGTATTCCATGTTGATCAATGATGTAGCCCATGTAATGGACCCTATCCATGACGAAGGAGAATTTTTCCAAGTTTGCGTATAGATTGTGCTGCTGCAGGGTGTGCAAAACCTGCTGAATATAATGCAAGTGTTCAGCCCAAGTCTTGTTGTAAATGAGAATGTCATCCAGATACACCACTACAAAAGTATTGGTGAATGGTTGCAGGATATTGTCCATCATCCTCATGAAAGTCGTTGGAGCATTTTTCAAACCAAAGGGCATGACCAACCATTCAAAAAGGCCTTCCTTTGACTTGAAGGCAGTCTTCCATACATCTGTATGTTCTGTCAGGACCTGGTGGTAGCCAGACTTCAAATCAATCTTACTGAAGTATTTGGACCCTGTGAGTTGATCAAGGAGGTCGTCGAATTGGGGAATCGGGTACCGGTTTCTAACTATGATTTTATTCAGAGCCTGACAATCAATGCAGAGTCACCAGGTTCCATATTTCTTCTGTACCAGCATGATTGGGCTCCCACAAGGTGATGAGATGGGATCTGTCTCTTGATCTCCTCATTCTCTAACAGAGAGTGACGATAGACTGGCCCATTGGATAGCGATGCGATGGGGGTCAGATCGATGGGGTGATTGACCTAGCAGTGCAGAGGTACCCCTATAGGTGAGGAGAAGATATCTAATTATTCTTCCATGACCTTATATACTTGCTTCTACTATGTGGAGAGGTCAGCTGCAGAGACCCTGGATGTGGTTGTGATCTTTCGCTTATTCTGAGAGTGAATCATGAAGAAGATAAACTTCCCTGCCTAAGAGATGACCGTCCTGTATTGCTTAGCAAATATCAAGGAAATAACACTAGGTGGGACGGCCTTGGGTATCCTGTATAATTTCCTGTTCAAAGTAATAATAACACTATGAGGCCTAGACTCATAAACAACATGATGTTTCCATAAATAATGTTGTCCCAAAAGAACATCACAAACTTCGAGAGGAGCAACATCACACAATACCTTGTCTTTGAAGGGCTTGTTGTCGTACGACAATCGACATTGTTGGCTGACACGGAGATCGCTTCCTTGGCAGAGCCATCCAGTGGTGTAGGGTTGAGGATGCGGCATTGTCGACAGGGCTAGCCGCTTGATGACCTCTAATAAGATGAGGTTCTTCTAGCTACCTCTATCAATGATGAAGTGCAGCGGGTTGCCTTTTACCCACATCTCTGAATGGAAGAGGCACTCTCCTTCTTCTGGCTCATTCGGTTCACAAGGTTGGAGTTTGTTGGTAGAAATGGTGGCACTAGGTTTTGCATAAATGATCTATCTTCCCCTTTCTGGTTCTGTCTCAGAGTCAGAATATGCATCTGATTCAAAGGCTTTCACTTCGACCACCAGCGACTGCTTTGAGCAGCAGTCATCAGTGTTATGCCAAGGGATCTTATGGAAGTCGCACCACTTCCCGGTATCTTTCTTTGTCTTTTCGGTGTCCTTCTTTGCTTGCGGCTTGGACTAGTTGTCTTAATACTATCCATATTTTCTCTGTCCTTTGTTATGTGGGTTAGGGCTGCCCTTTCTTGGATTTTTTTGTGAGGGTTTCCCAGCCCCAAATTGTCGCATCTTTTGTTTGAGCTTCTACTTGATTTTGACGGCATATCGATAGGTCGTGCCCAAGGATGATATGTCCAAAAATTCCATTTCGGTCTGGATGTATCTATGCAGAGCACCATATTTCACTCTGAATCTTTGATACCCAGCTTGGTGAGCAAGGAATGGAAGATATTTGTGAAATATGGCACTCCTTGGTCTCTTTCTTGTCGTAGTGTGGTCCATTTGGTATACAGGTCGTCATAACTTCCGACAGGGTAGTATTGTTCCTTAATATCATCCCTGAAGGATTCCCAAGTGGTCCTGACTGTAAATAATGAGGGTTCCTCTGTTTCCTTTTGCTCACAGAAAGTTTCCACCAATCTTTGACATGGGGAACGGCTTTGAGGAGCGCAAAAGTAATATTTTATGGACATAAAAATACCCTTCTAGTAGATTCAACCACTTGTCTATGACATATTTGTCTATCTGACCTTCAAATATAGGAATATCGAAGTTTATTTGTATCTTGAAGGGGGAAGCGCCTTCGTTCGAAGAAGATGTGTCGCATGTTGGTAGCCGCCGAAGGATTTGCGTGAAACTATCCATCACCTCGTTCCTTTGTTGCGTGAGGGCTTCCTCAATCAACAATTTGAAAGGATATCCTGTCATGTCATATTTATTTTCTCCTTCCATGAGAGGTCGCTTGGGCGTGCTAGAGATTTTTTCCTCAAGAGAAACAAGCTCGAGACCCAACTCTTTGTACTTCGACCTCATTGGGGACATGCATTAAGACGACAAGGAGCAGACCGCTCTGATACCATTGATCCAAATTTTATGAGCATAACGAAATGAATACATATTATTAATAGGTGCTTAACACAAAATAACAGAGACACAGTAAAACTAGTTTTCTATTCAATAACGAAAAAAGTTGAAAATTGTAAAATGCAGCAGAAACAAGCTTGTTGGAATGGTGACGGCTTATCTCTGAGAAGAGATGAGACGAATGTGATCATTCGCAAGAAGATCATTACAATGAGGCTCTAAAGGCCTTTTTACAATAAGTAGGAATGTAAAAAAACCTAGACATCCAAAAACCTAACACTAGGAGATGAAGCGCCAAAAGTCATGTGGGCCCCGTTTGGGTAAGTTAGTACATAAACTTCTCGGGGTCGTAACTTTTGCATACGATCTCCATTTTAGGCGTATGATAGCCCATTGGAAAGGTATCATCGAGGAGATTCATTTTAGGAGAAATATGGAAGTAACTTCATATTTCAGACCTGTTTTCCAAAAACACATCGTTTAGGACGTCAAAACGACTTCGAAAGTGAAAACTACTAAAAATAGTAAATTACCAAAATTGCCAAAAAAATTGTTTTGAGCCAGTTGGAAAAGGTGGGTAGCCACCGATATCCATCTGGATCATTGAAATATCGATAAATATAAGGCAATATTTGTGGTTCGTGGTTTCTCCCAGAAAGAAGGAATAGATTATGAGGAGACATTTTCTCTTGTGGTAAGATACAGTTCGATTAGAACCATACTTTCTATAGTTGTAGTAATGAAGTGGAAGATACACCATATGGATGTGAAGACATCTTTCCTGAATGGTATAATAGAAGAGGAAGTGTATATGGAGTAGCCAAAAGCGTTTGAGACACATGAAAGGAAGTCACATGTGTGCAGATTGAAGAAATCCTTATATGGATTGAAAAAAGCACCCAGGGCATGGTACGACAGAATTGATAGTTTCCTGATGAGCTTGGGCTTTACCAAGAGTAAATAAGATTCCAAACTTTACTACAAGGTTGTGGACAATGGTCCAGTGATATTACTGTTATATGTGGATGACATGTTTCTAACAAGGGACAAGAAGCTCATCACTGATTGGAAAAGGAAGCTCGTTGCATAGTTCAAGATGAAAGACCTGGGTATGATGCACTATTTATTGGGTCTAGAGTTGTGGCAGAGACTAGATGATATTTTCTTGAACTAAGGAAAATATGTTGTAGAGATTCTGAAGAGATTCATAATGATGGATTGTAAGGCCATGCCTACCTTGATGGTGACAAATCTGAAGTTATTAATTTATACATCTGCAAAGACAGTGGATGTCACCATGTACAGAAACATTATTGGTTCATTGATGTTTTTAACAAACACATGGCCCAATATATGTTTTGCGGTGAACACATTGAGTCAATATATGGTTGAACCTAGAAGTGTTCACTTGATTGCGTAAAAACACGTGTTTAGGTACCTGAAGGGTACAATTGATTATGGGCTTAGATATGTTTTGGATCGTGAGATTAGACTGCAAGGTTATGATGATTCAGATTGGGCCGGTAGTGTCACAGATCGGAAGAGTACATCTGGATGTTGCTTTAGTATGGGATCAGCTGTGATTGCGTGGTTCAACAGAAAGTAGACTAGTGTGGCACTATCTATGGACGAGATAGAGTATATAGCAACATGTTCAACTAGTAGCGAAGTCGTGTGGCTTCAGAAGTTACTTGCAGGGCTATTTGATCTCGAGTTAGAGGTGACTTGTATTTGTTGTGATAACGAGAGTTGCATATTGTTGTCATAGAATCCTATGTTTCATGAAAATTCAAAGCACATCGAGATCAAGTACTATTATATCCGATATATCGTATAGAGAGGAGCCATGAAGCTCCAATATGTGGCTACAGGTGAACATGTAGCAGATGTGTTGACCAAGCCTTTGTCATGAGTGAAGTTTGAGTAATTCAGGGACAATCTTGGTGTGGTCTAGAAGGACCTCCCTAGTAAGAGGGAGTGATGTATTACGGATGCAAATCCAAGAGTAGTAGCATGCAGAGTGTGGTAGCAACGAAGCATTCACTCATGAGCACGTTACTGGTTGTGGCACTAGTTAGCATGAACTCGCACAAGGTTAGTAGTATACCGAGCCTTTGGGGCTAGTAGTTACCTATATTTCGAGCTAGTGGACCAACCGTGTGGTTGGAGGATTCCTAGTTCTGTGTGAACTATATGGGTAGTGTTTGCGCACTACATATCGTAACCCTCATGGTTATATTCACAGGCTCTATGTGAGTCGGATTCCTTGTGTGTCAACCATAAGGGATAGCTTTAGTCTAGTTTCCTAGTTCTACATAACTAGTCATTGATCCAGACTTCGTGTTAGTGAGCTAGATGACACTATGTACATGAGTGATCATTGATCCAGACTCCATGTGAGTGATATGGATGATCCTATGTGAGAACTAGATGCCATATTTTTTGTGATATGGATGAGCCTATGTGAGCTATTTGAAAGTCCCATAATGTTGTGCCCACTAGAGAGATGTTATATGTGATGATGCCCTAGATGCATGTTGTGGTTGTTGAAATTCTCATGATGTATAGATTCGTGAAATTCAAAAAGTCAATGATAAAAGTGTACAATACCTTCCTTTCTAAGAGGGAGTGTTGATGTTTGTGTAGCTACAAAATATATTCTTCCTATTGTATTTGATCATGTAAAAACCCTACAAGCATGATATTGAATTGTATTTGTAAATTCGGCCCCATTGTGGCTAATGTATTGTTAGAAAAGTGATGTTTTTACAACTCGGACCTAACATGTTAAGAGGGAAGTTCATATTGTATAAATAGGAGGACATACGCCTCATTTGGACACACACTCATCTCACACTCATAACACAAGGAAAACTTTGCTATCATTGGAGGAGAAGAAGACGCATCAGCTAGGGTTATCTGTTTATTTGTTTCCTGGTATTGCCTTGGTATTGTACTTGGTTGATAAATATATAATAAAGAAGTTATTGGGTTTTCTCCCCCAATAGGGTTTCCCAGGATAAATCTGTGTCTAATGTCTTTACTGTGATTGTCTCTCTTTCAATCATCCTAGATGCAGTTAATGCGCTAAATAATTAAGTAATTTTGTATATTGTTACATGCTTAAGTAAAATCTCAACAACCTACACACTGGATGATGATGAAAGCCTTTGGAGGCTTGATAGGCACCTTGGATGATCTCACCTATCCTCTTCAAGCCCAAATTTGTTCCTTTGGGGGCCAAAACGTTACTTAGAGAGGGCTCAATGTCACCCTAGGGCCAGGGTTTGGAGTGGTGGTGCTGTCGACTTGACACTTGACACCTTTTGTATGGAGAGAGACCTTAGCACATTAGAGGAAGGCCTTTGGAGGCCCAACATTTCACCTCTAAGATCAAAGACTTGCTCCGAGTGCCAAAATGTTTCCCTCAAGGGGTGACGTCATGCTTCTTTTAGGGTTTTCTTGTGTGCAAAATCAAATTGAAAGTTGTAAAGGGGAAATGTAAGGGTTGTTGACCCCTTAATTTGTGGTTTACCCTAAAATTAAGTGGACAAACACTTTTAGGAGGATTTGTATAAATAAGGATCATTTCTATTTCATTTTCATCATAGCTCTCCCATTGGGAGAAGACTCCTTGGCTGAAATTTGCGCCCTTTTTGGGTGATTTTTCTTGTCTCTCTTTGATACTTGCTCTTGTGATGGTTTATATTGGCTATTGGATGAATAAGTGATGTACTATCTCTTGTGTAGCCTTATTCTTTCATTTGTGGTGGAATTTTCTTGGTTAAGGAGAGTTTATCTTGTTAATGCTTGGACTAGGTAATGAATCTTTCCTTTGTTATTGCTTATTTCTTGGTTACGAGGTTAATTTGCTAAGATCTTGGGGAGTATAAGGGCATACAACCCCACTAAGCCTATCATAATTGTGTTGAATAAATTGTTGTACAAGGGTTACTAGGAGAAGCAAAAGGGCTTACACCCTCCCAGTAGTTCTTAGCTAGTCTTCCTTGCCTTAGGGAGTAAAAGGGTTTACACTCCTAAGGAAATGGAAAGGATAGCTCATTCATTAAAAGAATCCATAACTCAATAGTTCAAGGCACTAATCTCTTGCATTGGATAAATAAATCATTGCATTGGCATACGTGAGATCACGAGATATTGAAATTGTTTAAATTGAAATCTTTTCTTGGTGCTTTAGGCTTGCTAAGGCCACTAAGGCGTTTTCTTTGGCTAAGGATTTCTTATTGTTGTCATAACTTAAAATGTATAGGCATTAGGGCTGCAGCAAAATAATTCATAACTTTCAAACTTACTCATTTTCTAACTGTCAAATTTTACTGGAAAGCTACCAAACCAATCTACTAGTTGTTGTGCTTCTTTTGGGTGGTTTACTTGCAAGTTTCGGTAGTTGGATTTTTTTGTTGTAGTGCTTGTTTTCTACATACATAAGGATGAAATAATATCTTCTCAATACTTGTGTCTAACAACCTTTAATTTTTTCTAAAGTCTTGTGCTATCATACTTGAGTTACACTAGTAATTGCTTGTTAGTCTCTTGCACATTTTCTTGGACTTTTAGTGAATTATTTAGCAACTCGTCTTATCATTTCATTGTTGATTTATATAATTATATATTTTTGATAATTAGGAAAAAAATATTAACTTACTGTTCCATCAGATTATTTGGCTTATATCTTGTATTTTCTTGTGTCTCAGGCAGGTACAACAATCTTATGTAGGTACTCAAGCACTTGGAAACCATTGACCATCTTCGAGACTCATTTCTGAGCCATCCTCCACTTAGTAGTTTGAAATATATGGGCTTCACTTCCATAATCTCACTTTCCATCTCTTTCCCCTCTAGGGTCACCTGAGATTCCCCCCTTGTGTTGGATTTATCCTTCACTAAAGCGAGGGGAGTTTTTATCTAAGGTGGTAGTTGGTAGACTCTTCCGTAGATGTCGACATCCCATGGATTGGGTTAGGATTTTCCCAACCTATGGTTTGTGCAATAACAATACTTCCTTGAACAATTTATGGTACCTCAATTTGCAATCATTACTTGAAACTCTGTTGTTGATGCAAAACAATTGAGAGGTTTTGATAATTTGTAATTAATGAAGTTATGGGTACTATCAAAATCAATCAATATTGTTACCTTTTTATTTTTTATATATCCATCTATCTTGAGGGTTTGTGGAGTAATGATGCTAACCAATGCATGACAATATATGGTTGGACTAGTCTCTTTTATTTCTATATCCTTTGATGGTTCCAATTCTTTATCTTCTTCTTTTTCACCATCTATGTAGAATACTTTATTCTCACCGCATTTATTCCCCTCACTATACTTTCTATCACAATTGAAACATAATACCTTTGTTCTTATTTCATCCATTTGTTGAGGTGTCAACCTTGTAGATTGAGTGAGGTTAGAAGAGGGAGCATTGTGCTCTTTATAGTTTTTAGAGACCACGCTTCTAGTGGCTATATTTTTACTTTCAACTTTCCTTTACATAATGAAAGCATGCTCTAGGGATATAGGTTTGAAGAGACACACCTCATGTTGAATGTTCTCATTTAAAGTGTCGATAAAGAGATCTAACAAATTATCCTATGGAATGTTCTTTACCTCGAGGCTTAGTTTTTAGAATTGTTGAATGTGGTTTGTAATTGGAATTTTTTTCCGAAGATTTATTAATAGATTAAATAATGAATTTCTCTTAATATCCCCATAATGTGCTATCAATTCATCCATAAAAATAGACCAAGAGATAATAAAATCATTTTTTTTCACAAAGCCATTGATACCAGAAAAATTGATCATTTTCTAAATACAAAAATGCAAGAGTTACCTTTTGTAAGGTTGGCACTTGGTGTAGGTCAAAGAATTGATCCATCTAAAATATCCATGTTATAGGATCTTCACCGTCAAACTTCCTCATACCGCTCTGGAGGTGATGAATAATCATGGTTTTTGGGTTCAATCTTTATTCCCTCCATATTTACATGATTTCCTTTTGCCCTGATATCTCCTTGAGGGAATTTCTCAACTAGGGTATGTAACAAGATGGTTGATATGTAATTTTGCAATTCTTCCATCTTTTAATGCATATTTTTTTCCATTTGTACCATTTGTTCCCTATTTTCATCCATCTTCTTTTCCATTTGTACCATCTATTCCCTATTTTCATCCATATTTTTTTCCATCAAGATTTCCATTTTATCTTTTAATTCCCTTTTAAATGTTTCTTGGGAACATGATAAATCCACAAGTTTCAACACACTACCACTCATTTCATCAAATTGGTTATTCAATTGGAATAATATGTTTTTGAAAGTCTTCACTTTCTTCAGATGTCATATGTGAGCTCTTTGGAGTTGTACCAGGAGTATCAATTATTGAAGAACCCCTTAACATTGGAGAAATAAAAATACTCCCCTTTTTTCTCTTTATTATAATTTTTGAGTCACCAAAAACGGATCTTCAAATCAAAAGTTATGCCAATTGTAAGTTACGTACCTTTAAAACCCTAATTGGGAGTTTGTCTTTTTGGTCGACCTTTGTCTTGATGTATCTCTGAATTTTTGGCCCTTCTAAGTCTGAAATTTTGTTCTATAGTACTTTGATGCTTCTTTTTTGCAATGTCACAGGTATAACCAAAATTTGATGCGCCAAGTGAAAGTTATGATAACATTACCAATATTTTTGGACCTTTCCGAAGAATGAATTTGTACATAATGCCACGTGTCCAATATTTCAAATATGTTTATGAAATTTTTACCTAAAATACTATAGTCTGTCTTGTTTCCAAAGAAACTAGTGGTACTCAATTTGGACTTTCCAAACTTCATATATGGCACTTTTACCAAAAACACCTATTTGAGACTCATTTTAGGACTAGTCAAATAACCTTAATTTCCACAACTTGTATCTCAGAAAGTAAAATGATCCAAAACTTTAAATTTTTACCAAAAATACTTCACAATATCTCCTTAGGATTTTGAAAACTTTAGTCATAAACCTTTCCTAAAAAAATGTTATCGAAAATTCCAAGATGTCTCATTTGAAATTGATTTCAGTACTAGTTACAAGCCCTAATTTCCATAGGATATATCTCAAAAAGTAAAATGAACTAGTTCCTGGAATTTATACTAGAAGTATTTCTCTATGTCTCTTTAGTATCATGAAAATTTCAAATTTTGAAGCTTTTCCGAAGAAAAGTTACAACAAAAATTCCAAGATGACTCATTTGAAACTGATTTTAGGACTATTCACAAACCCTAACTTCCACATGATATATGAAAAAAAGTATAACAAACCAGTACCTGAAATTTTTATGAAGGTACCTCACTATGTCCCCTCAATAGCCTGAAAATTTAGTTGTTTGAAGCATCCCAGAAAAAAAAGTTATATCGAAAAATGCCAATATGTCTCAATTGAAGGAGTGAAACCCTAGGATCGTATGCTCTGAAATCAAATGTTATGCACAAAATGATGAAA
>JZKD02S1693939.1:8212-27404 GCA_000966675.3 Picea glauca | reverse complement strand
TTTTAGTAGTCTTCCTTTTTTTTAGGATCCAAAGTTTGAAGATCTGCATGTCAAAGTTGATCACATATTTGACATCTTTCCAAGCTCACGATATCGACATGCAAGACAACTATTTTTAGCAATTAGGGTCTAAGTGCTCATATGATGATTTTGACCACATATTTGGACTCCTTGCAGAAAATCATATCTGATGAGCTTGATCTCATTAACATTTGAGAAGTTTCTATTTTTAAGTGTCTATTTTTTGATGTGTTATATTTGGCAGTGTTCTCCTAGCAGTTCCCAACATTTTTCATGGTTTTCCTATTTTTAAGGGGGTTGCTATTTTTAGTTGTGTTATTATTAGCAGGTGTGGTCACCATGTAGTGTGACATGTTGCAACAGGTGAAGGCACCATGTGGATGACATGTCACAATGTCTTGAGAAAACCCTAGTTGGCACCCTAAAATTTAGGAAACCCTAGGTGCCTTGTTCGATAAATTTGGCAGTGGCATAAAATTTAGCTCCATGCATTAATTCTTTTTTTAGGTAAATGACTTATCAACTATTCTTGGAAAATAAGGGCGCCCTTCTTCTAAATCCCTCTTTGTCTAAAATTGCAAAGTTATAAAAAGGGAAAATTATAATTTTAGACATGGCGAATTTTTATGAGGAAATTGGTATTATTGGACAACACTTTATTTTGAGAAAGACTTTAGTTTATCTTTAGTTCAGTTAACGCCACATGGAGAAAGGGGAGGGTGAATGTGCTTAACTACTTATGGAACAGGGTGACCTCCTTTTTAGTGAGAGTTTGAGGTTTATTCATGGAAATTGGGCAGCTGATTTTAGCATTTTATTTATTATTGGACAACCACTTAATTTTGGAAGTGTTCTTGCATGAGTTAGGCGCCTTCTTTAGAGAGCTCTAGGATATACAAGGGTGAATGGACATTGTTTGGGAGGGTCTTTTGGAGTGAGCAGATAGCAACCCTTTTTTTTCCATCTTCTCCTCTTATCTTCTTGCTCCTTGTACCCTATGTTGAACCTGCCCCGTACTTTCAAATCAAGTAATAAATAATAAATAAATAATTCTTAAAATAATAAATAAATTATAATAAATTAAAGTAAAAAGAATAATAATAAATAAATAAAAAGATGATAACATAACTAATAAATTATAATAAAAGAAAAAGATAAAAAAAAAGAGAAATTACTAAAAAGGGATCAAAGAAAAGCTAAATTAAGAAAAGGTTAAAAGTTACATGATTAATTATTTAATGACAAGTGGAATCTATGCATGGAACTTCTTGCATGGATGAACAAGAAGAATTCTATATAATGAAGGTGGAGAAAGAAGTGTGACATATTTTCTTGTGCAATTTGATGGAAAGGCTTGGAAGCTGGCATAGGTAGTTGATTGAGGGCTCAGGGGCTCTCAGTTGTGTTGACTGAATGGTTGATTGGGTGGAGAGTGGCCCCCCACACTTGGTTGCTGCATGCTAGATTCAAATATTGGAGCGCAATGGTTTTTCATTCACAACATTGTAAGTAAGTTAATGTCTACAACTCTCAGGTAATATCCTCACCAGTAACTTCTCATGTGGATTATGCAATTAATAATGAAATTATATTTATTTTTATTGGTTAATGGTTGCAAATTGTTGTGCTTATTTATGCATCTACACTTAATGAAATTTGAGCCATTACATTGTGATTATTATTGTATTGTGTCTCGATGGTGCAACCAATCTCTTGACTAAATCAAAGATAAAGTTTTATTATGTTATTTCTCTCAGCTCTTTGAACTTGTTGGTGCAATAATATCCTTTTGTGCAACAATGTAGGTTGTTTTCTTACCTCTAATTTGGTTGTATTTATCATTTATAGTGCATATTATTCTCTATTTTCTTTTCATATCTCACTATTGCAAATTGAAATGATCTCATATTCGTTAACTATCGATTTACTTGGGTTTTCTAGTTTCTTACATGCATACCAAGGACCATTTTTATGTGTTGATTTGTTATACTAACACACAAATTTCTAAGTTATTTTTAGTGCATGAACATTAGGGACATCCCCCTGTGATTGGAAAAGCACCAACCTGAATGAAGCAACAATCAACTAGTGACCTATGGTTGAATTCTCATCAATTATTACTCAAGTTTTCTTACTGCAGGTCTTGGAGTCAAAGCTATCCTATAGTGTATTTTTGAGTGATAACAAATTCGGGGACATCATTAATCATCATATATTTCAACGAAATTCATGTGTTTTTATTTATTGCTTTATTTATTTCTCACCTAGTGACTTCATTGGTGTAGGATTGTATCATACTAGTTGACAAGTAGAAATCCCCAAGGTTCGATCATACACTAAGCATAGTTTTTGGCTTGAACAAACCTAAACACCTTTTCCAGATAAAGAGTATAATTTCACCCCAAAATCTGCCTAAGTTGGTAAGCATATCGAGTTCTTTGGTAAGTTCTTCCCCTGCTACTTCTACTTTTTCTACAAGTTCTTCGGTAAGTGTAACTTTGATACCTTCTTCTTTGGGTTCACACTTGTTTCCATTTCAGATTAATACTATAGCTAGAGTTGTGAATCCAGTAAGGTTTACTTTGACTGTTTATGCCCCATCAAGTTTTGTTTCAATTTCCAATCAGCCTCATTGATTGCCTACAAGTGAATATCAGAAACACTTACCAAAATTTGCAGGAAACAATGTAGTATCAATTGAGGACAACTTGACCAATTTTTTAAAACTTGAGGATGATTTGGAGGTGGAATATGAGGATGTGGTGATGAATATGTTCATGCAAACCATTGGAGGGGATGCACAAACATGGTACAAATCCCTTCATGTTGCTTCCATTGATGGATGGGATTCATTTAAGTGCAAATTCAAAAAGAAATGGGGTCACAAATAGGACAAATCTTTGTTATTAACTGAACTCGCTTCTATGCTTAAAGAGGAGAAGGAATATGTATATGAATTCAATCACTGTTTTTATAAACTTTATTTTAATATTCCTCAAAATATGCATCCTAGTGATGAGTTTACATTACATTATTATTTTAGGGCATATGAGGAATCATTTGGTCTCTTGCTCAGGAAATATATTCACAATATAGAGGAAGCCCAAGCTATTGCTAACAAGTTTGAGAGAAATACCATCATAGCCAGAAAGGGTCAACCAAGTCATTCTAGATTGTTTGATCCCTAGGGTAGAGCATCTCAAGAAGTGAAGAAGGAAGTTATTGATGAGAACAATGACGTACCATCACATTTTTTTGATTTATTGCAAGAGTTAACCAATAAGGTGAGTCGGTTAAAGAAAAATCTGCAAAATCGGCAAGCTACCCCTAGCAATCAGAGAGCATTTTAGCCAAGGTATCCCCTTCCTAGAAGACTTTTTCAAAAGGAAAAGAAGGTCAAAGTTTCCACAATTCTTGTGCCCATAACTAGTAATAAGCTCATTGACCATCCTTCTTCCAGTCATTATTACAAGGCTTTCAAATTACCACATAGTGAAGAGGGTTGCGTAATGTCCAAGCAACCTATATTTTTCCTTTGATCCATCTTGAAGATTTACCTGATCATCCCACGGATACTTTGAACATGTTATATTTTGTTGACGATGATGACAACTCATAGGTATATTAGTTATCCAACAGTAAAGAGAGTCTTCAGCCAAAGGTTTTTCCATTGATCTTGGGGAAATTAGAGGCATGCAGAAGTACCATGGTTCCCACTAATGTGGTTGTCCCGAGGGAGCAAGTATTTTCTTCTGAAATTAGATATGCATAGGATAGAGTGATAACTATAGTGGTGGGATCACTAATATTTGTGTGAGAAGAAACAAGAGGCCCAATGACCCGCCAAGAAAAGGTTACCACACAGTGTTATTCAACCATTGGCTGCCCTAGAACACCATGATTTGTCACCTTTTCACAATTCAAGTTTTTTCTTAGTGACCGATTTGTCCAAGATAAAGATTCCAGTATCGCTGAGAGAGTTAGTTGGTTTTCCTAGACAAAAAGAGGTTGTTAGCAAGTTCCTATGGTTGGCAGTCCCATTGATCCATTAGACGACCATCCATAGGTATACTTAGGTGTAAACAAGGTGTAAACAAGGTTATATTTCTTTATTGGTTAATGGATTATTACTTCATAATTGTATGTTGGACTTGGGAGCCTCAACTAATGTTATGACACTAGAGGTGATGATTGAGTTAGGACTAACAGTTTCAAGATCGTATAGAAATGTACAAGAAATAGATTCACGTGAAGTGCAAGTGTGTGGAGTAATTAAGGATCTAGTTGTAAGATTGCAAGAGTACCTGGGAAGAATTTTGACTATGGACGTAATGGTTATTGATTTCCTTGCCTAATGAGGCATGATTTTATCTTGGAAATGGGAAACTAATGCAAGGGGTAGTATCCAGATGGACTGGTCATACGTAGATATTCTTGTGGCTCTAGGATACGGTGTGAAATTATTCTGGGAGAACAAGATGCTCCACAATGTAGAGGACCCTCAAAAGTTGAATAATGAACCTTTGTACTCAGAAATTTTGGATCCCGATTGTGCCAGAGCCAAGGGTGCATACTCGGTAGTTTTCGCCTCACTAATAAATTCTCAGTTAAGTAATGTGTGTGATATGCAGGTGTATCTACCATTGGAGAGAGAGATCTGCCCATTTAATATTTTCTGTGTTACTTCCACATCCATACAGATGATCTTTGGGGACACTGTGGCCATAGCTCCGATGCATGCAAAGAAATTGACTAGAGAAAAATATGCTCTCAATTATCCTCAGACCAGGAAAACGCTCATCTTTAGGGTCAGCAAATTATTGTTTTCTTTCTTGCTCTTATGCCAAATTAAAATTTTCCTTCATATGCCTCTCTTTGTATTTTGCAACAACACAATATATAGAAGTTTGATTTTGATTTTGAGCTAGAAAAGCTCAAGGGTCATATGTAACATGATTCTTATTAGGCACCCACGTTCTCATTGTGACTTGAGAGGTTCAAACTTGTTGTATTACCAATTTTCAATCATTATGGTCTTATCCATATACATTTTTTCTTATAGTGGTTATGGTGATCCACGGGACTCTCCAAATCTCTTTCCCCAAATTGATCTAAAAAATTCATTGAAAAGCATAAGGGAGATAGTTAAATGATAAAATCCCACTAGTCTAAGCTCTAGGGAGGTAAGTGAATGGTAAAATACCAATACTCTACTTCTGTGTGCCTTGAAGAAAGGTCAGACACTACCCATACAAGCCTCAATATGAACATAGATGATGAACATACTGAGGGGAACCATTCTTGTTAGTGGGTTTAGTGCATCATATGAGGGTTGGTTCCAAGTCCCAATAATTTTTTAGTTATTAACTTACAATTAAGAAGAAACTACTTGTTTTGTCTAGGAAATATCTAACCAATTGAAGATATGTAATGCAGTTTTTCCAACCTAATCTCTTTAATATGATAGACATATATACACATAAGTAGATGTGTAATAGGATGGATTTTATACCCCCAAAAGGTCTATAATGCCTAGTTTCAGTATAAATTGTGATACAAATGGTGGGTACAATTTTCCATATGCTCATTTAGGAGTTGGTTAGGGCTTGTGATCTAAAAATCATCATTACCTTTTAACCACATTTAATATCTATGGGGTGTTATTCTTGAAACGACACATGATCCAAGTTCATTTATAGAAAGTATGGATTTATCCAAGTTGGGGTCTTTCTGATTAGAAAAAATTCCTATCAAAGGTCTTAATGACTCAAAACAACTAAGTAACAATAAGTGGTTGGGAAAATCTTTCTTAGGGGTCTCTGGTCAAGCATTTGTCAATTTCACCCTTGTGTGTGTTTTTGGACTAAATGTTAATGTTTGTATCATCGAGTAGGTACTTCCACATCGATTTTGTGTTTAACATGTGGAAGTTGTCCTTAATACCTCCAAAGAATCAAGAGATTCACTTTAATAAAGTGATTATTAAAGTAAATTCCTTTTTGTAATTAATGTGACTATAATTTAAGTCAAATGCCTAAGTATTTGGCATTAGTGAGGTAAATTAAATACTAGCTATTAGATCATAAAGTTAAGGTGAGATCTAATCTCAACCATTGATCACTTTGGAGATCTAGGACTTTGGATTTAGGGTAAACTCAAGATTATAAAAGGCAGGCTAAGTGAGAGGATGAGACACGCATGAGATAGGATATCTCATTGATTGGGTGGAAAGGGACTTTCATCCAAGTGTGTAGGGGCAGGGTCTGAGGAAAGGAGCAAAGGAAGTAGCAACCATTAATATCGAAGGACAGATCTTGAGGTGTGTTAGGCTAGGCTACTTTCTATTTTGTATCATTCCTCAGGTGGGCCATTATCCTAGGACAAGAGCCCATATTTTATATTAATAAAATCAACAAGGTAATGGTTTTCCCTTGGGAGTTTTTCTAGGGGTATTTACCCAGAAAATTATGCGTGCAAGTGTGTATGGTTTCCTTGTTGTGCATCCACTGATTTATTAATATAGATTGTTAAAACTCAACTATGCTTTTATTCAGTAAATTTGCTTGATGATTTTACTACAGGAAGGGTTTACTAGGAAGTAAATTGTTAGGTGATGGGTTCATAAATTTAACACTAAAATGTATTCTTTATATGGTTTGGCAAATCTTTTCAATACAGTACATATGCATGCAAATTTATGTTTGTTGAAGGTAAATTTTAAGAAGAACTTTGGTGATTGAAAATCATGTAGAAAATTCTTAAAGCTTGGCCAATGGGAAATTGATAGCAGCTAAAAAATGTCTTTGTTTTTTTACCATGTCAGTGGCATCTCCTTTGTTTTTAGAGTGATTCCAAAGGTTGGCAAGCAAGTGCATCTCCCCCAAGCCATGGAAGGCCTACATTTAGAATTTAAGGCTGACCACCTCATGATCAAAATCTATCTCATTGAATAATTTTGATTTTTTTTATATCAATCACTTCATAAGACTTGCAACTAATTAGCATTTTTTCTAAATCTAAGAGTAATTAGGGTCAAAACTTGCTAAATCTTACATTGTAATTTATTTATTTTTGTTGTCATTTATTTTTTATTCCCTCCCTACAATGCATTTTACCCAACTTACTGATAGTGCCCATCTAAAATATAAATTTAGATTGATAATACATTTATATATAATATTATAAAATGAAAATTATACATGTGGGAGATGAATGGTCAAACATAACATATGCCTAGACTTCCTTTAAATATAGTAATATGTGTAAATATTTTAGCCCAGTTTTGCTTATTTATGAATTTAATTTTTGAAAATGGTCACTATTCAGTTGCGACTAATACTCATGGATATCGGTCATAGATTAATGACTTACACTACGTAGTTAATCCTGAAAATAATATCTAATATCTTGCACTGCAGAAGCCCTTATATGCTTAAATAATAAGAGTGAAGGGAGCTCTAACTGGGTAGTTCGTAAGGCACAATACTTGCTAAGGTTTTGCAAATGGGTTAGCAAGCTAAGTGGGCTTGATTGTGGGGAAAAGCTCCACAGTTAAACGCGCTTGAGCCAGAGGCGTCTTGGGATGGGTGACCACCTGGGAAGTCCTAGTTATCGGGTGCAATCCCCGGAAGTGATGATTGATTCTATGCGATTCATTTCGTTGGTTTCAATCCCACTTCTTCACCCCTGTGAGCATCACTCGATGTAATGAGTGCTAAGTGGACTATTCAAATCATGAGAATTATTGGTTAGTTGCAACTAATACTCATGGATATGGGTCATAGATTAATGACTTACACTACACAATTAATCCCAAAAATAATATCTAATATCTTGCACTGCGGAAGCCCCTGAATGGTCACTATTAGTCACTTGGAAAGTAATAGACAATAATTACTCTTTGATTTGATATTGACTTACTTTTCAAGTTTAAGACATTTGGTTGTGAGGTAGAACCATCAAAATCTGAATATTTAGTAGTCTATATAGTAAGATATATTTCTGCAACTATTCCCATATAACCTGGAAAGCTTTCCTTCCAAAATCAAAGATGTATGTTTGATGTTTTATTCTTCTTGCGATCAATGATAAACATATTTATAATTATACATTTGATTAGATTCCAAGCATGGGATACACTTTGGGATAATAAAGCAGGCTTGGTCTATAGATTAATTGGAAATTGGAAATTGGAACAAACCATGTGATCTCAACTTCTGTAAAGTTATTCCACCTAAGTACAACATAAACCCACTCAGGCCAATTAGCCCAACTAATGAGCACCTAGGACTCTTTCACCTTAAAGAGATTAATCTTGATACAATTCCAGTTTTGGCATTTACCATTCTTTTAAACCAAAATTTGTATAAGACTTGGGAAGGACTAGGTCATAACCACAAGAAAAAGTGTCATTGCCGATATTTGCATATGCAACTAAATGACCTCAACAATAGGAACTTGGGCCTTATCATTTTTGGCTCCTGAAAATAATTTTGGTTCCCTTTTAGCTCTTTGAAACATTTTTGTACTGATTGTGATTCATTTCCAATTATAATGGATGGAAATAGTTTTCAAGCTATAAGACACAAACAAATGCATGGATAAATCTGAAGTATTAGTATATGAGTTGAAGTTAGTTTATTTATGTTGGAAATGCATTTTTTCCTCAAGCTTGATTGATCCTAGAACTCCATCATCTCCATTCAAGGAAGTGTACTTGCAAGTCAATATCTCATTCGATTCTATGCTTGTATAATAGTCTAATAGTGTTGATTTCACTGTGTTACAGGTGCAGGATGTGATGAAGAGGCATGATGAATTACCTCTATGTAAGGAAAATGACCTAATAATGGATCAGCTTATGGAGCTGACTAGCAAAGGATGTGGTTATCTCCTAGTTTTTGATAAATAATGCCACCTCATTGGGAATTTTATTGATGGTGATTTGCGTCGAGCCCTCAAATCTATTAGGGAAGGGGTATTCAAGATCATCATGGGAGAGATGTGCAATAGGTGAGTACATTTTGTTTTTGGGGGGACAAATGCTTCTTGTATCACAACGAGCCAAGTGTGCACCTCCCCAATATGGGAATATATTTAGTGAAACTAATACGGGTTACAACATTCAACTCAAACTATCCATTCCACCAAGGTCCCCAATCACAATAAGCGACCATCTTGCATGGGTGCACTGACCCATGAGAGACCAACATTTCACTCTATGGATTTGAACCTTGGTGGGGGTAATATCACCACCCCCACTTTACCAACCAATCAATCCCCAATTGACTCATTCTTTTGTTTTCTTTTATTTCAGAAGCATGCTTAAATCTTGATGTTTTAAAGTAAAGATGAGATTATGTGCTTGTTTTTTGTTGATTCTCAGGAACCCAAGAACTATTGGATGAGATCTAATGGAAATAGAGGCCATGCAAAATATGGAGTCTCCACCATCACCTGTATATTTTTTTTCCTATTTTCAATTATGACAATGTTGTCATAGGAATTGTCACCTTGCATGCATTAGTTTAAGCATGCCTATAAAATTGCTTGCAGAAAATAATGCAGTAGTAGTTTGCAGATGGCTATTTTTTCTTTTCCAGTTCTTCCAGTGCTCCCATGACAACATTCTATATTAGCATAGTCAGGGAAAATGATTCATTGTTTGTTTCAATGGATTAGGCATTCTATCATTCATCTTGAATCTCGATTCATATGTAATTCCATATCTACAATTTACCCATTTATATTGTACCAATTATATGTAGCTCTTCCTCTTTGAAGCAGTGGTTTCTGGAGTCAAGGTGGATAAAATTGATCAATATCTAAGTTTCAAGATTTATCAAATATTAATGGTGGCACATTTGTCTTTTGTTTGATATTCCTTTTCAGTGATAGTTTATTTTGGATATTCGGTTCATAATCTCTTTCATCACTAAGTTGATGTTTAGGGATACTAATGGGTTTTTTTTCATGTGCAGTTTGAAATCCACGGTTTAGACTATGATAATAAAATATGTTCTCTATATATGATTTAATCTTGCCTATTAAAATTCCTTGATCATGATTCTCTTGGCCATCATTGTTTGCCATTTGAACTAATCCTCGATACATGAAAAATCTACTACGTAAAACTTATTTTCATTTGTTCCTTCACAAGAGATTTTGTAGAATGGAGTCAATATGTTGGAACTCATTCGAGTATATTGATTAAAAGACCTTCTTGTACCATGAAACTGATATCCTCCACAACTGATCTTTTCTTCCAATTCAGTGAAAATGCATTTTCCAGCTGTCTTTTATCTACTATTCCTGCAATCAAACTCCTAAATCATATTGATATGTGACCTATTCTTGAACAATGTGTAATGAAAGAAAAGGTTCTAGCAATGGATCAAGATTTTATTGGGGAAGATGGGGTTAAAAAGTGTGGAATTCACATGCAACGAGTGACTTGATATATAATTTCATTGTGAAAATAAACCTGTCAGTACTTCAAGATATTTTTGCAATAGATCCACCTGATCACAATTTTCTTCATAGTGGCTTTTATATGACAACTTCTAAGGGAAGACCCCCCAAGTTGGATGGTTTTGACCTCCCAAGATGGCCAGTTTAGACCTTCTAAGACACAGTGAGAATGTGGGTGCCTAACAAGCATGGAGTTACGTTTGAACCCTATGATTTGCCAGCAAATAATCAAAAACTCTTCTATGGAGCCCAAGATCTACAATAAATTAAATGGTCTAGTAAAGAAGGCTATGAAAAAGATGGAAACTCCAACTTTAATCTGTATCTTTTTCTCCTTGTATAACATGAGAATTTTTCTTTATAATTATCATGTTCCAAGCATTAGTTTCAGCAGGTATATAAATTTGCTTGAAGAAACAACAAAGTAGCATATCCTGTGAATTATGGGTGTCATTGCAACTTGCATGCATTTTTTAATTCTGATATTTAAGATGAATTCATAACATCTGCAAAAGCATAGAGTTTATAAGATTCATATTGGCATGAAATTGCACATTTTTGTTGGAAATGATTCAAGAAACTTGCTCCAAGGGGCTGCATTGCATAGGGTAGATTTTCTTCAGCTTATGTGCCAAATATGAGGGGTAGATATACAATCAAAATTACGTGGGACTAGTACCTGGCCTCATCCCTTTCAAACTCATGTCATTCGCGTGGAGCAAGCCACAAGGAGAATGTGACCAATGCCCTGCTGGAAGAAATTGCACATTTGGTTATTAGCATTATAACATTTGTCACACACCCGACCCCTAAGTACCTTTTTAAGGGATGGGGTATAAATTTTTCTCTTTTCACAATCATCTCAAATCTCCTCTATCACAACTCCATCGTCTTCTGCTCATCAAGAGCTTTCCAACGATGTAAGTTCACTCGGAATTGAGCTTTGGAACGAGGGTTACGATCTCTTGAAGTTCTTAGGTTTACATAGGCCACATCTCTCTTATTACCACATGGCATCCTCGTGACCTCAAATTGTCCACGCCAACTGATGTGGCGACACACTTGTCTTGATGTGGCACTAGCCTAGCCTGCCACAGTGGAACTTCGATCCACGCAGGCATGCAACCATCGTAACTCGGGCTTCTCCCAACACACTCTTAGCTTACCTCCGACGAATATGGTGTCGAGAATATTCCCTTTCTCTCGAATGGACATTTTCGATGCATGCAAGATCTCCTGATCTATGGTTAGGATCCGTTCGACACCTAAGGTTCACCAATCCTACAAGACCCCACTCAACGCGTCAACCCATTGAAGATTAACATGAGCCATCACACTAATGTTCCTAGTCAACATCAATTCGCCATGTCATCATAGGGTGCGTAGGCTAGCTCGACTAGAGGATGACATTTGTCCCTCTCCTATAGTCCAATTAAAATACTTAATTAATATTTCATAGAATACCATTCTTTGGTAATTAATTACTTAAACCTCATTAAGGATAATTATTCTCCACAAACTAATTATCCAATAATTAATTTTTGCTTAGCCTAATACTTTTGGCCCTGTAATTACCGAGGTTTTTACTTCTCTTTCCGCCCTTTAGAAGTAGTTTAACACTAACTCAATTAATTACTCATATGATAATTATGAGTAACTATGTTATATTACAATCAGGTTAATTTCTCCATAATATACTTAAGTTTATTAACCTTAATTAAGGTATATAATTCAATCCCTCCCCGACACACAAATCCATACCGAATTTTCACATAATTTCACACACACACACACACATATATATATATATATATATATGCATATTTATTTATTTATTGGGGAAAATGATTAACTATATTCAACATGATATTTATTATTACAAATTTGTTCTTTTATTAATTATATTATAATATAATTCTATTTAGTTATATTATATTGTGATAAAATATATCAAAGGATCACTTAGGATTATTAATATCGATTAATACCTAAGCCTCTGAACTTTGGAGAAATTCCTCATCGAGCCTTTATGAACATACCCAAATCTCTTGAATGTCAAAGTTTCGGAGAGGGTCCCACGTATATTATGTCTTTATGCAAATACAAGTAATTATACTATCATGCAATATAATTAATTTTTTTTAATAATATTGTAACCTTGGAATGCGGGGAGGTAGGTTCGGGCCTTTGACCCTTTTAGCTTGTTCTTTCTATTATCCCAAACATCCAAAGTCCCAAACTCCCAGAGGATCCATACTTACACGTGGTTTCAAATTAAATATTAAATTAAAAAGGGAAAAAGGGTTGGTACTTTACCACATAACAATATCATAATAAACTCATTTATAATTATACATTTGATTAGAGTCCAAGAATGAAATACACTTTGGGATAATAAAGCAGACTTGGTCTATTGAATAATTGGAAATTGGAAATTGGAACAAACCATGTGATCTCAACTTCTGCAAAGTTATTCCACCTAAGTACAACATCAACCCACTCAAGCCGATTAGCCCAACTAATGAGCGCCTAGGACTCTTTCACCTTAAAGAGATTAATCTTGATAGAATTCCAGTTTTGGCATATACCATTCTTTTAAACTAGAATTTGTATAAGACTTGGGAAGGACTAGGTCATAACCGCAAGAAAAAGTGTCATTGTCGATATTTTCATATGCAGTTGAATGACCTCAACAATAGGAACCTGGGCCTTATCAGTTTTGTCTCCTGAAAATAATTTTGGTTCCCTTTTAGCTATTTGAAACATTTTTGTACTGATTGTGATTCATTTCCAATTGTAATGGATGTAAACAGTTTTCAAGTTATAAAACACAAACAAATGCATGGATAAATCTGAACTTTTAGTATATGAGTTGAAGTTAGTTTATTTATGTTGGAAATGCATTTTTTCCTCAAGCTTGATTGATCCTAGAACTCCATCATCTCCATTCAAGGAAGTGTACTTGCAAGTCAATATCTCATTCGATTGTATGCTTGTATAATAGCCTAATAGTGTTGATTTCACTGTTTTACAGGTGCAGGATGTGATGAAGAGGCGGGATGAATTACCTCTATGTAAGGGAAATGACCTAATAATGGATCAACTTATGGAGCTGACTAGCAAAGGATGTGGTTGTCTGCTAGTTTTTGATAAATAATGCCACCTCATTGAGAATTTTATTGATGGTGATTTCCATCGAGCCCTCAAATCTATTAGGGAAGGGGTATTCAAGCTCATCATGGGAGAGATGTGCAATAGGTGAGTACATTTCTTTTTTGGGGGGACAGATGCTTCTTGTATCACAACGAACCAAGTGTGCACCTCCCCAATATGGGAATATATTTAGTGAAGCTAATCTGGGTTACAACATTCAACTTAAACTATCCATTCCACCAAGGTCCCCAATCACAATAAGCAACCATCTTGCATGGGTGCACTAACCCATGAGAGGCCAACATTTCACAGTTTAACACTAACTCAATTAATTACTCATATGATAATTATGAGTAACTATATTATATTACAATCAGGTTAATTTCTCCATAATATACTTAAGTTTATTAACCTTAATTAAGGTATATAATTCAATCCCTCCCCGACACACAACTCCATACTGAATTTTCACGTAATTTCACACACACACACACACACACACACACATATATATATGCATATTTATTTATTTACTGGGGAAAATGATTAACTATATTCAACATGATATTTATTATTACAAATTTGTTCTTTTATTAATTATATTATAATATAATTATATTTAGTTATATTATAATATGATAAAATATATCAAAGGATCACTTAGGATTATTAATATCGATTAATACCTAAGCCTGTGAACTTTGGATAAATTCCTCATCGAGCCTTTATGAACATACCCAACTCTCCCGAATGTCGAAGATCCGGAGAGGGTCCCACGTATATTATGTCTTTATGCAAATACAAGTAATTATACTATCATGCAATATAATTAATTTTGTTTAATAATATTGTAACCTTGGAATGCAGGGAGGTAGGTTCGGGCCTTCGACCCTTTTAGCTTGTTCTTTCTATTATCCCAAACGTCCAGAGTCCCGAACTCCCAGAGGATCCATACTTACACATGGTTTCACATTAAATATTAAATTAAAAAGGGAAAAAGGGTTGGTACTTTACCACATACCAATATCATAATAAACTCATTTAAAATATTTTATATTACACCTTCTTGGAAATTTGCACCCAAGTTTATAAAGTCCCCTAATGTTGTATTTAATATTGGAATGAGAGAGAGAGAAAGCTCTCTGGGTCAATTCCTTCGACTCTCCAACAAATCCTTTATACTCAAATCTCTTGGAGCCTCGGAGTCCCAAAGCCCCGAAGTGGCCCCACTCATGCACGTTTCCACATCATTTAATATTTAAAAGGGAAAGGAAAGGAGTTGGCATTATTCACATGTATCTATTTTAATAAACCTTAATATAATATAATATATTATATTATACCCCCCAAAAATTACACCCAGGTCCTTTTTTTTTAATTCTTTAATATTATATTTAATAATTTAATATTGGAATGAAGGAAAGGTATCTCGGTCTACACCTTCGGCTCTTCCACGCAATTCTTCATTCTCATATAACCCAGAGACCCGGAGTCCCACTTGTATTACAACATAATGTAATTACAATGAGTTATTTTGAGTTTATAATATAAAATATATTGTAATAAAGGTGCATTATATTAAATTATGTCAATTGATCATTTTAAATACCATACCATACAATTAATTATATTTCTTATCTTTACAACCTTGCGCAGGGAAGGATAGGGTTCAGACATTTGGTGAATTTGGCTCATGAGTTCCATCACCCCAAACACCCCGGAGCCCTGAAGTCCCGACGACCACAAGATGGATAAAGTATTTGGTCATGGTTGTGCTTTGGCATTAAAATAATAATAAAATATATTCTCTTTGGTCTCAGGTCTTTTACGCTCCAGGAACTTTAACCTCCTTTTTTCAAAATAATAATAATAATAATATGTATATAGACATATATACATATATTTCCATAGTCTTGCACAATTTTGTTACTAAGGGAAATTATTTTCTCTTACACGAAAATAAGAAAAAGGAAAAATATAAATTTCCAGTCTTTGTAAAGGGTTTTAATAAAAGTTTATATTCCAAGGAAATTTCTCCATTCTGGAAATTAAAATATAATTATAATCTCTCCCTTCTCCTCGGTAAATGAGTAAATTTTATTTCCTTATTACTGTGCTTTACTACTCTTACTAAATTTAAGGAAATTGGTCCTAAGACAAAGATTTACCTCCACAGTAAATTTCAATATTTCTACCGAGATTTACTGCCCACCAAAATTTAAGGGGATTCTTCCCAAATTTAGGACATTTAACACAAGTTTAACATAAATGTTTATTTATTCCCCAAACAGAATTTTGAGAACTTTTGTATTTTAATCCAATTAGGAAAATTTCATGTTTATTTCCTATTTGTTTTGCCTCAATAATTATTTATAAGGAATTTTAATGTTTTTCCATACTTGAGATTATTTCCTAAAGTCCACACAGATCTGATATCCTCTAAGCTTTCTAGCATAGGATTTAAGGACAAACTAAAATAGAACAATATTATGCAAAAAAATCATTGTCTCTACTTTGATGTTTTATATAGATTTTTAACTGTTCAATCATCATTTCCCAAGCATGCATTAAACTGTACAACACAGTCAACCACAACATCTACTCCCAAAAATCTTATTTTAACACACAAATAGTCAAGAGATAAGGAATTAAATCAAATGAGCTTCAACTAAGACATTATCTTTATTTTACTTAAATTTATTGAGTCGCTTTTGTCAGAAATCAAACTTACATAGTTCTAAAACATAGTATAAAGTTTTCTTTGATCTAAACACTATAGAGATTTAACCACTGGAAGGATTGACCTCCTCTAAAAACAACAAACTCATTAAATGAGCTTCTAACATCAACATCTTCTAGAATTTCATGAGCCACTCAATGATCACTACAACCGCCCAATCTGAGGTGCGTCGAGCTCTGTAGCTGGAGGCCACGAGGGGGCACAAAACCCAGATCGTCAATTCGTCACCACAGGCCACCAATGTACCAATCGACAGCTCCAGCGAGTGTTGGATCCCATGCCGGATGGAGTTTCGGATCGCGTGTCAGATGGAGTGTTGAACGGAGTGTCGGACGAGGTACCAGATGGAGGATCAGACCACGATTTTTCCCTATTGCACAAAAACCATGCATTAGATCTTTGTAAACATCGAACTGAACTGAATTGATCTCAAAATTATTGCAAAAACACCAATTATACATACCTGATGCGAATCCATGATGAATTGGTATATAAACCTTTGAAACTCCTTCAAAATGGCTAATATGAAGCATAGAATATGTAATATCGATGCAAAAAGGATTTGATCATCGCAATAAAACAATCAAAATACGAACCCAACAGGACTTCGTGGATTTATTCCTCCCACTCAGTCATGAACCATTTCTTCTAGAGTGTCAAGTCTTCGGACTACCGCATCTGTTGACCATCAAGTCTTCGGACTACCGCAAGTGATCAACGATTGAGGTAGAATCTGACCTTCGAGAGTTCTCAACACAATGCTAACTATAAGACCTTTTATCCGGAGTACCAAGTCTCTGGACTTCACGATCTAGCGCCACACATCCACTGTGACCATCAGGGGCCCCACCATCCATGCTCGAGAGTAGGCCACGTGGAAAAATATTAGAAGCGGACACATGGCCCAATCAAACATGTGACACGTGTCACGTTGTAACTAGCATTTCAATCTTCCAAAGGTTCTTAATTCATTGACACGTGGCAAACATCCCATGTGTCCATGTCACTTCGAGTGATGTCAGTAAGCCACATCATTTCAAAACTTTGGGCTTCGGGAGATTCCACACTAGCACACTCCAATTCTCTCGAACGCCAAACTTCGAATAATTCTGATCTTCTGACACATGTCTCCTTTAATTGAACGGTCTCGATGAACTCTGGACTTCGGGACTTCGGGGTTTTTCTCCTTAGCACCCTTTGTTTATCCCGAATGTCGAATTCTCGAACAAGCCAATCTGCCAACACGTGTCCCCTGTAATGAACGATCAGGATCAATTCTGGACTTCGGGATTTTTTACTCTAGCGCACTCCATTTCTCCCAAAGTGTTGAATTTATGAACTGCTTGTGAGATCTACGAATCACAACCACTTGCACGCAGATCTAATGGCTTAGATCTATTTTTCCACTTCTGTGCCTTACCTTCTACTCTTGGCTTGATCTAACAACTCTGATCTATTCTTTCTCAAATCCAACGGTAAACACTTCTCCCCGGATCTACGGTGTAGATCCTCTCCGAGACTTTGGAACTTCGGGCTTCAACCCCTTTTGTTCTTATAACACATAAATTTCGTCGAAGTCGCGAAGTCCAAAGGACTTGGAGGTTAACTCTCATGCACCTTCCTCCAGATCTGACGGTTGGAAAGGTTGGCCTTTCCCCTGCACAGATCTTACGCCTTAAGTTCAAACCCTATGGCCCAACACAACGGTTGTTGCGGCTTCTTTCTCTGTTTCCATTACATAAATCGTTATACCACATGAGCTTCATAACACGACCAAGGTATTCTCTTGGCACCCAGGAACGCCCTTAACTCATATTTTGTCTGTTTAGACAACAATTCACTCTGATACTAATTTGTGTGTGTGTGTGTGTATATATATATATATATATATATATAATACGTTTTAAACAGACATAAACACTCTGCTCATACACTTGTTCATGCAGAAGCAACATTAACACATACATGCAATATATACAGACAATATTGATATCATTATAACTTAGATACTAGATACACAACATACAATGAACAAAGGATGGGTACTTATCTTTTAATTGAAGTACACCAACTGCGTCCAGATCTTCCATGAACCTCCCAGCCTTAGACCATGCTACTCATCACTTTCAGCAGTGGGTCACCCCCGAGCTGGGACTAAAGTCCACCGGGCAAGGGATTCCTAGGCTAGGCAAGGACAACAGGTAGTTTCCCAATACAATAGGAAGGATTTCCTCCAAGGAGCCACTTACGCCCACCGCTTACATACTCTCATTCCCCACATGCATGTCCCACCCTAGGAATGTACACCTTCACTGTCACCCAGTCCATTAGATGTTCCACCTCCCTTCCAAGACTTTAGCAACAGGCCGGATGAAATTCTCAGAGCTTTGTAGCTGCTACTGGACTCCCTCCAAGAGAACTCACTTCCTCAACAGACTCCCTCACCTGGAGAGAGTTGTTCACAGGCCTGACAGTCTGCTTATTCTATCCACACTCTCTCACCTGGGAGAGTTACCCACATGCATGACAACCTGCCTCTTCAAACCAACTCTTAAGTCAACCAGGTAACCACAGTAGCAAACTCAGGTAAGGCACGAAACGACTCAACAATTTACACAGGTTCACGATGGTAAAGGGTTCAACAATGGCGGAATTGGCTGACTGCATGTCTGCTCAGTGTGTGAGTGAATCGGGGCAACAGATGGCTAGTCTCCCTCGAATGTTGAGAGCGAACTCCTTAGGAAGATGGCCAAAATAATTCAAATAAAAATAAAAATAAATAAATACTTCACTTTAAAATCTAAATGT
>JZKD02S1693928.1:122640-133549 GCA_000966675.3 Picea glauca | reverse complement strand
TAGAGGAAATGTGGAGAATCATAGTGGAGGAGCTCTCCAGTGGGCTTCAAAGATGTGAATTATGGTTCTTAGTGATAGCCATGCAAATCATTATGGTAGTCTTCGTCTTGACTTGCCGAGTCGTCTTCACAAAGTATCGAAGAACTTCTACATGGTTCAAAGAAATTATTACCTATTTCTTCTTCATTATTCAATTCGTTTAGTTTAGTCCGCCGTTCAATATCTTGACGTGGAGCGCTATCAAGGCAACCTTTTTTATAGGTGTGAAGACTCCACTTCCTCTCCCCTCTCCCTCTATGTTTAAAAAAAATGTTAAAACCTCTCCCTTTATGTTTAAAAAACATGTTAGTAGTCTTGTATGCTGCAAATTTATACCTATTTCTTGTCCAAAGGAGAAGAATCGTCCCAACCTTTAAACTTTTCCACTTACATGCAATGATTAATTAGGTTATACAATTACAAATACTAGTGTTGTTTATATCATATCCCTCAAGTGGATATTATCTATCAGTTTTCAAAAGCATTGATATGCCATTGTCCTTGTAAGAGTTGCAATCCACCTTTGGATGATGAATCTGCTACCAAGTTCTTGTCCATGTATACATGATTTATAACCACACTATCAAAGGTGTCCAACAGCCTAAAGATTTACTCCAGTATAGGACTAAGAAAAATACAGGTTTCGTGTTTTCTTATCCAATTTATAACATGCATAGAATCCCCCAAAATTTGTAACTATTGTAAACCACTATGTTTGTCATCCAAAACCTAAATCCAAGGATACCAATATAGCATACACATACAATAAAGCGATCATTCTCACCCCAAAAAAAAATATTTCTAAACAATGCATGTGTATTCCTAAGAACACGTACACCCTATGGGAACATTTATGCATTCCTCAAAATGCTCACGTGCTCATGCGCATAGGTTCAGGAATACCCAAAACCCTTATTTCCTATGATACTTTTCTAGGTCGAGCTATGGGTCTAGGTCATGCTAAAGGTATGGCATGGCAAGGGAATATATCAAAATAGAAGGCATCGAAAAAAAACAATGGTAGAAATGGAATGTAAAGGCAAGGAAAGTAAATGCAAGGAGAAAGGAAAGGAAAGGAAATGATAGACATAGTTCCCTTGAAAGGAAAGGATAGACATAGTTCCCTAACCACAAAATACAAGAATACCATGACAACCATAAAATGAAGCCAAAATTTGAATCAATCATAAATATGAAATATTTGTTCAATTATTCCTTTTACACATTAATAATTTTTCAATGGCATCATTTGTATCATCTTGCTAGTGCATATTACATATGTTTGACAATTTATCACCTTTTCATATCGTAGTTTTGATTGTTGGCATGTAATAAATAAGAGTATGTAAATGTTCTAAATATGCTGGTATGGATTCCTTATGTGGATCTCAAAGCTACGGCCCAGTGGTTAGGCATGTATGATACAAATACACATATATCCAACATGTATTAGGCTTGTCATGGTGAATTAAAGCTACATGGGATAGAACATGACTAAGATTTTTGGGTGAGGATTCTACACATCTATTCAAAAGTAATAAGTTGTAATCATTTTTTATAGAGGAGTCTCAAGAAGTGCTAGCATAGGTATTCAAAAAGTTGATTTCTCACTATGTAATATCATATTATTTCCTTCACTTCACAAGAAATAATAATAAAGAGTTCGAGTTTCAAAGGGTGGAGTGCAAATGAAATTAAAGATACAACTTCCTCCTGTAGAAATATGAAACATGTAAATGGCTGATTAAAGTTATATCATATTAAAGTTAAATTTACATGAAGAAAAGTCACAATGGAAACATACAAAAGCTTTGGAGAAACATAGTTGCACATTAATGTTTTCAAAATTTCATGTTAATTTGAACATAAATTATAAGAAACAACATGGGAATACAAGGTAAAGTAATACAAGACAATGAAAGGCATGGCAAGATATGTAAAGGTAAGGCCTAGTTCTTGGTCTAGGTATACATCTAGGTATAGGTCAAGGTCATTATCTAGGTCTATGTGTAGTTCTAGGTTATGGTGTAGGTCATGGTCTAGGTCATGGTGATGGTGTAGGTATAGGTGTAGGTATAGTTATAGGTCATGCTCAAGGTATGGCATGGCAAGGTAAGGAATGAAAAGACAAGTCATGGCAAGTCAAGTCAAGGAAAGAAAAGGAAAGGAAAGACAATGCCATTTCTATCCTTTTCTTTCCTTGCACTATCTTGCCTTGTGTTTTATTTCCTTTCCTTGACTTGCCATGCCTTGTATTTCCATGTCTTCCCTTTCCATGACATACCTTGAGCATTCCCTATAACTATACCTACACCTACACCATTAACATGACCTACATCATGACCTAGACCTACACTTACATGTAGAAAATGACCTTGACCTACACCTAGATCTAGACCTAGATGAAGAACTAGGCCTTACCTTTCCATGCCTTGCCTTACCTTGTCTAACCTTGTATTCCCATGCCTTTCCTTACAATTTCTATTCATCTTAACATGAAATGTTGAAAACATTAAGGTGCAAGTATACTTCTCCAACACTTTTGTATATTTCCCTTGTCACTTTTCCTCTAAATTTAACTTTAATATGAGATAAATTTAATAATCCTCTTACAAGTTTCATATTTTTATAAGAAGAAGTTGTATGTTTAATTTCATTTGCACTCCACCCTTTGAAACTAAAACTCTTTCTTATTATTTTTTTTGAAGTGAAGGAAATAATATGATATTACATAGTGAGTAATAAATTATTTTTTGGAATACTTCCACTAGAACTTCTTGAGACTCCTATATAAAAAAAGATTACAAATTATTACTCGAGAATAGATGTGTAGAATCCTCACCCAACAATCTTAGTCATAAGATGGGTAGCTATGATATAGGTTTCCAAATTCTATCCCACATAACTTTAATTCGCTATCACAAGCCTAATGCATGGTCAATATATGTATATTTGTATCATACATGCCTAGCCATTGGGCCTTGGCTTTGAACTCCACATTAGGAATCCATACTAGCATATTTACAACATTTACGTACTCTTATTTAATACATGCCAACAATCAAAACTAGGATATGACAAGGTGATAAATTGTCAAACATATGTAATATGAACAAGCAAGATGATACAAATGATGCCATTGGAAAATTCTTAATGTGTAAAAGGAATAATTGAACAAATATTTGAGATTTATGATTGATTGAAATATTTGAACTAGGAATCCATACTAGCATATTTACAACATTTACACACTCTTATTTCATACATGCCAACAATACAAAATATGATATTACAAGGTGATAAATTGTCAAGCATATGTCAAAAATATTAATGTGTAAAAATAATAATTGAAGAAATATTTCATATTTATGATTGATTGAAATGTTGGCTTTATTTTATGGTTTTTATGGTATTATTGTCTTTAGTGGTTCATTTTTGTTTTTAGTCAACTATGTTTAGCCTATCCTTTACTTTTATTTACTTTCTTTGTTATCCTTTCCTTGACCCTTTCCTTTTATTTACTTGCACT
Organism: Picea glauca; assembly: GCA_000966675.3. Taxonomy (NCBI): domain Eukaryota; kingdom Viridiplantae; phylum Streptophyta; class Pinopsida; order Pinales; family Pinaceae; genus Picea; species Picea glauca. Next base: position 129,981 of record JZKD02S1693928.1, on the reverse strand, counting down.
TTCTTGTCCTTTCCTTGACTTTTGTTGCCTTGTATTACCTTACCTTACCTTTCCTTTCAATGTCTTACCTTGTCTTATTTTTCCATTCCTTGTATTTCCTTTCCTTTACTCGCTTTGACTTTCCTTGCCATGTCTAGCCTTTCCTTGAATTTTCTTGTGTTTCTGTAGTTCCATAGATCCTCTAACAAATGATTTTACAGTGGGTGGGTACCCATAACTGTAACCCAATGTGAGTATTCCAATGCAACAAATGGTTCATCCATTCAAGGATGGGTTATATTTTTACATTGATTTGCAACTCCCCTCCTCAATCCATTTGGGGACATGTTGACAATTTGGTTCAAGGCCATAAAATCAAAACCAGGGAAGTCTGGTCCATTTCGTATGGAAATGATTGTCCTGCACCAACCTCCAAAATGAACCATTCTTCGAAATTGCTCACAACCGTGAACTTCGAAATTGCAGAACATTCTACTTGACCACTTCAGAGAGTGATTTCCAAGAATACTGATTGTCTTATACCATTCCCCCACACTAGAAATAAGTACACAATCTTTTCATCTTGGACAAAGGATTTACAAAAATATATGTTATTTGCTCATTTGTAGAGATATAATGGAGAACCACTTCTCCCCTATGGACTTTATCATAGATAATATAGTTCTTGATCTCATTGTGCTTCGACTTGTCATGGAACAACAGGTTTTGAAAGCTTCACATAGCTCTAATCATCACAATATATAATGGTTGAATTCAACACTTGATGAGATAGTCTAGAAACCAACTTACGAAGCCACACTGCTTATGTAAAAGCATCACAAACTCTAATATGCTTTGTTTTTGCAGTGCTGAGTGCAATAGACTTATGTTTCCGGCTATCCCATAACATCACGAAAAAGCTCAAACTGAAATATATACAAATATCACTTCTTCTGTCATATGAAATTCCTTCCCAATCTCAATCGATAAATCCATGTAGCTTTATATCATAACTCAAACGTCCGACAGGGAAAATCTTTGGCTGAGTATTCTCCAAATACATTAATGGGCCAATCAATTGTCGATAGAGAGATGTGAATATTGGATCAGAGTCTCTCAACTTCTTCAAATCTTTCATCATGGGACTTTTCCATGGATTTTCAATCCATCATCCCAGACTTCTAAAGAACCATTTCAATATTATACTTCCTATATCATAGGAATGAGGCTTTGCACCAAGTTTTCATGAATCCATACAAGTTCTTATTCCATGTGCATACAAGGGTGTCTTTCCTGTATACCTTAGAACCTTGAGGTTTCTCTATATACTCTTCTTCTTCAGTTACTCTATTGAGAAGAAAAATATTTACATTCATCTCATGTAAACTCCAACCCATGGATACTGTAGGAAATACAATGGCTCAGGTAGAGGTATATCTCGTTACTAGAACAAGTTGTCATCGTACTCTTCTCCCTCCTACTCTCAGAACCCTCTAGCCTTGAGTCTTGCCTTGTATCTATCAATGCTTAATTTATCGCATCCATTATTCATCACAACTTCCTTCCATTCCTTCTACTTGACTGCTTCTAGTGGGTTCAAATTGGTTCAATTGGTTGTTATGACATTTCTTTCTTTCTTGGAATCTTCATGTTCTTCCTCATGTTTATCTTCAATGTTGGAGTCCATGGAATCTTCTACATATTACATGTCCTTCTTTCCTGAAGAATCCAACCTTCCTCCATAGGAGCATAAATGTAGATGGACAACAAAGGATATTCAATGCTTCTTTTCGAAGAAAACTTCTTCTAGAGTCAAACTGAACACATGTTGTTTATCATGGTTTCTACTTCTAATGAAGAACATGGATGGATACTTCATAGTCTTTATGGAATCATCTTCAATTGATCATATAATTTGGGATTATCTGCTTCCTAATCCTATCTTCATTCTCGAATGAGCAATATGCATGCTCTTCTATTGGAATTATGTGATCAATTCCTTCCATCTAAGAAAATCCATTCTTCAGTCTATTCCATCTCGAAAATGTAGCACTGGTGCTTGAGATCTCAAATGAACTTTATTGCTGCTAAGTTTTTTTTAATTTAACCCTTCTATGGTACACTCAATTATTAGATGCACCAATGTGTCTGTATGTAAGTATTCCACCATTTATATTTTTTAAGAACCTTACCTTACCATGTTTTGAAGAAAACTATGTGCCCCATTGAGTTCATATTTAACTAGTGGACCATCATATATACAAAAATTTAAACTAACCCAGCCACAGTGCACAATTTTTGAGAAAAACTATGAGCCCGAGTGCATTAGTATCTATATAGCACACCTGAGTATATTTTTGTTTGAAATAACCATACTAAGGTGCACCTATTTTCATGGCACCAATGTACTAGTGGGTTATGTATTTATAAAAGCACCATAAAAAAATCCACTAGCATTATAGTCCGCAAAAACCTTTGCTAAGGGGTCTTTTCTTTGTAATGTCAGTATTCCTATCTACAACTAGTTGAATACGGGAGGGATATATAGCTTATTTCTACAAGCTGGGATAATTCATATTAGGCCTTGAATCTCCTCATGCACTAAGTATTTCATGTGTCTCTTTCTACTAACTCTGTCTTCCATGATCCTTCTCATTCATACCCACTATGAATATGCAATGGAATGGGTGCAGAGTCTAACAAAATGGGGATGTAATGGGTCTTCATGAAAAATGCAAAAAATTCCACCGCTCAAAAGCCTCTTAATTCTATCACAAAAGATGCCAAGAAGGAAACCAAAGACTATGAAAAATGGGCTTCCAATGAAGTGAGAAAAAAAATGACATAACTACAAATCTGAGTTATAAAAAAAAGAAATAGTAATAATAAATACCATATTGAAGTTAAATTTGAGGGTTGGATTCCTGAGGTGGATTTTTCTCATAATATTTATGCTCACTAAACTCTACTAGCTCAACAAAACCTTTATATCCCAAATTCTGGAGGAAACAAGGCAACGATAAGTTGGAACTCTACTAGCTCAACAAAACCTTTATATCCCAAATTCTGGAGGAAACAAGGCAACGATAAGTTGGAGCTGATGAACACGAAGGTTAAAGCAATCTTTGATATTGACTTGATAGTTTCCATCCCCTAGATACCGACAATGACCACTTCACAGTTCCTAAGCACTTACAATTCAGAATGCAATCCATCCAACCTCGTTACCAAAATCTCATATGGTTATTCCCTTTTATTAGTCCCTGCCTTTAGGCAGCAGGGACTATTGTAATCGGTTTTGGTTTTACATTAGTCTATCACAAAAATCTAGAAACTTAACCCAATATCCACAAATCTAGAAACTTAACCCAATATCATATTTTATTGAAGACATTTTCAAGACCTATGAAAGAGGTACACCATTTGTTTTAACCAATAGAAAAAAAAATGGAGATCATCCCGCCTCATACTGAGGCAAGGGATGAGAGAACTGGTTTTAAACATAGGAAACTAAAGTGTACATCTTTTGATCTGAACTAATGCTATCTCCATATTTAACATTAGTTCGCTAACATTTTTTTGTTATCATTGCATATCTTAAGTTTTCCTTTGAATCTTCCCCACATAGCTTGGTTGCTCTTAACTTGCCACATGCACCACCATGCAAACTTCGGTGGCTGGTTTTGCAGATTTGATCTGTTGCTTGCATGCAAGATCCATCCACTTATATTTCCGCCTTTCCTCTTGACTTCCATCCAACATCCATTTCCTCTTATCCCTGCAAACGAGCGTCCATTTCTCTTACAAATGTCGCTAATCTCTGATCCCTGTTAACCAACAAACAGCAAATGAGCGTCCATTTCTCTTAGAAATGTCACTAATCTCTCATCCCTGTAAACCAGTGTTCATTTCTCTCAAACTTGTCACTAGTCTGCGTAATGACTACAACAAGTCACTAAGTCACTAGTCTGAGTAATGACTACAACAAGAGGTCATGAAATATATATGAAAATGATATATTTGCCTCATTTTCTCTTCTTCAAGACTTGCAGGCACCTCATGATCTGGAAATGGAGTTTCAATAGCTCTAAATGGCTATCTGGCTCTCTTTGCTGAGATCTGGCCTCTGGCCTTTATCTATGCATGCATTTCATATTACTTATATAATAATCCCCTTCAATTTTACAATAGTTTTATGGCATGTGAAAAACAAATTACACTATTCTTACCTCCTTGGACGCATTTGGCATGTGAAAACCAAATTACACTATTCTTACCTCCTTGGACGCATTTGCTTGGTTCTCTGACCCAATTTCTCCCGAACAATTGATTTTACCTCATATAAGCAGTTTGTTGAGTGAACATATAAGTTGTAGCAGTGTTTATATTAACCAAGTTGGGAGAAGTTGTTTTATGTGTAGCCACACAGCCTTTCCACCCAGATCGCTCGGGTTAACAATCACTCTCCTCACTTTTAGGGTTAACAATCACCCTCCTCGGCTTTCTGCCAAGGTGAAACCCGTAGGACCTGTGGGGATGCTAAGTCTTCTGAGAACACATGCATCTCCCTTATCAGTTAGCCATTCTGGATGCTCAGTCCATGTCATGATCGCCAGTTAGTCATTCTGGATGCTCAGTCCATGCCATGATCGCCTCCCTAACTCTAGAAGTTTCCTTACTTTTATAAAAAAATTAGTCATCCCACGACTATGATAGGAATGACCGTAGTGGGTCCTATCGATGGCATACCCATTCATGCCCATGAAATTCAGATGCTCACAGGATTGTCCATGAATGGGAAAGACATCATGAAGGCTTTCCATAGGCGTACGAAGTGGTCCTTCCACCCGAGTAGTAGAGGCCTGCACAGAGATTTTCACCTCTCCCAAATGGTCGGCTTCCTATGCAAGGGAGCTAGTCAAGGTATTTAATATCATTGATCATCCAAGGAGAATCCGAGCTACCACTGGCAAGTGGGACAATTACTTACTTTACATTTTGTATTCTTCGATATCTATATGTAATTGGCTATCGATCCGCTAGCACTCTAACCGGATCCGCAACTGTATATATATTTTCAGTCGGTCATGAATAAACTTTGGTTACTAGTAGCTCTACCGTCGAGAGGTTATGCCCTTCCCCTCTTGTTGCGTGGCTCAACTGCTTCACTCCCCACCTTGACGGGAATCCATGCAAAGGGTTGAATCACTTGTTGGCTCACCAACACCAAAAGCAAGAAGAAAGGTAGGGGAAGCAGAGGAAATGTGTTACCCAGTTAGAGATTCAGATCCGTTTGTTCATGTTTCAAAGACTGCAATTAATCTCACCCACAACCATGCAGGAGATTTTCTACGTAACGGAATCCCACGCTAAATGGATAGAAGGTCCATTTCTCATAAGGACTGTAATAAACAACTAGTCTGGAAGGAAACCCGCCCATGCTAAACGAAGAGAAGAGCCATTTCTCATAACGATTGCAATCAACAATTTCTCTGGAAGGAAACCTACAATCATCGGAAACCTGTTTCATAAGAATGTTGTGTTGTTCCAGAAATTACCATGGCCTAAAACCTCAATCACTCTCAATCGGATCCAACTATTTTCTGCAACGAAGGTGGGCACCATTTTCCGAGGCATGCAATTTTGTAAAAAAGAAAGAAAGAAAGAAAGGCATTTTGTGTAAGAAAGAAACAATGTGTCGGAGATTCCATAGCTACATTAAGCCAGCAGGAAGGCATAAAAGCTACCAGGTGTGTTGTTCAAGGTATCTTAGTCTTTCGTGCCTCCTGGCAGAGGGAAATAGTGTCAGAGGATGGTGAGAGGTGATCTTTCCGAACCAAACCAAAATATTTGAAGTTTGAATACAATATTAAAATGAACTTTGAATACAATTTTAACTTTGAATCGGACTCAAATTTAAACTTGAATATATTTTTTCTTTCCGGACTGTATATGATTATGGGAATAAGACATGGATTGGATCTTACGTATTATGTGTAATTAATAGCATTTTATAATCTTATCTTATGGTGATAATAGAGCTTATCGTATTCAAGCTTTAATGAAGAGCTAATAGCCTTGGAATCATAGTAACTAGTGTAGTTCCATACTAGCTAATCGTTATACCATAATCAACACAGTTTAATCATTGTAGTAGAGATAGGGTTGTAGTATCACTAATACATAAGCAGTCTGAATTACTATCACCTGCCGCCTCCTCACCTAAGGAATATAGTAAAGTAGCACCTTGCCGGGGAAAAAGAAAAGCCCCTTCTGCCTGTATAATAAGTCCTTAAGCGAGCGTAGGCCGGCCTATATACGCACAGGCAGCATATACGCAAAGCTAGATATCAGCGTTCCGACTCAAACTGGACCATGAAAAGTAGTCCCCAGTTCGGTTGCCCTGGCGGGGGGAACCCTTCCCTTCCCTCCAAAGGAAGGCCTGCCATCTATGGGGGCTGGTCATGGATGGTCACCAGAGTCAATAGGTGTACGTTTTTCCACGTAATTATGATTAATTAAAAAATAATATTTTAACAACTATTTTAATTTAAATTGAACCTAAAAGTTTGGGTTCATTGTGTTCAAGTAATCATATTCATACTTTGCAAATAACCCTTTATAATCATATTCAAATTTATAAGTGTTTTATATAGTTTTTATAAAATTTTAGCGATTTTTAAGGTAAAGTAATTTTATCTTAAAATTTGGGGGAATCATTTTTAAAATAATGAATCTAGATTTTGTAAAAAATATGAAAAATTAGCTCCTAAACAAAATTGAACCCCTAAAATTAGCCCGACTTGCTGCTTTGCAGCTCCCCTTGTTTCTTTCGTATAATGTTATTATTATTTTATATTGTTTATTTGTACCAAGCTTCTTAATGTTAAAATGACTTTATCGACACTAAACATTATTTTATTTTTATTTTATTTGGTGGTATGTTTCCAGTTTCTCTTCAGTGGCAAGCCGAAGAAAAACCTGGTTGCAATATGCAGATTAGCTAGCTCAGAAAAATATATAGATAGAAAAAATCTAAAAATTTCAGTTTTTTTTACTTTTCATATTTACAATTTTTTCTGAGATATTCATTTTATGAATAATTATTTTAATATAAAACAAAAATATAACCTTAAAATATTAAAGGATTTTTTTTTTCTAAATAAAAAGTCCATAACTTTATTTATAAAAACAAAGTTACATAATGATATGTCTCATGAGATTCAAAAAATGTGTTCAACGTCTATATGGAGCCACAAATCTTCATACATGTCTTTATTATACATAGCACTAAACCATAGTGTCAAAAGATAACTTTGTTCCCTAAGTTAAAAGGACATAATAGTTACATATTTCAAGAGA
>JZKD02S1693928.1:85531-99472 GCA_000966675.3 Picea glauca | reverse complement strand
TAGGAGCCCTATTTCATATTGTCAATGTTCATGTCATGTTGACATTATGAATTTCATCATGTTAAGCTAGCATCATTACATTTGTTCCTTGTGTATTATGTTAACTTTTTTTGTCTCGTTAGCATTATTTCATTTATCTTGTCAAGTAGATGTTGTTAGTTTGTTATGCCACCTATGTTTTATGAAAGTAGTTCTACACTTCCTTTCATTGAGAAGATAATGATGGCCTTGCTATCAGTGATGTTCAGACAATAATTTTGGGTATGGTGAGCCTATTCGACTATAAGTTTTATATTTGAAATTTACCAAACTAAGGGTCAAAAATAAATTCATGGTTGAGTGTTTCTAGTTAAGCATCATTTCAACATATACTACTCATTGCTAATCATTGTAAGTGTGGTTGTGGATTCATTGATATTCTTGGCATTATGTAACCAACCCTCCTCGTGTTAAATATGTTGGTTTAGTTATATACAGGGGTANGGAGACCTCTAACCTGGTTACAAGTATGGTTATAAAGCTGTGGTTGATCAAAGGAAAAGCATGGGGCGGACCCCAAGATCCAATTTTCTAGAAAAGGTAAATAAAAATCAGTTCACAATAACCTTTTGTTACTTATAAAATACGTAAATGTTTGATATCGTCCATAATTTAATGTCTTACTTTGTTTTAATCAGGGTAGCAGTACTATCAACCCTACCATTAGTACTTAACAATAGAGCATTGATAGTGAAACACAGCCAGAAGATCATGGTGCTCCCCAACAGCCCCATCCCAGTGAGGTGCAACCCTAAGATGTTCCTGTGAATGAGGTCCACGATGGTAAAATGTCTATATATTAATCATATACTTAATAATTTTTCACTTATAAATTTTTTACTTATAAATTTTGATGTTTCAATGGCAAAGAGTGTCACAGATGATCATCCTCGACCTGAATATTAGGTGAACAGTATGACAACAATTCCAATGGTGTCGACTAGAGAACCAGGTAAATAATTACATTGCAGAGTTTTTTTTTAATATTAATGAACTCCTTCAATGATATTTACAAATTGGCCATATAAATTCAATATTTTCAGTAGCATCCATGCCATGGGTACGATACCAAATGTACTCAGTGTGAAAGGACTGAAACAACATCATCTGTTGAAGAGCACCCATTAAACGAAGACATGGACATTGATGATTTGCTTAAGCACTGGAAAGAAAAAAAGAAGACTAAAAGAAATTCATGATGTCATATAATAATTTTATAAGATAGTTAGATGTACATTATATAGCTAATAATATACACAAGGCTATTTCTATGGCTTTTGTATACCTGTGAATGTAATTTTTTTATACACTTAATGATAATTTAAGCTTTTCTTAATGATACAACTTCCAAAATCTTATGACATGATATATGCAACTTTGAAAGTCTTGTGACATGTTTCATTGTGTCTCACATGACAAAGAGAATTACCATTATTTTCATTGTGTCATGGACATGGTGTTTTATGTTTAAGAAGTTATCTTAATGATTGCCAGTCCACTTTAGAGTCCCAAAATAAATTTTAGAACCTATCTCTAATCTAGAGGTGAAGATGGCAATAACATACAAGACGTTTTCATTCTATGCATCTAGTTAGCATAGTTTATGGATATGTCAACTTTGATAGCAAAGTTCTTAAAATTTATGTAATGAAGAAGGCATCCCTTTTTTACAATGTGAAATCTGGAACATAGAGGTATATGAAGGCATTTCTGCATAGGAGGGTAATAACCTTATTGGATTTGTGTAGGAAGAAAAATGTCCCACTGTCTGTTTCGTTGAGAATATTGCACTGACATATTAAGATGGTAGTAAGGAAGAATTTGGAGGGGGAGTGGTCCAAACAAATTCTAGTGTTCTGTATTCATATTTATAGGTGGGAAGGGGGAAATATGATCATTGGGAATTGAAATCATATTTAGAAAAGAACTAGTATTCGAGTAATAATTAGGGTTGCATTTTGGGAAAGCTTAATTACATGTGACCAAATCGATGAAAATCACGAAACTATAAGTTGTAGTTCTTACTTAATTTTGTGTAGATTTTCTTGGTGTTGCTGGTATATTGTAGACATCAATATAATTTATTTATTTCTTAGTCTCAAGCATTAGGGACATTATTTTTTAGTGATTTGGTGTATTAGGAGCACTAGTGCACCCATACCTAAAGAAGAGCATCGATGCACTAACACTGTATAGGAGCATTGGTTCACCCATACCAAATAGGAGAAACAATATACCAATACAGAAGTGAAGCATTAATGCCTTTTTTGGCTATTAGCACTCTAGTACACATGGGTCATGGAGCACAATTTTTTTGGAACCAAAGTGGAGCACTACTGTATTTTGTGTTTTTTTACACTTGGGTGCACATTGGTATAGAAGCATTGGTGCACCTAGACCAATGTGGATCATCAATGTGTCTTGACCAATGTTTATAACTGATGTATTTTTGACATGTTGTTGCTCCAATTCACTTGTAGCCATGGATCACCAATGCTTTACATATTAAAGGGCATCGGTAAAACATAATAATTTAGGTGCATCAATAAATAAAAAAATCTACCAAAACATCTGGTTGCATGCCTTTTCTATAAACCTAGTGCAACATAACAGTTTAGGTGTATCAATTAAAAAGATTCTGTGAAAACCTCTGGTTTCCTACCTTTGCTAGAAACCTGCACTAAAAATGGAGAAGGGAGAAGTGGTTCCACAAAAAATCCACTAATTGGTGTTTTCCTTGTAATTATTATAACTTTTATGTTATTCATTCAGAGCATAATTCTAATGAAGTAATCTACAACATGTCCAATACAAAGGATCTTGAGTGAAGAGAAAATGATGTGGTAAGTTTTCCCCAAAATTGTGTTATTTTCTCTACTTCTTGTATGTTCCTGGATTTGTGTTATTTGTATGCATTTCTAGGAGCCCTATTTTATATTGTCAATGTTCATGGCATGTTGAAATTATGAATTTCATCATGTTAAGCTAGCATCATTACATTTGTTCCTTGTGTATTATGTTAACTTTTTTTGTCTTGTTAGCATTATTTCATTTATCTTGTCAAGTAGATGTTGTTAGTTTGTTATGCCACCTATGTTTTATGAAAGTAGTTCTAAACTTCCTTTCATTGAGAAKAAAATGATGGCATTKCTATAAGTGATGTTCAAACAATAAGTTTGGGTATGGTGAACATATTCGACTATAAGTTTTATATTTGAAATTTACCAAACAAAGGGTCAAAAATATATTCATGGTTGAGTGTTTCTAGTTAAGTGTCATTTCACCTTATACTACTCATTGCTAATCATTGCAAGTATGGTTCTGGATTCATTTATATTCTTGGCATTATGTAACCAACCCTCCTTGTGTTAAATATGTTATTTTAGTTATATACATGGGTATGTTAAATATGATAGTTTAGTGTGATATACATGGGTTGGACAATCTAGTTCTGTTTTTGTTAACAAATTTTTCAGATCTTAGTTATCTATTTTTTATTGTATTTCTATTGCAATGGCTTGAATCATTATGCTTTCATGAAGGGAAATGTTCATCCCATGGGAACACCTATTGGACATATGCCATGTTGAGTATATGTAGTGGTAGCAGTTGCACCAGGAGCAAAGCCACTAGGTTCCAAACTACATTGTAGAGTTTAAAGTGACACTGTATCGATATAATATACTGAAAAATATTGGCTTGTTGACCACCAATATGCATGAAAATGCTTATTTTTTCACCATTAAGTTAAAGGAGAATTTGAAGAGTCACATTGGTAGAGAAAAAAAACAACATAAGCCAATGAGTTAGAAAATTTCCAAACTCAAAGCCTATTGGTGACGAGGAGATAAATAAAGGGAATTTCAATTGGAACTTGAATTAGTAGATGTAGAGATTNCCTGTTTGATTCTTAGTTAAAGCCTTAAATATTTTAAATTTCTGAAATGCTTCATCTTTTTCTTTGAGCAACCCAAGAGAGTCTAGAGTAGTCATCAATGATCAACATAAAGTAGTTTTCCTTCCCTGTGCCTTCCTGTATGGATGGTCCACATAAATCCATATGAACTAATTGGAGTGGTTTCTCTATTGAAGTAGAGCTCTTGGATTTAAACTATATCTTGGTTAGCTTTCCTACTTGGCATGGTCTACACACAGAATCTTGTGGCTTTGATATTCTTGGAATATCTTTTACTACCTCAATATTTTTTATGTTGAATAAGTGGTCAAAGTTTAGATGTCCAATTCTCCTATGCCATAACCAACTTTCATCATGTTTTCTTAGATGAAACTCTTCTCTATCTTCTTTCATCGCATATACATTATTTTATGTCCTTATTACTTTATATACCACTTGTCTTAAGTTTATAGACTTTATCTTACAATCTTTGGAAGTGACCACTACTTCACATCCTCTGTCAAACATTTGACTAACACTGAGTAAATTATGTTTCATCCCATCTACAAGTAGAACATCCTGGGATTTTCCTTTACCATTACTCAAACTCACCATCCCTTTACCCTTGATTTTACTAGGTTCAACATTTCCAAAGGTTACATTTATTGTTTTTCTTTTGCTTATAGACATAAAATTATCCTTGTCTCCAGTCATGTTCTTGGAACATCCACTGTCTATATACCAGGGGTCATTTTTTTTTTGAGATGAAAGCACTAAACCACATTTTTCACTATCTTTCTTTTTCCATGTGTTCACATTTCTAGCTAAGGGATTTATCTATGGATCTACCTTGTAATTCTTCAGATGGCATTTTGGATCTTTGTAGACGAATTTATGACAGTTATAACGTTTGAGCTCATTATTCAACAGGTTAAAGTGATTAGTGCTACGTTGTCTATTCATTGGATTCTTATCTCTATGTTGCAACGATTGTTTATTTCTTGACCTCCTCAGTTGCATGTCTCTAAGATTAATTTGACAATTTGCAATCTTATGACCAAAATTAGAATAGTAAAAACAGTAACCATGGAAGAAATTTTGGTACCTGAAGGATGGCCTTCTTCTTGGAATTTGTTTCTCCATCTTCTGATATCTTTGTTTTTTATCACAGATCATATTGTCTTGATTAAATTTTGGTGGCATAATACTCACATGGTCTGATTGTCTGCTAAATTGAAAATTGATCATCTTTACTGGCTCTTTGCTTCTTGCACCACTTACATAACCTAAACTGGTCTTCAACAAGGGAGATCTTTGTTTTCTCAAAATATCATTTAGTTATGTTGAGTCTTTAATGCTTGGAATATTTTGGAGATACACTGCTTTAAACTTCTCCATTTGTTTTCTGGTTTTTACTACCTCTTCTTCCAAGGCTTCACATCTTGCCTTCTTCTTTGATAACTATTGTTTCAGAATGTCCTCTATTTTCATTGCCTCTTCTAATTCTTCTTTTAGTAGGGAAAAGTATTCATCAGGTTTTTTACTGTCTTTCTCGAACTATATCAACAATTGTTTTTACTTTTTCTTCTTAGATTTGAGTCTAGCAATTTCTTCTATAGTGTTGATCAATTCTCCTTCCATTTCAACCACAACTTCTTCATCATTAACATCACTTCTTGTTCTTTTATTATCATAATCTTATTTGGCCATTAGCATAAAATAATTAACCTTATTCTCAATAGAAGAGTCATTTCTTTCATCCTCTAAGGGATCATCATCATTGCTTAAACAAAATATTTCTTCTTAAAATTATTCTCTTTATAGACCTTCTTGTGTTTGTTCTTCTCTTCATAATCATATGTCTGATCTTTTATTTTGTAAGGACACTTAGATGCAAAATGACTTATCTTACCACAATTGCAACATTTGAAGGGAAGTTTTTCTTGGTACCTACCTGATCCTTTCTTTAGTATTCTCACAAACTTTGCTTCGATTTCATCAAGCTCAAAATCCTCATTCTTATCTTCTTTAAATGATGCTTCTCTAGAGGTGGGTTTATCTTTAACTATCCCCATTTCGTATGCAGTCAATGTTCCTAGAATTTGATCAAAAGGAAAAGCTTTTAGATTAAAGTTCTTCTATAGAAGAGACCTTTGTGTTGAACCTATTTGGAAGAGATCTCAAAATTTTATGAACTAAGTAGGCTTCCTCAATTTTCTCAACAGGTCCTTTCATTGAATTTACTAGTTCTTCAACTCTCAAAAAGTGCTTCCCAATAGTTTCATCCTCTTTCATCTTTAGATATTCAAAATGTACTCTATAGGTTTTGATCTTGGCTTCCTTTACCTTATCATTACCTTCATAACTGCTAATAAGTTTGTCCCACATTTCTTTGGTAGATTCTAAGTGCATAACTTTTACAATTTCTTCTTCTCCAAGCCCACTCAGAATATCATTCATAGCCTTAGCATTGATGCTGAATTCTATCTTGTCATCCTTAAAATCTAGTACAACCATCTTTACATAACCTTTCTCTACCACATCCCAAACATCTACATCTAAATCCATTATGTAGGTTCTCGTACTAACTTTCCAGAAGACAAAGTTTGTTCGATTGAATAGGGGGGACTTATTGGTTGAAGTTCCTTCATGGATAGTCATGTTTAAGATCTAGGATCTACCCTTAAATAAAGGGAAATTTCTCGGATACCAATTGTTTGTGTTCTTAAACAATTATGCCCATTTTAAACTCTTTACAAAAAACTCAACGATGATCACAATAATGAAGGGAAGTAAGTAATAGAATATTCAACATCAATCACACACATGAAATATACAGAGAAAGATATTTCCTGAGGAAACCCATAAAGGGAAAAACCTCTTCTTCTTGATATGATAATTAGTCTTTATTTTCTATACATTATCATTCTTATGAGAACCAACTCCTTTTGAGGCTACCACCTCCTGTTTTACAAGAAATGACTTGTTGAGAGAACCAACACTCTAGTTTCTCTAGCACCCACTAAAAGGAAGAAACAACTCCCTAAGTGTTCCAGCACCTACTGGATTGAAGCACAAACTTCCATTCACACAGGCACCAACCTATATAATAGAGAACAATGGTTCTTCCTTGCACCACCCTACCACCCTATTTTGATGGCTGCAACTAGATGGAATCTATGACTCTCTGTGTTCAAGCACCCACTTGAAACTTTGAGGAAAACAATCCTCCCTAGAAGCTACCTACCACCCTGATTCTAAAACTTAGTTATAAAAAATTATTAGAATGATGCAATGTTTTTTAATAGCTTATCAGTCTCATCACTGCTCTGCTACAGTGCTCTACTCTACCTTCAATAGTTTCTTCCTTCTTGCATCTTCTTTATCTTTCTGTTCTTTTGATCTATCTCTCCATGCACACCTTGACCTTCTCTTCATCTCTCATATATACATTCATGTTCTATGTATTTATTTTGTTCTTTATGATCTATGCAACATTTCCATTCTATGCTCTACACCTCTTCTATGTGCTTCATATCCTATGCATAGCATGCTTCTACCTGCATGAATAAATCTCAATAGAAGCAACCATCTCTTCTCTATTTTGCATATATTTATCATGCCAAGTCCTCTGCGAGATCATACACATAAATCTTCATCCTTTGTGGAGATTATCTTGAGTCTGTTCTTCATCAGTGGCCATTATGATGAGACTATTCTCCATTAGTGATCATTCCTGAGATTCTTTGCCTTTTTCTAGCAGTGAGACCCTTCATCTTCTCTGTCAAATTTGATCTTATCCCCTTTGTTATAGTTACAGACTTCAATACTTTCCCATCTTTCAATTGTCTCTATGATGAGACTTCATTCCACTAGCAGTTACCTCGCGACTCTTCGGATCCTCTGGCTATAACCCTACTACTCCTTGAATTCTCTGGTAGATGCAATCACTCTGTTCTGGCAGTTACTGAGAAAAATTCCATGCCCTCATCCCTTTGGCACCTTTTCCCTTTCTGAGAAATCTACATAGTGGGCGCTAGATTTTCTGGCTAAGCCTCTTCCTTTCACATGACCATCGGTGTTGGCCATGCACCTAACCAATAGTGATTTTTTGATTTCATGTTTCAGGGGATCGTCTGCCAGTCACCTCGATTTTCCCAAGTCATGAAACTCCAAGGTGGAGCCTAGCAATTATATCTCCTTCCCTTACATTCTGCTGATGTGACCATTGGCTATGACCATGGACCTATTCTAAAAGGCATTTCACATTTTGGGTGATCAGTTGCGAGTCACCTCAATTTTCCCAACTCACAAAACTTCGAGGTGGAGACTAGAAATGCTAGCTCCTACCTTAACCTTCGTCAATGTGACCATGGTTCTGACCACATGCCTCACTTCTAAAACTATGCTTTCCAAATCAATGATTCATGATCATTTGTGATCCGACAGCCCAGACCATTTCGTGACCTCTCATTTCGGAGATTCTACCACGATTTGCCTCGATTCTCCCAACTCGTGAAATTTGAAATACTGCATATCATATCAACGACCCATATCTCTATCTGATCTAAGGGATTGGATATTTTCATGACTTCGTGTTTCACGATGTTGGAAGTTAGCTAACCTCCCTTCTTTTGATTCCTGATTTCCTGATATTCGCTTACGTCGGATCGACGGTCCACAACTCTCCATGATCCAACGGTCTAGATCAAATCGTGAAGTCACATTTTGCGAGTTCCTACAACTCTCACCTTTGACTTTTCTAGTTCGCGAGTCAACGAAATGATGATCTCTCACCGCGTGTCTTGCCTAGATGAATGGATAATATTGTTGTGGCTCCCAGCTTCTCAGGTATTTACCTCCTACCTTCTTGATATTTGTGAGCATTAGATCAACGAATCACAACTCCCCATGATCTAATGGTCTATATCTTCTCTCGTTTGCTAAGTTTAAGTTCATGTTTCGTGACTTTGGAGTGTTGAATGAATCCTTGGCTTATCCTCCTTGCAGCTCCACTGGATCTAACGATTGTTAGTCGTTTGCACTCAGATCCAACAGATAGGATATGTTCCTCTTCTTCGCACCTGTTCCTCTTGTCTGGACATTGGTGTAACAATCCAAATTCTTCATAGTGTTTGATCCAACGACCACTGTCACTCCTCCTCCTGATCTTATGCTTCCTCCCGAATTGGAAGAATTTATAAGTGTCAAAGGCCTTGACCTTTCATAATTCTACGAGTCCTCATGACTTTGGGTCTCATCAACGTTTCTAAAGATGCTATATCGCTTGAGCTTTGGAAATGAAGTTAACCTTAGCCTTGGTGCACACTTATGCTCTGCATGAAACTCTGTGTTATTCCTCCTGAGCTTGTAGACAACAATTTCTCATGGTCATGTAATTCATGATGCTATCATTGCTTCTTTCTTGTTTGTCATCGTTGCACACTTTACCTATAATCATGCCATCATTGTTGTTGTTCTTTCATGTAAACATGCCATTGTCGTTGTTTTTCTTGCCATCAATGAGAAGCACACTCTGCCTTTAAACATGCCAACACATTTAAGATCCATCCACTACTATCTCTAGTTATTATATGCAACTATATTTTTAACATATATGTTCACTTTGTTATCTATTTTAACATCCAACTAACTTTATATATATATAATTTATAATCATTTTAAATGACTTTATTTTTATTCACTACTATTAAATTAGATCAATCTTAACCACAACTCTATTATTACAAATTTAAATGGAATACAATATGAAAGTTACTTAAATATTTTCAAGTACTTGACATTTAAAAGGAATAAAATATGAAAGTTAGTTAATTAGTGGACAATTTAATTCAATTTTTTTGTTTTAATTTCAAATTATTGTTGGGATTTTGCTTATAAATACTTTGAATTTTGTAATTTACTTATATAGTTTTTAAAAGTAATTAAATATGAGTATACTAGTCTTTCTTGTGATCAGGTAAAGTTTTATAGTAACTTATTTTATATATTAAAATATAAAACCGAAATAAAATAAATTTCTTTTGGAGTAAGTAATGTGTTATACTAACTTAGTTTATATAATAAACTGTAAAGCCAAAATAAAATAAATTTAAATTCTTTGTGAAGTGATGAGGTTTTCATTAGGCCGAAGGCACTGCAAAGGCGTTTTTTGATGGGAGAGTTATCAACCAATTTCATGCTCTATCAAG
Organism: Picea glauca; assembly: GCA_000966675.3. Classification (NCBI taxonomy): domain Eukaryota; kingdom Viridiplantae; phylum Streptophyta; class Pinopsida; order Pinales; family Pinaceae; genus Picea; species Picea glauca. The sequence goes on along the minus strand of JZKD02S1693928.1, from coordinate 89,326 downwards.
GGCCTCTTTCACCCTGCCCGTTGTTTCTTGTGAAACCCTCTAACAAATAGTTTCACCCTCTAACAAATAGCGGCATCCTCATGTTAGATCACGCCCTGAATCAATGATTTCATGGTACACGCTGGGAATATACAAATAGCCACACCCTCTAACAAATATTGACAGCCTCATGTTAGATCACGCCCTAACTCAATGATTGCATTGTACACACTGGGAATCTACAAATAGACAACCTACATATCTGATTATGCAGGATATCCTGAAATCCATTCACCCTCTTTTCTCGTTTGGCTGCAAAACAATCTGCACGATCCATCCAAATGGGCATGGGAGATGTCGAATTTAATGCAGCTGCAAGATCCATTCTCCCTAAAGGATGGAATAAGACCTTAGTTGTGGACTAGGGCCCCCAGTACACTCCTTGGGTTCTTGGTCTGGGACCAAGCACTTAGATCCATGAAAAAATAACCCTTTGAGGGCCCCCAATATATGGCTGGGGTTCTTGGTGTGGGACCAAGCAGTATAAGTCTCTAGATATATCTAGGTCCCCTCAATGTGTTCTAGAGTACTCATACCTAAAGCATGGGTTGATCCTTGGTATTTTACCTTGGCGGATAATACCCCAGATGTGTTATGGGGCAACCACGTATTTGATCAGGTATATCATGGAATAATATCAAAATGTGTTGGTGTGTGATCCTCTTTCTCTCTCCCAGGATTGTCCACAGGACCTAGGAGAGACTATGAATATGAGCATGACCATATTGTGTGATGTACCCCATTATGTAGTGATGATAAAGTTAATGGGTCACCTTAAGAATTATATGGACATGTGTTGCCACTAAGAAAACCCCCCTCTCCTGGCCCCTTGTTTGTTCTTCACCCTTTGGTTTTTGAGTTTGGGTTTGACTGGGGTTTGTATTTTTGTTTTTAGGGATTAATAAGATTAAAATAATAATATTAATTAATATTTAAATGTGACATATTAAATTAATATTTATATTAATTAATATGTCATTATATTAATTATATTTTTATTACCCTAAGCCCTAGCCTAAAATTATAAATAGAAACCCTTTCCCTCCCTTTTCACTCATTCACTCTCCTATGTTATGTGGCGGATTGCTTTAAGTTTTTGTAAGTACTGTGTCCTTCCTTATGTTCAGTTCGGCTTCCATTCCTAGTGTTGGAATGAGATTGTTATGTTGAGTTGAGGGTTTGATTAGATGCTGAGTTGAGGGTGCTTCATCTCTGTGTTGTTTTTTTCTACCAATCCATCTGCTTCTACCTTACTAGATGTTATCGACCACCATCCATTCTTCATTTTTCAAGCAACCGACCCTATTCCAAGAAACAGACCCTCTTTTAGAGGCTGTCATCCTCTACTCTATACAGATCTGATGGCCATGAGGGTCGTGACTATTTTTTTGATCTTCTAGCCCCTTTTTAGTAGGCAGCCATGCTCTTTTGAGTGGATCTGTAACCTTGAGATCGTCCCTCTCTTGTTGTCACAAGGGTTTACTTCTAGAAATTTGTTTGGGGTTTTGTTGACATTTCTTTAGTTTTTTCTATGGTGGAAAATAGTCCTATATTCTGTTCTATAGAGATATAACTCTTATCAGTTGATCTACAAGTCTAAGACTATATCTGAGCATAAATTCAGAGGCTTAATATTTCACATGTGTGTCAATATTTTCTTCATTACATAGAGGTAATATTTAGAGGTAAGTTGCAGTTTTAGTTTTGTCTATTTGCTTAAGTTTAGATGTACTATTTGAAATGATTAAAGTTATAGATCTATAGGATCATATATACTAGTGTGATTTACTCAGAAATATTTAGATCTATTGTTTATTTCCTAGATCTATTGATTTTCATTACTTAGAAATATTTGCTTAAGTTCAGATCTACCACTCTGCATACTCAGAAATATTTTATAGTTCAGATCTAACTGTTATATTTCAAATCTATTGTTTTCTTACACATCTCTGATCTGAGTTTTAATTTAGATCTACAGTGTTCTTGCTGATATAGCTAACAAATTTTTTTAAGGCATGTTTTTTGTTCCTTTCCCTATTACTAACATGGTTTCATAGCTTAGGGTGTGAAAAGAGCTCAAGAAGTGAAGACTTGATATTTCATAGATCCATATTGTGAGGGTTTATTATGCAGATAAGTTGCATCTCACTTACTAAACCGATACAGAAAACTCAGCATGGTCTCCTCTCCAGTAAAATTTGAAGACAAATTTATAGGGGCTTCCAACTTCAATTCTTGGAAATGAAGGATACTTAACATTCTTGAATAGAATGATCTAGAAGAGATAATCACTAGGGTAATTGAAGAACCCACTTCAAGCATAGCTAGGGAAGTATATAGAAAGAAACAAGCCAAGGCTAAAAGAATCATTTTTTATTCTGTTAAGGACAACATGATGCCCATCATTGGTCATCTAAGGACAACCAAAAATTGTTTTGATGCTTTGGAAAGCCTCTAGGAAAAGAAGGCACGAACTCATAAGAGAATATTGAAGAAACAAATACGTACTTTGAGAATGGGAAAAGATGAATCAATTTTTGCATTATTCTCCAATATTTCTCAAACTAGAGATCAACTTATATCAATGGGAGTTGTTGTAGATAATGTTGACCTTGTGAAAACTGCAGTTGATGGACTCCTTGAGTCATAAGGATTTTTTCTCACATCAGTCAATGGAAGAAAATCCCAGCCTAACTTTGACATATTATGGCATGTCTTCTTAGAAGAAGAAGGAAGACTCAAAAGAAGAAATGATCATTCAATTCTAAGAGATCATGCCCTTTTAGTGAAATATAAGAGATGGAAAAATTTCGCTCAATCTAAAGGCAAAGGTAAGAAACCTCAAGATAAGTTATCCCATATTAATCCACATTTATCTAAAATCAAATTTTTTAACTTCAATAAGAAAGGACATTATGCAAGAGATTGCAGGAACCCTCCCTCAAAACGAAGAGGAAAAGTGAAGTTCCAAGCCTTTGTTTCTACTGAAGAGGCTAAACCTCAAGAGGAACCTTAAAAAAGACAAATGAAGGAAGGCACCAAAGAGTAATAACAACATCAAGAAAATTATCTCATCTCAGCTCTTTCTGGGACTATAACCAAGTCAGATAAGATTTGGTTAATGGAAATCGGTGCTTTGAAACACATGACATGCTTCAAACAAAATCTTGCAAACTATCGAGATAAGAAATTCAGTGTAAAGGTAGAACTGGGTGATGATGGTACTTATGACATGAAATGTTTTGGATATTCTTCTTTCCAACTTCAATCAGGTAATATATTTCATATTGATGAGATTCTTTATGTTCCTAGTTTAAAGATAAATGTAATATCGGTTGCAGTGTTAGAAATAAAAGGATCTCATGTGGCCCTGAAATGGAGATGTCAACACTATTATGACTATTTGAACTCGTGAGAGTGGAATTTATAAAATCTCTAGTCAAGTTGTTGAAGAACTATCTCATGAGATGATAAATCCCTGTGAGCTTTGGCATAGGTGTTACAGAGAAATCCCTCTACAAACAAGTGGATTCTTTCTTGGGCTCTAGACTCCTAAGACCAAGACAAAAAGGGTGCTAACGTTGGTCACTGACATCCTTTTAAATATAGCTAAACTAATGTATAGAGAAGAGGAAGAAAGGTGTACCTTTTTAACAATGTTCATCCTCGCACATTTCGAGTTGAAATTTGATCCCCAAGCTCTAATATAAGTCCTACAAACCAAACAAAGATGGAACAAGCTTCCTATTCTACTAA
>JZKD02S1693928.1:64429-81877 GCA_000966675.3 Picea glauca | reverse complement strand
TGTTTTCCTTATAAAAAAAACATAATTTTTTTTTTAAGTTTTTTTATTTCCCAATAATTGCCGAAAAATCATGACTAATGATTTTTTCATTGTTGATGATTGTAGGTAAACTCAGAAAAAGTCATGATCGAGTGGAAAAAAAGATAGCACAAACTCAATGATGTGGCTACCTTGCAAATCCCCCTATAAAGGGTCACATTGAGGAATTGCGGTCTCCTGAAGTTCTTTAAGATGCAAAAGATGAAGAAAGAGGTTCTTCTTCTCGAGTATATGATCGGGCTCTAGAACATTGCGGAAAAAGGGTTCTGAATTGGAACACAACTTCTTACCATTGATTTGGAAGATGTGTACTTCCTGATCGAACTCTCAAAAAGAAGGCCCCCGTTATTTTATCTGGACAGAGGGCACTTCCTGTTCCTGTAGAAGAGTACTTGGCAAATCATTGTGTCCCAGGATTGAGATTAGTGGGAGGTATAATAGAGATCAAAGACATCAGGGATCTACCTCTTCGATCCATTCTATTTTCCATTACAAGTATAGCGAGTAGTACCAAATTGCACTTAGTTTCAAGATCACAAGTGGCCTACGGTTTAAAGTGTCTGAAGCCAACTCTATTTAACTGGAGTGTAGGATTCCTTCAGAATGTGAAGGAGAAGATTACGAGATGTAGAGTAGGGCAGCATAAGCAGTTCAGATACAGTTCATTCTTGGTTTCGTTCTTCCTAGAACACATTTCTCAGATGCAACCTCATATTGCATTAGCAGTACGACCGGTGAGAGAACCACGTATGGAGCGATGGAATAGTCTATCTCCGAGGCTAGGATTAGAGTCAGAGCTCAGGCTCACTGGTGATTTCTTCGCTTGGTTGAGACGCCAATTGATCATGATAGAATACTTCCCATACATTGAAATGGATTTCTGGGGGATCATGCATCTATTTCTTATGGAAGGGGAGGACTGGGACATGTCAGGTGAGAAACCAAAACAACATTGTCAAGTGTTTTTTGATTTTAAAATTTATATATATATATATATATTTTGGTACATAGAAGAGTTTCTAATAGGTGTATCATTTCATCATGCAGACAGGGGAGCAACACGTCCGACAGAGATACCATCACTGGGACGTCACAGGGACGATAAGATAGTGGTAGATCAAGGGGTAGTAGCAAGAGGTCTCCTAGAGGTTGAAAGAAACCTCCAAGGGCTCACGATGGGTATCCCTCCTATTAGGAGGCGGGAGTTTCCCATACATCTATATAGACACACCATGGGAGTGCCTGAGAGTCTAAATTCTTTACTAAGATGAGTATCCTACACAGTGATGTGCTACTCGAAGCACAATGTGATGTAGGAAGATAAGAGTCTTCCTAATGAATGTATAGTCTGTATGTCGATGTTTATGGGTGTGAAGACCCAAAGTTTTTTCCTTATATGTAATTTTTTATGTAACCAAACTTTTTCATCATGCAATATATATACATATATCTGAGCTTTTAGAGTGCCAAATGATTCTTCCAAATAATGATGTATTAATGTAATGCTTTTAATTTACATGTGATGTATGATTTATTTCCTTTATGAAACCTTATCTATGTGTGAGATATCAATCCATGGTGTAATTGGCTAACAAATCCAAAATTGCATTGATTTCTCTTGGTATGTGTTTACATTCGATAAAATAAAACATTCATTCAAGACGATGAACTCGTAACTGGAGACATAGTAGGATAGGATTGTTAATAACGTAGATTCGATTAAGTTGACAGACCACAAGTTGAGAGTCTAGGTTAACGATCATACGAGAAACACCTAGGGAGGAGGCTTTGGTTAAAAGTGCGATGACAACATGATATTATTCCATGTTGTTAGTTGTCAATCCTAAGAAAATACCTCCTAAACTCACCATCTCATCAGAGCGGTAAATGACCCAAGCTATAGAAGAAATGTTCTGGGTGTTTCGACTAGCGCCATCCACAAACCCGAAAAAGATAGGAAAGGAAGATGTCATCTGCGGATGAAAAAACCAGACATAGTATAAGCGGCTAAGGAAAAAACTCGAGCACGCAAGAGAAAAAGACACACCAAACTAGAAATGCAATAGTGTAAAAAGAATGCATGCTAGATATTCTAAGCATAATACTTCTTAAGGTAAATCCTGTTTCGGGGCTCACCCAGGGATATTTCATCATAGTCGACTAACTCGTAGGTGCCTCTATTTAAAACATGTTTCATGATGTAAGGACCATGCCACAGAGGTTCAAACTTGTCTATCCTTAACTTATCATGAGCTTGGTCATAAACGAGGACTAGGTATCCTTCTAGAAAAGTATGAGGGTGGATGGATTTGTCATATTGATTCTTGATCCACTTTTGATATGTCTCATTAATGAGACAAACATCATGACATGTTTCATCCAGCATGGTTAGATGTAAGAAACGTTCTTCTTTAGAAGAAGTATGGAGCAGGAGTTCTACTTTGAGTTTCAACAAGGGAATTTCGCACTCGATTGGTAAAACAACTTATGTGCCATACACTAATTGGAAAGGAGTGAATCCAGTAACAGTCTTCATTGAGGTACGGTAAGCCCAGAGAGCGGAGAAAATTTGTAGATGCCAATATGTCTTGTTTTCCCCTACCATATGTTGAATCATGGTTTTGAATACCTTGTTGATATCTTCAACTTGTCAGTTTGCCTGAGGATAGTATGGGGATGAGTTCTCATGGAAAAAACCCAACTTGGCATGCAACTCACTCATCATCTGATTTTGAAAGTGTGAACCATGATCAATAACAATGGCATGTGGAACACCAAAGCATGTGATTATGTGGTTGAAGAAGAAAAGAGATGCAGTACGACCATCATTCGAAAAGGTAGGCATAGACTCAACCCATTTTGTAAAGTAATTGATGATGATGATTATATCACCATGCCCCCCAATTGAGGTAGGCTTACACTGCATGAAATCAATTCCCCATTTGGAAAAGGGGCCGATGAAAATAATGGGATGTAGTGGAGCAGGGTGGGTGCGTGCCTTTTTGTGTAAAACTTGGCAAGGTGGGCATTTTTTGACTACCTCAATACAATATTTGAAAATAGAGGGCTAAAAGTAGCTGGCACGTAACATTTTCTGAGTTGTAGCCATCCTAGAAAGGTGAGCGTCACATTCTCCAAAGTGACATTCATTAAGAACGTGTTCATCCTCTTCATGAGTCAAACATCATCGGAGGATAGTGTCAATACCATGGTGATACAAAGTGTCATTGACGATAAGGTAATGACGAGAATGGTGGATAATACGTTGACATTCAATACAAGAGATATCGGGTTGAAAATGTTGGGTCTGGAGATAAATAACGATATCTCCATACTGAGGATTGGACATGCTGATGAGGAACAAGTCTCATCAGAGAGAGAATATTTGGTCTCAATGTCTTCATCGGCACGGGGAATACCACAGATGAGCTCCGCAAACACCAAGGAATTTTTATCTTTGGATTTAACAAACTCAAGATCGAATTCCTGAATGATGACGATCCATTTGGAGTATTTTTCCCCAAGAAATTGACGTGTCAGAATATGATACATGGGGTTTGAGTCTGTGATAATGGTGGTGGAGTGTAGCAAAATGTAATGGGGAAATCGTTGGACAACAATGATGAATGCAAGAGACAACCTCTCAACATGCAAATATCGGAGCTCTGGACCAGATAAACTTTTGCTCAAATAGTATATCAAATGTTCTTCACTGTTAGGGTCCTCTTGAACTAACACCATAGCGATAGTGGAAGTAGAGGCCGCTAAGTAAAGGATTTTATCCTTCATATAATTCGGAGGATGTAGCAAAGGTGTATGGGTTAATGCATACTTAAGAGGATCAAAAGATCGTTGAGAAATGCCATCCCAGATGAAAGGAGTGTCTTTCTGCAACAATCACATGAATCCTTTGGTAATCTCAACGTAGTTACAAATGAAATAGCAAAGAAAGTTCACTTTCCCCTGCAAACTTTGGAGTTGTGTCAAATTATTAGGTGGAGGTAAAGCAATGATAGCCTTAATTTTTAAGGGATCCACCCAAATCTCGTCCTTGGAAACAACAAAGACGAGGAGTCGACCCGATTCGACACCAAAGATACACTTGTGTGGGTTCAAACGAATATGGTATAACTCACATCGAAGAAAAATAGCCCGTATATGACCAAAATGATCTTATCGACTGGATGAATGGGCAAGTAAATCGTCAAGGTAAGGTTGCACAATATGTTTGACATTGTGGAAATCATATGACATGGCCTGCTAGAATGTAGCACCAACAATTTTGAGTCCAAATGGTAGTTTCCGATAAGAGAAATTTCCCCATGGGAAGATGAAGGTTTTCTTATGCTGATCAGTGGGTAAAATATCAATCTGGTTGTACCCTGAGAAACCATCCATGAAAGATAAAATCACGCTACCAGTGCAAATATCAATGATTTGGTCGATGACAGGAATAGGGTGATTGTCTTTCAGACAAGCCTTATTGAGGTCCCTATAATCAATGCAGACATGAATGGTCCATTGCTTCTTAGTGACCAGAACAATATTTAAAACCCATTCCGTCGAAGGGATAGGATAGATGAAGCCATATTTAAACAATTTCTCAAATTTTTCCTTAATATTCATGGTCTTCTTAGGATGGACCGGGCGGAGTTTCTGTTGAACAGGTTTTACACATGGGTAATTTTTAATCTCATGCACAATGATCGAAGGATTGATCCCTGACATTTCTTCGTAGCTCCAAGAGAAGACATCGCAAAATTATTTAAATAAAGCGGTGTAAGAAACCACTTCCTCAGGTGAACAATTAGCACCAAGATTAATATTTTCCACAACAGCTTCCTTGATTGAAATATCAATAATGATTGTAGATGAAATGTTGCCCATATTCCCTTCAGAAATAGTATCTTATGTAAGTATGGGTGATTGTGGAAAGTTGACAACATCGAGGGGGGAAGATAGAGTGTATATCTTCTTGTATTTATTCAAGAGGTTGAAGAAAACAACATCGTTGATGGTTATCATCCCAAGGTACATCGTCAATGCTAATCATTTTCATGATATATTCGTCAGACGAAAATATTTGGGAAATGTAGTCAAAGGTAGACGTCAAGGAATTTAACCAAGATGGCATCGAATAGGTGTTGGGTGTTAATAGATGTTGGTCATCCAAGGAGGGAGAGGTGGAATGAATAAAAACATATGAATTCTCGGTTGGACTAAGTGGCATGGTGTCACCTAGTGCATCAAACTCTAGAGGAATAGGTACAATCCAAGGATCAGAGGATTCCAAGGAATGATAAGTCATAGATGAAATGATATTGATAGTGTAAATATGATGTGTGTAAGGAGGAAGAGGTGCAGGGAAGGTACACATAAGCATGGAATCTTTTAACAATCCTACACCAACAGTTTCATACATGATCTTGTGATCTCCCAAGAAAGGAATGTTGTTGGTAGCGAGAGCATGAGAATCGGGTGTACAAAAGTCTAGCTGATCGATAGTGACAATTTTGAAATTGTACACATTGAAACACCAATGAAGTGATGACAGTCATAGCATAAAACTAACTTCTTCTAAGTAATAAGTTGTAATCGAGAGGAGCATCGACCACCTCGACGTCAACATAAACATTGTTGCCACCCAACTGAAGATATAGGGACTGCAAGAGTCTGTGAGGATGAAAACCTCGCCCATTGAATGTGCATAACATCGTAGGGGATTTTTTAAGTGCGGGTGATTTTAATCTTTTCCAACAAGCAAAAAACATGACACAAGTAGAGGCTCCCTCATTCATGATAGTTCGGTGAATTTGTTGATTGTGAACAACAACATCAATTTGAAAAGCTAGTTGGTGAGAGAGTTGAGACTTAAAGTTATCCTGGTTAAACAATATATTGTTGGATGACTCAGAATCAAAAGTGCCAATAGTAGCTAAGGTGTTCTACGTTGACCTGGGAAGTGATATAGAACTTCCAATGCAGACATAGCACATGGTGCTTGAGCCAAAACTTCAACAATGTTGTAGTTTTGGGCGGCATGTGAACTAGGATTAAAAGTAGATTTACAACCGGTTCTCTTGGGAGGAAATAATATAGAGTGGAAGGACACTTTATCTATCTAAAGTCATCCAGACGGAGGACTAACAGATGGAGAGCTAATGGAGGATGGTGATGGATTCAGTAAAGAACCGTTAGTGACCATTTCTTTGTTAGGTTTAGATGGTGTGTCATATGTCATAGAGAGAGTGGTTAAATAAATCATGTTAAACATACAAATATGGGCACTTGTTGAGGCCTCGTCATGAGAAGGAGGGCTAGAAATGCCCCCAAGAGAGGGGGTTTGAGAATCCATGGATTGTTGTTGTGGAAAAGGCTGAGTAAGCATTGCGGGTTGGGAATTTCCCTTGAAAAGTTTTGTGACTTCATCACGATCCGGACAATCTCAAGTGTAGTGATTGTCACCACAAATGAGACATGGGAATTTTGGTTTCTGTTGTGGTTTCTTTTCGGTAGAGGGTGTTTGAGTTTGAGTTTTGGGTTGTTCATTCTTATTATTCTTTTTTGGTTTATTTTTTGTCTTCTTCTTACCTCCAGATTGTTGTGAAGGGGCATATTGAACTACATTCACCTCAGAGATTTGAGTTTGGGGGGAGGTAGAGGACAGTGAGGTCGAACTGGGAGTGGGTGTCGAAGTAGATCGATGTGTCGTTCTAGTCGACTGGGAAGCATATTGGGTTTTGACGAAGCTGATAAATCCATCTACATGTGATGTGGATGAATATTTAGATGGATCGGTAGTGGCACGGGTAGCATTTAGGATCAAATTGTACAAAGTACTATATTGTGAATAAACCAAATCTAAGTACTGAGCCCGAGCAATGGCTTCCTCCTCGGTGACTACACAACCCATGGAAACATCATAAGAAATCGGGGATAACAATGATTTAGTAAACCAGTCTGCAAATAACTGGTCACAAATGACTACTTTGATCAACCTTCGTCATCATCTCCATTCATGAATATGATCAGAGATATGCATGGAGTTGGTCTGGAAAAGGGAGGTCAAAAGTTTGGTACCCGTATCGTAACGAATGGGCAGTTGAAAGTGCATGAGAAAGGACATAGAAAGAAAGTTTAAATCTTGGAAAGAACCATGTGGAAGTTCAATATACCACTTGGATGTAGAACCCGTAAGTTTTCGATGGAAAAGACGTAAATGTACAGAATATTCCATTAAGGAGTTTGATGAACACCATAAATGGAAATTCATCACGTGTTTATTTGGATCTTCTCCTAGTTTACTGTCAAATTTTGGGATATCAGAAGGTAATTTAGCAGGAATCACTGGCAAAAAGGGACAATGTAGTATAAGATCATTGGTCAACTGAGGTAGGTATGGGAGATCCAGAGTCACAAGAAATGATAGTTGTCAATTAACCTAAGGGTGATATTGGTGTAGCATATGGACACCTATAGGAATGTAAATTGTGTTAGGTGGATAATTGTATACAATAAGTCCACCTACATATGGTTGTTATTAACTAGTATAACTAGGATTTGATGGTGGTTGAGAAGCATTTGCAAAGGGAGGATAACTCGATGGGTTCTGAGGATTGTAAGTTGGATGATTTATTTTCACATAAGGAGGATACACATTTTTTCCATGAGGAAGATACATATTAGTCCCATGGGAAAAATAAGGTTGTTGTTGTCCTTGAGGATTTTGTCCCACAGAGAATAGTGGATTTCCCAGAAAAGGAATGTGCCAAGGATTTTGTGTGGAATTTTGTCCATATAATGGGTTATGGATTCCAGTCTGAGTTTGCCTACCAAGCAGAGGTTGTGTCCCGGTTTGATTTTGACCACCAAATGGAGGTTCCCCCCAAATGGAGGTTTCCCCTCAGTGGGAGTTTAAGTGCCTAGAGGGATCTAGAAACTAGAAAGGAATGAATGACCAGTGCCTCTAATTGGATTAGAGCCACCAATACCAGCTCCTCCAAATGAAGGTGTAGGTATAGAACTATAAATGGAATTATATCCCAGAGGAACAAAAATTCTAAAAACTCTGGGTGTAACCTGGCTAGTGTTGGCAGTGGAAGGATTCAGAGATCTATACCCAAGTGGGAGTGACAAATTTGGTCTAAGTGGTGTTCCAATTGGAGCTTGATATGGTGTCACATTTCTGATGGGGATTGTAGCAACATGTGAGACCATAGTGGAATGGTCCATATGGAGAGAAATGGTCGAACCAGGACCAACTGATTATGGGCAGTAGAAAAGTGATCTCAGGGTACCATGTATGTAGTAGATGTTTCGGGTAATTGGGATATGACAAGTATATTAGCACCTACCCCTGAGCCAAAAATATCCTCCATAGTGAGAGGTGGGTTTCTAAATATGTTAGTAGTCCAAAAGGGATTCTCACCTTCAGGGCCTGTGAGTGGTTAGGTTGGTATTCTAGAAGTGTCCACAACATGTTCTTTGAATAAATTTAGTCAAAGAATACGTCTCTCGTAATTGTGAGGAAGTCATAAAGACTCTAGAGAATCGGAAATTCATAAATTTTCTATAGAGTCAGTACTTTCCACTTGTGAAGTGGCAGTGTCATGGACCTCACTCAGTTGAGGAGAACCCTCCAGTGGATCAGTAGGCAAAGGTTGATAACCCTCCAGATCTTCCAAGGGTATCCCTTGAATTCTGCATGAACGGCGTGGACGGTTAATATTTCGCGAACCAAATACTTTATGCAAAAAATATATGGCCAACTAACGAAAATAAACAACAAACACTAAAAATCTAGGAATCAAATAAAGAAAACAAAAGCTTCTCTTGATGACTGTACTAGTTGGTGATGAAATCCAATGTCGTGTGATAAAGTCAAGAAGGAGCTAGTATATGAGCGGGTAGAACAGTTATGATGGAAACCTACTTAAGGGAATTACACTTTGGTGCAAGCTTCCAAGCAGTAATTCTAGATTTACCCTCCAAGGAGCCCGAGTGAGTTTGACCAATGTCTATTCCAGGTACAGTGAGACTTTGCTTCACTATCACCTTGTATAAATACCCTAAGGATTATGGCTAATAAGGACACAAACTTGCATTCATCCCCTGGGCGAGTATAGTCGAAAGTCTAGTCCGAACATATGGGTAGGATAACATGTCCAAAATTCTTCGAGAGAACTAAGGACAAGTGGACCGGTAGAACTCTAGAGGACCCCGAACGGATTCAGAATTCATGAAGCATCGATACCAAATGATGATAGTTTATCCTCTAGAAGAACCCCCAAAATATCTTTTGACTACTATGAATGGATGAACCACAAAGGGATAATATTCATAACTCTCTCGAATGCAACCTCATTCTTAACCCCTGTGTGAGAGGGGGATGCCAGAAAGCCTATATGACAATTGGATTTTCTCTCCCAATCGCAAGATGCTAATGTTTTTTTTGAATTCTTTGGAGAGTTGTGTTCACAGCCTAATCCAAAGCATTAATACTAGTATAATGTTGGTGGAAGATTCTAAAAACAAAATGTTCTAGATTAATTTTAATTAGCGTTACTTGTGAAGCTGTTCTTTACTCAAGGGTTTATGAAAGTGAAACTGATGGTAGTATGACTCAATTTCCAAAAATGCATAAGAAATGATAAACAAATTTTTCTTTCAATGAATGTCTATTTAAGGGAAGGAGAAAAAACGTTATTTCACTATCAAACACTAAGATGCAGTAACCTCATGCAAATGTTTCTCAATTAGGAATCCAATCTAATGCTAAAGCTTTTAGAAATTCGTTTTAATATCCAAACCAATCACCAAAATATAGCCTTTTGTTTATATGTGAATGATAATCAACTTGATGTAAATCTTCCTATGTCGACCAGACTTCAAGATCTATGAGATTTAAACAACCAGAAGAAAACTTCACATAAAAAAAAACACACTCTTGTTATGATTAAACAAGAAACAAAAAGAAAACCAAATTGCCAAAATAAAAACCAAAAATCCTCAAATAAAAGAGAAATGTTGGAAGACTGACCTCAAAGATCAAATGGAATGGTTCATAGATCTCTGAAATTCCTTATCATAGCTTTCACTCAGTCAGATAAATAAGAAGAAAACAATAAAATGATTACAAGTCTTAAAATGAAGAATGACTCAAAGTAAGGAAAAAATGTCATAAAATCCAAACAAAAGGGGTGATCAATTCTTAGAAATCAAAGTGTTGGAAACCCAAACAAGGATAGACTGAGGTGATAAGAACTCTGAGAAAATGAAAACAACAAGAAATGGACTCATGGATCGACTCCCTAGAAGATTTATAAAAAAAAGAGAGCAGCACTCTGGTGTCAAGGGCACCATAGTGTTGCAACGCTCTAGGGAAGCCTGACAAGGAGCACCAGTGCTCAGGTAGAAGAGGCAGGGGAGCGCTAGCCTCTCAAAATTCAAAAAAATGCCCAGAAATCCAAAAAATAAAGCAAACTTAGAAATTCAAAGTGTATGGGATGTATTAAAGAGCCAATCAATACATCTAAGAATTAGAGACATAGGATGAATAAGATCAAAAAGTGAGCAAAGGCTAAAACAAGACCTAGGGAGGAAACCAAAACTGAAAGCTTCTATCTCCCCAATGGAGTCGCTAATTTCTGTTATAGATAAACCCCCCTGCAAACAAGTGGATACTCTCTTGGTCTCTAGACTCCTAAGACCAAGACATAAAGGGTGCTAACGTTGGTCACTAACATCCCTTTAAATCTAGATAAACTAATGTATAGAGACGAGGAATATAGGTGTACCTTTTTAACAATGTTCGTCCTCGCATAGTCTGAGTTGAGATTTGATCCCCAAGCTCCTAGATAAGTCATGTAAACCAAACAAAGACAGAACAAGATTCCTATTCTACTATTATTAGCTTGAAACCATATCTATCTAATACGGACAAGTTCATGTAGAATAAACACAACCTTGAAAGAAATAGGCCAAGCACATATGTATATTAATGCTAACAATAGAGAATACCTATAGACCTTTGATGAAGGTACAACAACCTCTCCCAGCTCTTCTTGTCCAACCCTTTGCTCAAGTAATCCACACACAAACTGATTATGATTTAATGATATCTCCCTTATGATATCATAAGTTTGATGCCTTCAATGTCTCCCCCTTTCACCATGAGGAGGCCTCCTTATATAGCCTTGGAGAGCCCTAACCACTTAAGAGATTATTATGATAGGTTGAGGATCCTTCTCCTTCAATGTGGATCTTCCCTAAGATCAAGGCTCGACCTTAGATCCGAATCCAGCCAACTCCAGAGATGAAGAGGATTCTTCCCTGATTTTCCTCAATAGTCCAAAATTCGCTCAAAAAGGATAGAACTCCCTCAAAATGGGGCACGGAGTGTTGAAATTCTCCCCCAAAAGACGGTACAAAGTGTTGTCACTCCCTTAGAGTGTATAGGGGAGCGTTTCCTTCCAAAATTGATTTTTGAGTGGTTTTTTCCATGGAAAAGGACTTGTACTCTTTGTCAAATGATTTCTCCCCTTCAAAACCAGTCTTTTGAGGTGTCTTTTAAGTGTTCTTGATAATTTTGTTTGAGACACGACATAGACAAGATGACAGTATGATATTTGCGACACTTGCAGCCAAAATGCGACACTTGCAAAAATGGTAATGATGACAGTAGGCCATCATTTTAATGAGTAATTTTGATGTGTAACAACATGAGGCTTAGACATCTCAACTACAATGCACTTCCAGGTTTGCAAAATATGGCGACATGTATGCCAATATTTTATTTTGAGCTTGATAGTGTTTGTAGAGGTTGTGCACTCGGTATGAATATAAGGAAACCCTATCATCACAGCAATAGAAAATATAATGGCATTCTAGATTTAATTCCTTTTGATCTTTGTCAGCCCATGACTACTACATCAATGCATGGTTGTATTTACTATATCATTTTTATTGATAATTGTTCTTGTAAAACTTCGATTTACTTTTTAAAAATTAAAAACAAATCTTTTAGCAGATTTAAAGATTTCAAGAATCTTGTTGAAAATCAAACAGGCAGACACATCTGGTTTTTCAGAATAGACAATTTTAAAGAATTTGACTCCTTCAAGTATGATGAACTATGTCGGGCATCTGGAATTAAGAGTGAGTTGATTGTGTTGTATAGACCCCAACAAAATGGGGTTGCATAAAGAAAGAACATAACTATATGTGAAGCTACCAGAGCCATGATGCATGACCAAAACTTACAATTATCTCTTTGGGATGAAGCTACCAGTACTACAGTCTACATTTAGAATGGATCTCCACACAAAGATCTTGAAGAGAAAACTCCAAAAGAAGTTTTCATTGGTATAAAGCCTTGATTTGACCACTTGAGAATCTTTGGCAGTCAAGTCTATATTCACATTCCAAAAGAAAAGAGGACTAAGATAGAGACCTCTGGGAAGAAAGGAAATTTTGTGGGATACAATGAAACCTCAAAGGCTTACAGAATATATATCCGAGGTCAAAATTTCATCAAAGTAATAAGAGACGTGACTTTTCATGAAGAAACATCTTTTCGTCGGGCCAGAGAACTTCCATGTTATTTAGGGGAGTAGGAAGATCCATCACTTGATTCTTTTGATTCTCCTCTTCCAAATGAATAGAGAGAGGAGACCTCAAAAATTCCAGTGGATCCCTCAAGGGATACTATTGAGTTTCCTTTAGAGAAACCTCATATTACAAGGAAACCATCCATGTGATGGGAAATTCTAAAGGAAGTTGAAACACATTCACCTCCTAAGGGCACTTTTAGAGAAAGTAAGAAACCAAATAAGTACTCTAGTCTTATAGCTAAGTTAAATATTGTGATTGATTCAAAACCTTTCACATTTGAAGAAGCTTCCAAACATCAAGTGTGGAAATATTCTATGATAAAATAATATGATTCAATTCTAAAGAATGATGTATGGATAGTGGTTCCTAGACCTCGTCGAAAATCAGTGGTAACTTCCAAATGGATTTATAAGGTAAAGCATGCAACAAATGGCAGTATTGAAAAATACAAAAATAGATTTGTGGATCATGGTTTCTCTCAAAAATAAGGAATTGATTATGACAAGATCTTTTCTCCAGTTGACACATATACTTCCATCAAGATTATTATCTATCTTGCCACAGTTTTTGGTTGGAAACTTCACCAGGTGGATGTTAAGACTACTTTTCTTAATGCTGAAGTTGAGAAAGAAGTGTATATCGAAAAACCTGAAGGTTTTGTGATCCATGAGAAAGAATCTCATGTGTACGAACTCAAGAAATACGTGTATGGGTTGAAGCAAGCTCATATATCTTGTTATGGTAGAATACACAACTTTCTATAGAGTCTTGGATTCACCAAGAGCATAGAAGATCCCAATATTTATATAAATATTGTACAAATTCATGGAGTTATCTTAGTCTTATACGTGGATGATCTGTTCCTCACTCGAGAAGAAAACTTGATAGCTCAAACTAAGAGGGAGATTCTTGCATAATTTGAAATGAAAGACTTGGGGCTCATGCATTATTTCTTGGGCTTGGAGCTGTGGTACAAACTAGGTAAGATCTTTCTCTCATAGAGAAAATATGCAGTTGATGTTCTCTGTAGATTTGTCATGATGGAATATAAGTCCATGACCACCCCAATGATCTCTAACCTAAAGAAACTACAATATCAGGTTATAGGTTTAGATCTATAAGACCCCACATTATATCGACAGATCATTGGGTCATTGATGTACCTTGTGCATACTAGACTGAACATTTTTTATGTGGTAAATTCCCTCAACCAGTTCATGTGTGAAAAAAATCATATACATATGGTCGTTATTAAACATATTATGAGATATGTTCAAGGGACTTGTAATGTATCCCAAATTTATCAAATAAAAAAAAAATTATAGGTGCATTAATACTTCTTTACTCTGTTATACTTAATCATTTTAAGACTGTAATCATTTCTATCGGAATACAACGTATACTTACTCATAGTTACAAGAAACTAATAACAAGGTATATAGCCTTCTCATGAAGTCATGATTATTAAACTAATTTGGTACATGTCACAAACAATTTGTCGTAACATACTAGAGTTTAAACTATACATGAAAGAACTCAAATCAGGGTGTTTCCACAAGTCTATGATAATTCTATCCTAACATAGCTTCTACCTTTAACCAACTCTTCTACCCTCCACTTCATATCCAATGAGGGATTACTTCCAACTTACCACAAACAATCCTTTATAATAAGTATTACTTTCTTATTTATATCTTTAAAACCCATGCTATATAGCCTTCTTGTGAAGTCATGATTATTAAACTAATTTGGTACATGTCACAAAAAATTTGTCTTAACAGACTAGAGTTTAAACTATACATGAAAGAACTCAAATCAGGGTGTTTCCACAAGTCTATGATAATTCTATACTAACATGGCTTCTACCTTTAACCAACTCTTGTACCCTCCACTTCATATCCAATGAGGGATTACTTCCAACTTACCACAAACAATCCTTTATAATACGTATTATTTTCTTATTTATATCTTTAAAACCCATGTATCGATACAATTTTGGAAAAGTTGTTGGATATACCATCGTTACTATATTCCTTATATAGTTGTGCAAGGTAGCGTATTTCTTGATTTTAATATGTATGCTAGCATACGTTTTAAGCAGAGTATTCAATGTTGTACAAATAAAAATATATGGGTCTATTTTAAATATTTATGCCCTTTATATATGCACATTCTACCCATTATATGAAATGGATATACTTGACAGTTTCCTTTTTGCTAAAACCTTAACATGGTAGTTAGAGTGGACTTAACATACATTAGTTTTATATGACCGGGTTGATCGAATAAGGATGTTTACAACTCAGGTTTGGTGTCCCAACTGGCATGACAAGTCATAACCCTAGACCCAATAACCTATTGAATCCGACCCAACCTTACTATCCATCCATAAACTCCACCTCACTTAGTGACATGGATTTGCAATAACAAACTTTAAGGTTCGATTGAATGCAAATTTAGACTTGTCTATAAATGTCATAACTTCTCTCGTTTGAAAGTTATGAGGGTTGTGCAATTGTATATATCCTAGGTTCTCGTGGCCAATGTGGGTATGCAAAGAGCATTTGTTAACATGGCCAGCATACCCAACACATCCCATCACCATTACTCTGTGATACAAGAGTCTCCTAGGTAACTATTGTCTCACTTTCCTTTGGCTCTTCTGCATTTCATAAAACCACCCAACGTTAACCTCTGCAACATTTCTCTGCGATGAAAAATCGTCGTTAAGGAGGGTTCCTGCTCTTCGTAAGGCAAGAAGACGTATGCACGACTGTCGAGTTTCCTCCTCTACCAGGTAAGTCCACCACGACTCCATCAGTTATCTGTAGTAGATATGGAAAGGTTAGTCGTATTTAAGATGGTCTATGTAATTGGTTTTCTTATGGTTGTTGGATGAGGGCCTCCCTTCACTATTCTTAACTCTTTGAAGTATTCCCATCCATGCTCTATATAAGAGAAGTATTTCTAGCTACTAGTGGTTTCGGCCCTATCGTGAGGTAGTCATCCGCTACTCATGGATTTCATTGGGATTTGTATGCCATTTTACACAGGTGGTTTAGTTTTCTTGATTCAGGGATAGCCCTGTAACATTGTTAGGTTTTTTTCGACAATATATTATCCTCATTCTTCTCCTTAATGCTTAGGATTGTATTTTTTTTTTTGAGCCACTCACACGATACCTATCGTCAAAAACAGTGACCCTAAATATTCCACATATGGCATACACTGTCTATTATTGCTCTCTTTGTATTATGTCATAAATATCTCTTACATCCATAAGGAAAGAGGGTTCTTTAAGTAAGATAGAGACCTCGATCTTCTCTTTGTTGTTATACTCGGATTTTTAATTAGGTTGTCCATGACATACTTCTCACCCGAGAAACCCTTGGTTAAATATTTCTCTACAACCATTCCTAAGTTTTCTTATGGTATTCTCTGTAGGTATAGGTTGCATATTTAATATTCCTATTTTGATTAAGTGATGAGCCTTCGACTATAGAATCTTGAAAGGTTACGCACTCAAACTTATTGTGAATTATTGCATTCTCGAATTAAAAGTTTTAAAGTTGTAAATGAAATTCTTGTGATTGCGGTAAGGTTTCCTTGTTGTTATGTAAAGTTTAATAACTAAATATATTTGCCTTACTCATACTCATACAAGAATTATTACATTCCTAAGACACCCACTGTGTGTAATTATTCCAAAATTTTTAAACTAATTTTAGATGATTTACCCTTACTCTCTATTCTAGAATTCCGTGATTAACTTTTCTAATTTTACTTCTTCAACGTAATGAAAAAAATGAAAATTAAGTATCCTGGACTCTATTGTTGACTGTGTTTTCTTTATCATCAATTGTAAGTTTAGATAATTTAGGAGATCAGTATCTCGCAACCCGATCTGTAGTCCGAATTGGAAAATTATGTGGGACAAACTTTATGCTCTGCAATCTTTTTTGTTCTGGTTATGTAATATATTACATGTTTTATGTAATATATTACATGTTTAATAATGTTATATCTACTTGCTACATTTTGAGCACTCAATTCATTTTGTTCGGTTACAAAAATAATGATGGGAACCTTGTTTCCATTGTGATGGTACCCATCATTCAGTTCAAGGTCCATTACTCCCCTTCAGAATGTGGATAGTTTACTTCAGTGCAATCGATGGGAAGTGCACCCGCGCCAAACTTAAACTAAGTGTTATTAATGTGTTGTACCTTCTTTGTTTAAATTTCATGGATTGTTCCTAAACATTACTCTATCTTCAATATTTAATTTCGGCGACATGTTTCATAACCTGGTTTACTAATTTCTTGATTTTCCCCTTGCAGGACTTAATCATCTGAGGAAATGGATTTATGAGATTCCCTCACTCGAAAGGTATTCAGGTTTCAAATCTCGGTGTTAAAAATTAACCTCCTAGGTTTTGTTTATAGTGCTACAGGGTTTCACCCTAGGATATTATTCTTGTGATAGTTTTGCAATAGGTTTTTGTAGATAACTAATTATTTGTAATTTTTTAATTCCTTAATGGTATAAACAAATTTGAACAAGGAAGAAACCATATATTCAATACAATTCCACTTTTGAATAGTTATGATCAGATGTGTTAATTAAAATGTAAAAAATGTTGAACCGCCTCTATAACATGTAGCATTTTCTATACCCCTGTATTTTTGCTTAAGGGTTTTTCTGTAATGTAAAAGACTGAAATTCTCTATGCTTTTTATATAGATTGATAAATGGAAAATAATGGAAATATCATGTGATTCAAGACATCTATAAAAT
>JZKD02S1693917.1:98920-121090 GCA_000966675.3 Picea glauca | reverse complement strand
GCCACCAGCTGGTTACCACGCCAGGGCAGTGACTCTTGGTTGCATGGCCAAGGGAAAGGGGGTCTCATCACGAGCCAACCTTCTCATCTCTGCGAAAGTACTTGTGGGTAACGATTTCAGCTCTGGTCACCATGCCAAGGTAGTGTCCCCTGATTAGCTTTTGAACAAAAAAACAAATAAAAGAATAAAAGGAATAAAAAGAATAAAGGCAAGAATGGGCTTGGAAAAAATGCATCCATGACAGGGACAACCAACCTTCTACAAAGGCAACCACAGGTAACATCTTTGCACCCTTGGCCATCATTGCACCCACATGCTTGGACATCCCCTGACCACACCACCCACTTACATGGCTTGGAAGAGGTCTTTCTGGGAACTTTCCTTTTCCTGTGGACACTAGCCCAATAAGACGCCTTGTCTTTTTCCCCAGACTTGTATTGTAGGCTTGTGTAACGTCTTTGAGCTATTGAATGATGTATCAGGGATTTTATGCATGTGTTTAATAATATTAATGATGAAATGTGATTGACATTGCTATGATCCCTGTGATTGATGAGCCCTTGGAGGGTGTAGCCTTTGATGTGCATGACCATACCCGACAGACAGGTACCATTTGGACCGGTACACATGGTGAGATGATCAGTTTGGACCTCCATGGGGCTGAAGAGCCCATCAGATGGATGCTGAGACCCCACCATGGGGTAGAGACGAGACATAGATGGATCGATGTCTTGCACCGGAGAAGAAGAGGACGTTCCACCAGAGGCACCTCGGCAGAGCTTGACCTAAGGGGATTTGCCCTTTTTCAGTGGAACGTTGGCCTTGAAAGGCCTAGGACGTCACCCATCATAGCCATGATGTCATCCAACAGTATAGACGTTTTGGGAGGCAGACTGGGCAGTATTGGCACGTGTGGCAGGTTGGAGAAGCCCAAGGAGGGCTAACGTTTTGCTCTAGGATGCCCCATTTGCCCTAGAAGGGGCTAACGCCTCCCTTAGAGGGGCTTCTTATGTCTTTATAGCTAAATTAGGTTTTTAATTTGACAATTTAATGTAAAAACAATATGATTTGATATTTTGGCCTTGTCGGCCTTTTACTCGACCTAAAATGTAAAATTAGGTGAAGGTTTTGTATAAATGAGAGATTTTCACTCTCATTTTTTCATCATCACTCATTCACTTCATAAGGAGGTCTGAAATTTGCGCCCTCTCTTGGGTATTTGACTAATTAAGAGAGGCACACTTGTTGAAGGAAGACATTTTTTGGCATTTTATGGTGTTTCTCTTGAAGGAAGGTGTTACAACTAGGGTTTTCATGGTTATTTCTTGATGAATTGTAAGTATTTTTCTGCAAAACTTCTTAAATGAATGGTTGTAGTCTTATTTTCTTGCATATGTTTATAATTTGCTGAATCAAAACCCCAGGTGACGAGCACACAAGTAGGTCCTTGTCTCATGTCCATTGATAGAGAAATTTTCAGCCATTGAAGAAGAAGAAGAGGGCCTAGCCGTAGCTACAATCCTTTTTCTTCCTCTCCTTTGCTAGCTGTACCATCTAGAGATCAAGAAGGAGGAGACGCCCCAGGCCTAGGTTATCTACACCTAGGGCCGTTTTTCTTCTAGGGTTTGATGATAGAGCCTTGTTGTTGCAACGCTCTCCCTCATTACACTCTCTTGTCTTGATTTTATCCTTTATGCTAGCCGTTTTTGTCAAGTCATCCTAAGGAAGGAGGAGAGAGCATGAGGCCTTGCTTTAGCAACACCGGAGTGAGCCTCTCTCCCCTAGGGTTTTGATTCTGAGGCCCTGCCATAACAACACTTCATAACTCTCCCCTCTAGTCCTTAGCCGTCCTGCTTCAACCCTTGCGTCCTCTACTAAATTCGACTCCATTTTACCCTAGAAGGCACTGATCCTAAGACCTTCTGCATTGAAGTGAAATTGATCAAAACAACTCTGAAAACCCTTTGAATCTTAAACCCTAACTAGACTGACCTTAGCTCTAGCTAACCCTACTAACCCTAAATGTCGACGTTACTCTTTGCTATTACATCATTGATGCATCAACGTTTTGTCTTTTGAGCAATTGAATGGTAATTTAGGCATAAGTTAATTGAAGTGTTGGTTTATTACATTGAATGGCTCATCATTTTAATAATTATTGATGAAGTGACATGATCTTTATTGTTATTGATAAACATTGACTCCGTCAATATTTATATTCAAATTGCTTATATTGAATACCGGATAGTCGTTGATATATATGAAGTACTAATCAAAGCCTGCATATATCAGTTTATTGTTGCTTTGTTGTCGGGCAGGGATTCTACTCGGTTATCTTTGTTGGCTATAAGCTGGACTATCTGTTTTGGTGGTGATCTGTGAAGGGGGAAACTTGTCATTATCTGATTATCCTTTAGCCTCTTCAAAGCCCCAAGTCACTGGGGATGTCTCCCCTGGGCCTCACCTCCCTAAAGAGAAAGAACCATCCCATTGTGGTGACATTGGGTGGGATAGGTTCCTGTTACGCTAGTTTGGCTTTATACTTAATAGCCTTTCTTCCTAGCTACAAACTGGGTGACAACAAGGACTTCACGCAGATTCCCTCCTCACATGGATCATGAGCTTTCAGATGGGAGGAAGGAAGCATTTAGACGACTATATCAGGATAGATCATCCTTTGATGAGTTGGAGGCGGGCTTTATAGATTTTTCCATTGCCAACGAAAGATTTTCTAGCTATGATGTGCTCAGAGATCGGGGGAATAAGAATCCCTATTCTTGGTGGGAAACTCATGGGGCAACATGCGCTCCTTTATAACAGTTAGCCATGGCAATGCTCTCTCAAGTTACATCATCCTCTTGTTGTGAGAGGAATTGGAGCACATATGGGAATTTGTACAGTTTGAAGAAGAGTAGGCTTGAGCAGTCCAGGAAAGAGACAGTGGTGTATGTGCACACCAACATCCATCTTATTTACAGGCAGAGGGAGGAGTGGGTGAAGGGAAAGACAAAGATGTGGGATGTGTTTCTTGATGATATGGGTTTGGACAACAATGTTGAGTTGGCATTGACCAACATGGATCTTAATGCCCCATTGCTAGAGCCAGTCACTTTTGAGGATGATAATCCTCTTGAGGGCCCGAGGTCATCCTCCGCAACAACAAATCCAGTTGAACATATTGGATTGGATGATCATGTAGAGGAGCCAAAGATTGGAGGAGAGAGCAGTGGTGATGACGCTGATTTTGATGATGATGACATGGAGCCAAAGGACTACTGACAGTCTCATGCTATTGGATTCTTCATCTATGATTCTAGTATCTAGTTCTACCTTATTTTGTATTTGCCACTGGAATTCCCACCTATAGTAGCCTGTAGGTTGTAGTAGTGACTCAGGACTCAGTGTCTATGTAACACATTTTGATTTTGATGACTTAATGAGAAAACTGTAGTTTATGGTTTGAATTTCTTGTGTGTTTCAATGTTTGTCATTATGATTTTAATATTTATAAATTATCATGATTCATCACTTATGTAACATGTTAGTAACTTAGTACTAGTTGTATGATTGAATTTGTATCATCATGATTCATCATGTAAATTTTTACAATTTTAATTATTTCATTTTCATTTTAATGATTCATCCTCCATGTCTTGTTTTCGGGGGTCACATGCCCGTGTTGGATACTCGTATTTTCATGTCTTCCGTGTCCTGTGTCAGGTGACTTAGATAATAATATTATTCAATTTTCTCTCAGATAGAATATTCTTCGAAGTTACAATATTTCAACAATCCCCCTTAACAAGAAGGGTATTCTACTGACAATATTAATAACAACTGACTGGACTCAATACATCATCAAGAGTAGGGGACATCGTCCTCAACATCAGGAACACTGTCGGTCATATCTATAGGTCATCGAAAGTTTTTCTCATCATCAACATCAATAGAAACTAAACATCATCATCATCTGCAACGCGGAGCTGGAGTAACATCATCATCATCAACAACATGAAGCTGGAACATCAAGATCAACATCACGAAGCTGGAATAACATCATCATCATCAACAACATGAAGTTGGAACAACATCATCATCATCAACAACATGAAGTTGGAACATCAACATCATCAACAACATGAAGTTGGAATATCATCATCATCATCAACATCATGAAGATGGAACATCAACATCTATATGTGGCAACAAAATGAGGTAGGTGCATCAACAACATCTATGGTACTCTGATAGACCGTCCTTATCGGACCTTCAGGATTTGCCCAGGAATCATAATATTCCCTAGGATATAAAATCCTAACAAGCTACCACGTGGTACTCTGACAGACCGTCCGTACCGGACCTTCAGGATCTGCCCAGGAATCATAAGATTCCCTGGGATATAAAATCCTAATTGAGCTACCACTACTGACCACAACTGACATATACATGCACATGTACTCTAACAGATCGTCCTTAGCGGACCTTCGGGATTTGCCCATGGATGATCAGTCCCCTAGGATATAAAATCCTAACTGAGCTACCTGCTGTTGGTCAGGATACCATAGTATCATCAACATCACTCCCCCTTTCGAGGGAGGTCCTTTCGGACTACACCAAGCTTGTCTCGAAAGTACTCAAACTTCACACGAGATAGAGGCTTAGTCAACACATCTGCAACTTGCTCATCTATGCCAACATATTGGAGCTTTACAACTCCCTTCTACACCATGTCACGAATGTAGTGATTCCAAATCTCTATGTGCTTCCTCTTATCATGGAACACTGGGTTCTCTGTCATCTTTATGCAACTCTAGTTATCACATAGAATCATGGTAGCTTCTATCTCCAGATTGAATAGACCTGTCAACAACTTCCGAAGCCATATGGCTTCACAACTGGCGGAACATGCTGAAATGTACTCCGCTTCTGCCATGCTGAGAGCAATACTGGACTGCTACTTGCTTTGCCATGAAGTCATGGCTGACCCCAAACTGAAACAACATCCTGAAGTGCTCTTTCTGTCTGAAGCACTTCCAGCCCAATCTGAATCAGTGTAACCATACACTCTGAAGTCATGATCTCCAGTATAACAGAGACCATAATCCAACGTACCCTTAAGGTATCTCATCACATGCTTTATAGCTACAAGGTGAACACGTCTGGGCTCCACCAGATACTGACTCAAGGTTTTCACAACAAAGCATATATCTGGCCTCGTATTTGTCAGATACATCAACGAACTAATCATCTGTCTCTATAGAGTAACATCAACTATTTTTGACGAAGTATCAACCGATAACTTCAGATTCATCTCCATAGAAGTGGACATGGCTGTACAGTCCATCATGTCGAATCTTTTCAGAATTTCCACAACATACTTGACTAAGAAAAAATCTCTTCTGGGCTCTGCTATACTTCAAGATCTAAGAAATAGTGCATCGGGCCTATGTCCTCATTTCGAATTCAGCGGCAAGCTTCTTCTTACAATCTGTGAGGAGCTTTTCTTCATCTGTCAAGAATAAGTCATCCACATATAGCAACAATATAACTGGTCCATCATTCTCAATCTTGAAGTAAAGGTTGGGATCAAACTTACTCTTGGTAAAGCCCAAGCTCATCAAAAAACTATCAATCTTGCCATACCAAGCTCTTGGTGCTTCAACTTGCAGACATGAGTCTTCTTGTCCTGTACTTCGAAACCAATTTTTCACATCACATTATACCAACCTGGTACACTTGCTCAACTGCAACTCAATCTGCATAATCATGTGTTGGTTCTAACTTCTATGTGCTTTCTGCAAAGCACTATTTGTCTCACTGCCTGAGAGTATGTTCTCTACTCTCTCTGCAATTGTTTCTCTCGGACTGGGACTCTGCACCTGCAACTTCTCTGAAATTGAGAATGACTGCTCCATTCCCACTATGGCTGCTGAACTTTGAGAGGAACTCCTCTACTCTATAACGACAACAACTTCATCTAAAACTGAGAGTGGCTCAATAACTGACACCGAGGGTAGATTATCCTCTTTCTCTGGATGCAACTCAATCTTCTATTGTAGTCATGTCTCCATGGCCCAACTCATGTACTACACCAACTGGTACTGGAGATAACTCAATCTCAAATACAGGGATTTTCATACTTGCTCCCTCTGAATCTCATATTGTGTCGGCTTCTTTTAATGAATCATGTTTGTTCTATATATAATTCTTCTGGTTACTGGAGCAAGTGTCTCGTCATAGTCTTCTCCCTCTTGCTAGGAGAATCCTTTGGACACAAATCAAGATTTGTACATCTTTATACTGTTATCTGCAGTATGCTTGATCTGTTAGATCAATCTTGGAAGTCACCACTGACTTCCCTTATGGTCTAAAGGTAAAATCCGTATCCCAGTCCTTTTGACTGGCTTCCTCCTCTGTCATTGAAACAAGGAAATCTTCTCAAGAGATTTCATGTCTCCTAGAGGTCTCTGAAGCTGCGATTATGATCTAGTCTTCTCAACTCATGGCATCTGTCTACCAGTCCTAGAAGATGTCTCTTTTTCCCATTTGATCCTTTCTGAGATTAGGCTTACTCTGAGTCTTGATTTCTTCTGAGTCTACAAAAACTTCACAGTCTCTGTAGGATACACTTGGTGTTGAATACCGAGTCTTAATATGAAAAGCTGAGTCAGACTTCAAACGGATTTTGCTTCCTGTCAAGGTGGCTTCATTATCCATTGACCAAGTCTATTGTGAGTTCTATTCTAATGTTCAATCATCTTTGAAGCCTTTTGCCCCTTACAATCAATCTCCATATGAGATATTGTGTATCTCAAAAGTAGCTTCTTCTTCATCTTCTTTGGTACATGGATGTATACAACCATGTATACAACTTGGATAGTCTGCTCCATGTCTCATCTAATATGTTTCCTTCTGCAACTGTCACTATAGCCTCCTTAGGGTTATCACCTGTGACCTGCCCAAAACAAAAACAACAAGGGAGAAACAACAAACAAGAATAATACTCTTTATAGTAATAATAAAACAATAGCAAGAATAATCGTCACAGTAGCTCCTTTAGAGCTATCACTTGTGACCTTCTTGAAACAAGGGTAAAAAGTAAGAAATACAATAATAAGGAATGAGAGAAACACTCTTCTAGTGTTGTGACCAATCATTCCTCCATGGTAACCTGGAAACAAAGCAAGAAGTTTCTCCTATAGGAGATGTTAGTTTTATCTAGTAAATGATTACAGTAAGCATGTATCTTAATAGTGCTCACATGCTACCAAGTATTCAATAATAAAACTTTTCAAAGATTGCTATCACAACTATAGTGTTTAGCAGTTATCAAACTTGATATGTGTAAATTTGAATCTTATCAATTTAATCAATCAAACCTGGAACCTGGAGTCTTGTCCTCAAGAATGAGTGTGTTGTTTTTCTTCTGACTCTCCTTCACTCAAGATGATAAGTATTTTCTTCAAACTGTCCCAACACTTCACAAAGACTTTCATTGCAATTGGTACTGCAACTGGCATGAAAGAACTGGTACGAAGGAACTGGCACTGCAACTGCAACTGCAACTGGTATGACAACTGCCACTGGTACTTCAATTTGTACTGCAACTGCAACTTGTACTGCAACTGCAACTGGTACTTCAACTGCAACTTAGGGTTTTATGAGGAAACCCTAATTTTTCAAACTTCAAATTTCAGAATTCTGATCAGGGACTAGATGCATCCTCCTAGGGCGAGCTCCTAGTTGTGGTTACTTCCCCCAACGTCCTCCTTAAACAGGGAAAACGTCACACTTAGGGTTTATGCAGAAACCCTAATTCTACAACAAATGCAATACTGAAAACTGAATTTTGGAGAGGGTGCGTTGAGGCTAGTCAGTTCTTATAAATTGTGAGTTGGTCTCTTTTAGGATTGCTCTGATACCATGTTGAAGGATTGCTTATACAACTAGCAATTACGGTTCTTCTTTATTATTATAATCATTTAGCACATTAGCTACATAAATAAGTTCACCGAAAGAGAGGCAATCAAAGAAAAAATAGAGACACACAGATTATCTTGGGAAACCCTCATGGGGGAGAAAACCCAACAAAAAATTCCTCAATATAGATAGACCAAAGACCGAACAGAAGATCCTCCTCTACTCCTTCACTAGGAAGAGTAGCGCATTACTTAACCAATAATTACCAAGAGATAGACCCAAAACCCTCCTTGACGTCACCTTTAGTTGCAACAACTTCTCCTTCAAGACTTGAGCACTGCAGAGCTGAGTGTGTGTGTGTCCAAATGAGGCACTGGCCTCTCATATAAATAGTGGCCTGGTCAGCCTATAATTAGGTTTTGTCCGACTTGTCACTTTACCCTCTTAATTTACAATTAATTGTCAAGGCACAATAGGGCCGACTTTTACTAAGGCATAATAGGGCCTAATTAAATATAATATGATAATATTATTCAACTTTCTCTCAGGTAGAATATTCTTCAAAGTTACAATATTTCAACAGAAGCTTCCTCCTCAACAATGGTGCGCCCCCTCTTGAACTTCTCTTCTTCTCCAAACCCTCACTTTTCCTATCTTCACATTCACCCAACTCTCTCAAGTGAACAAAATGAATCTCACTTTTGCCCCTTTGCCTCCTTTAGCCTAATCCTTAGGCTAATCTAGGAAACCAATGGCCCAGATTAGATCTAAGACAAACTCCAAAAAGAATGGATGAGATTAGATCTCATTTTTCACTTAAGTTTCCATAGTTTATTTTTTCCTCATTAATTACTTTATAAAATCAAAGTGACTTTATAACTTAGTACTTTGTCATTATTGATGTTATAAAGTTAAAGTGACTTTATAACATAAAGTAAAGTGTAAGGGTTAAATATTTCCCATTTTGTGTTTAGAGACTCATAAACCCAAGGGGACCACTTTCCAAGGTACCCAAATCTCAACACTCCCTCTTACCAAGGAAAGTGTTACTCACCACTCCCAACTTGTCCCTGAAGTAGACATCCTTGCCCCTTGGCAAGGACTCGGTGAGTATGTCTGCAACCTGCTTATTAGAAGTGGGCTCAGAAACTGATCTGCTCGTCACCATAGAAAAGTGGGACCCTGCTCTCTCTCATCAACCTATGAGGCTCTCCAACATACTCCTTGGCTTCTTTCAGGGTCTTTTGAAACCATCTCGGTTTCTTCTTCCTTGAAGTAACCTCTTGTGGAGTAGTCTCCTCATGCCCCTGAGTCTCATGCACAAATCTCTACAAAGTAGTGTGTGACCCTGAAGCACCTGCACAAACTGTCTGTATACTCGACAAGTATGAACTTGAAATTATCTCGGGTGGACCAGTTACCCCTGAACTCAGTGTACTCGACACTTGAGGCTGTGTCCCTTGCGATGCACAACCCTGCATCTGTGGGACCTCCTCAACTCTATCTCTCAACTCAAGAGATCTCCCTAAAGCTCTATCCTTCTCGAATTTGACATCTCTCCTCACCACCACTCTCCTCTGTGCTGAAAGGTAGATCTGGTAGGCCTTAGAGACCTCTGAGTATCCAACTAGAATCCTCTTCTCTGCTGTGGGATCTAGCTTTGTCCTCTTCTCTAAGGGGACACGAGAGAACGTCAAGCACCCAAATATGCGTAGGTGCTCAACATCAGGCCTACTCCCACTGAGGGCCTCCTCATGAGTCTTCCTCCCCAAAGCTCTATGGTGACTCTTGTTTTGCAGATATACTGCAGTACTACAAGCCTCTGCCCATTAGTAGAATGGTGGTGCCTGATCATGCAACATTGATTTAGCTGCACCAACTATGGCCATGTTCTTCCTCTCTGCAACCCCATGCTGCTATGGGTTGTAAGGAACGGTCAACTGCCTTCTGATACCTTGCTAGGTACAAAAATCTGCAAACTCCGTGGAGGTATACTCACCTCCATTGTCCGACCGCAAAACCTTGATCTTCTTTTCTGTCTGGTTCTTCACAAGAGCTTTGAACCCTTGGAACCTCTCAAAGACCTCACTCTTGGTCTTCACGAAATATATCCAGGTCTTCCTGGAGTGGTCATCAATGAAAGTAACGTAATACTCACACCCACCCAAGGAAACTCGTGACATGGGCACACACACATCTGTGTGTATCAAGTCTAGTACCCAAGCTGATCTACTGTCATTGCTGGGAAAGACAGTCTTGGTCTACTTCCCAAGAGAACACCCTCTGCATACCTTCTGATGCTCAATGCTGAACTGTGGCAAGCCTGTCACAATCTCTCTCAGCGATATCAGAGCTCCATGATGCAAATGAGCCATCCTCCGAGGCCATAGCTCACACAACTGACTGCTGCTGCTGCTACTCGCCAAAGCATACAAAGTCTGAAAAAACAATCTATACAGGTTCCCCTCTCGTCATCCAACTCATTATAGACCTACTGAATCAAAAACTAGCAAGGAAGAAACCTCCTCAATTAATGTGCTCAACTCCTAGAATAAGATTAGATAACATAATTTTATTAATGTGCAACAAATGACAACAAAAGTAGATCAATGGGATTGAAGGATACATCAAGTATGAATACAATGTGGGATTTCAAGTGCATCTCCTAGAGAATGCTGAAGATAACATAAAGAAAGAAACTTGCAGTAGTACAACCTCAAAATATATGTATATGACTGTGACAAAGGTACAATGATACAAAATACAAAATACTAAGTGAGTTTGTCCAAGAATGGAAAAGTGGACAACTCAAGAGTCTGTCACTTTTAAGTTATGTTCTATTTCATGTTGAAGTTACACCCTATTCCTTTCTACCGTTTCTCTTAAATAGTTTTTCTCCTGCTGTGTGCAGATCCACAAGTTTCAGGTAGAAAAACTCCGACCACGCAATTTCATCTCTACTGCAAGCACGCCAAACAACTAAAAGAATAACCTCAAGGAAGCAATCTAATCTACATATCAATGCTCCTAAAAGAACCTCCCAGTGATGAACAACTTTCCTTATCATAAGAGTGTTCAGAGCCGTTTAAGCTCTGATACCATGTTAAAATTTCTGAGATTCCCAAATGCGAGCAAATAACAAACAGGAATGGAGAAGTTGCACAATTGGACAAAACAAATCTTGATACCTTTATTGATCTGTGATTGAATTAAAGAACAAACATAAGCCTCAAATAGAACTACAATTGAGGCATATCCCCCAACCCACAGACTAAGAACAACCGATATTCTAAATGGAAAATGCTAATGTGTTCTGAACTAAACCACAAACAGAGAGTCAGGAATGGATTTTCTATTTTATTGTTTCAAACTGCTAATCTGTAAAAGAACAAGACAATCTTCACTATAGATAAGCTAACGTTGGTTTGACAACGAACCTCTCCAACTGTTATTGACTCAAATTCCAAGTCTAGACATGTGAGCTAGATATTGAGTTGAATTTTTCAACATCTACAAGTTTCTATTCCTTTTAACTATATATATATCAACTATATTTTCCCGTGTGAGATTAATGTTGGGATGAGGAAATATCTATATAAGGCCGATGCTTATATTACTAGGGAATATCTATTCAAGGCATCTGGTTGATGATATGATTTTCCTCATTGGATACTTGTGCCATTACATATTACATAGGTTGAGATTTCTAATAGGCTAGTTTTCAGTCCTCTCACTTCAACTGGGAAGTGAGGGAGACACTAGGTTTGTAGAGAAGACAATATCTATAGATTTGGATTTATAGAAGTTGAATCATAAGAGCTTTTTATATTCTGATGTCGTATCTAGGGGGAACCATTGCTGTCTTTTTAGAGACTTGAAAGGTTCTTCATCATTTATCATCGTTTATCATAATCATGGTGCGAGACATGGTGGGTACCTAAATCACCTGACATGTCCAAAAGGGGCCAAGTGTCCGTATCAGCGGTGTCCACGTGAAGGCATGCTACGGTACGTGTCAGACACGTGATCAAGCGATGTCATGAGTGCAGGACATGTCACCAAACCGTGTCAGACACCTTCCCGAGGACGTGTCATGATTTTGAGACATGTGTCCTGTGTAAAGCATCCCACAAGAGATAAAAAGGGTTCTGTTTTGTGATTTTAGTTGTTCATTTGACTTTTGAAGAGCCCATGATATGTTTGTGGAGGAAGATTGACACCGTTTGCATCGATTGGAAGTCAGATTTCACCAGCAGAGCTTGGATTGGGCATAGAGGGGGAGAAGGATGGAGGACAGGACTGTGGTAGTGATGCTGATTATGACATGGAGGAGGGCTATTGACACTGACAATGACTTTAATATCTATGAGATATGAGATTCCTACTTATTTTGTATCTAGATTCTACTCTATTTTGTATTTTGGAGTGGAATTCCCTCAGCATCTATGTAATACATTTTTATTTTGATGACTTATAGACTAAAGTTAATGAGAAATCTGCAAAACTGCTATTTAGTATTTATGGTTCATTCACATTACATGTAATTCTAAATTCTAATGTAACATGTATCATATCATTGTATAATTTGTATCATGTATCAATATGTCTATGTTCTATGAGTATGATGTTTAGAGTTTGATTGATTTGTATAATGTATCTTTTTCAGAGTTCACGATGTATCACTGATCAATATCTACTATCAATATCTTGTCTATTTCAGTAATTTTTGACTTATATATATTAAATTATATATTAAAATTTAATATATATATATATATATATATATATATATATAATGTGTCCCCCGTGTCCTGATTTTGGGGGTCGCCATGTCCGTATCAGATACTCGTATTCTCATGTCCTTCGTGTCCTGTGTCTTCGTGTCACGTGACTTAGGTGGGTACCCATCAGGTTTTCCAGGTTTTGCCAGGTCATGCCTAAAAGAGGTAACTACTCAAAATCTGTCTCAAAAACCTGCAATCTCAAAACTTAGCATAAACTCGGCCTAACTCACCCAAAACATAGCTCAAACTTGCTCAAACTTGCCGAGTTTTATATTATCATATTTCATGAGATACATTGATGGATATATTGTTGTTTTTATAGCTTTTATGTATGGAAATGTCATTATTTATTTTTTTGCACACAATTCCTGAATTTTGAGTGTTTTTTCTTTTTGCCAAGTGTTACCCCTTATTTTGCATGGGGGTACTATTAGTGTATTTTTTCACTACCCTAGTGATTTTCATCACTAAGAGCCTTGGTGGATATTTGGAGCACTCACCTGGTATCATGGATTATGATGAACTAGAGGTTTTGATGGCACATTAGTTGATCATATGATGTGGTGCTTGAGGATATATAGGTTCTTTTGGGCATTGGCTTCATCATGATTTTTGGGCATCTTCATAGTTCCCAAGGAAGCTCATAGTTCCCAAGGCATCTTCATGTATCTAGAGATAGTTCATGGTTCCCGAGGCATTGGTCAAAACAATTTGGGGTTACTTCTTCATGCATTGGACTTCTCATGCCATGCCACGTCCTAGTTTTTTGAGCACTTACCTTGTTCACCATTTGGAGGCATGTGTCACTTGATTTGATGGGACATCCACCCCAGAGGATGCATTACCTAATCACGGGGAATTCTTTTTGGCAAGTGTGGACCTATTTGGCTCTCTCTTGACTTGAGGAGATAGTTCACATGATTTGAGGAGGATTGCTAGACCTTGAAGACTTCACACATAGCCTTTTGGAGCTGATTTGGAGGGGCTGCCCCTTTTTGAGGGGTTTTACTCATGATTTGTAGGGACTCTTCACCTTGGAGACCTATACATCCACCTTGGAGGAGACCTAGGAGGGTTTACTTGCATACTTTGAGGAGTTTGTTGAGGATCTACCCCTTTAGAGGCCTTTGGAGGCGGATTCACTTTCTTCCCACTTTGATGGAGACATCCCTCTTTCTTCGGGCCATTTTACTTGAATTATTGTACCATTTTATTGTATTTTTACTAATTAGTTGGAGTAAAATCATATTTTATCCCTCCCTAGGCTAGATCTAAGGATCTCACATGAGATATTGTTGTTGTATTGTAAAGGAAGTTGAGCAACACTCTATATAAAGAGGTGCCCTTCCTTCTTATCACTCATGGTTGGATTTTTGGAGCTTCCACTACTTGGAGCGTAATTGACATATCTTTCTTGGAGCATATGGTTGTGTAAAGGTTTCTATCTTTGTGGATGTTGTTGTCAATTTTTGAAGCTTCTCGATCTTGGTTATGGTTTGGTTAAAGATTAATGGTGAAATGCTCAAGTCTTTTACAAGCTAACTAGATCGATCCATTGAAGGGATTATTCTACCATTGGAGGGAAGACTTTCTAGGGTAATTCCTCTCCTTATTCTTTTGTTGGTTTGGTAATTATTTGGTGCCTTGCTTTGTTTATCCATCTTGGAACTCTAAGAAGAAAAAATAAGTAAGTTTATCAAGCCATAGTTGATCTTGTTGTTGAAGGTTGTTCCTTTGAGGATCCCGTCTTGTAGGGCCTTGACCTCCATCGGTAATCTTGATTTGGTGAGGGATTACTCTTCCTCTTTGATTCTAATCTCTTAATCCTAATCCTTGAATGAAATAGACCAATTGTTAAGAGGATTTCTTCTTGGCTCCATATACCTGTTTGATTCACCTTGACTCCATTTCCCTTGTTGGATTTCACATTGATCTCTACTTCCTTCCATCACCTATTTTAAAACCCTAAAAACCCCAAAACATTGTTTTACGAAGGTTACTCTCACTTCACTTTGTGCCTCATTCCCTAGCTTTAGTTATTCTCCTAGGGATACCCCCCTTAAGCCGAAGAAGAGCTGGCCTAAAGTGAAGAGGATATGTTGCTAAGGTGACAATGGTGACCATTCTATTAGTTGTGCCTTGATTTGTACCTTGTGGATTAGGTCTTTTATCATTAAGTACAATTTGGGAGGTGATCGAGTTTTGCTAAGTCTTGAATTGAGTTTTGTGGGTCCCAACCTAGTTGAGTTTTTGCCAAGAACGAGTCTCACAACTATGATAATGATCAACAATGTGTTGCATCAATTTTACAAGAGCTTTTCCTCCATAGTAGGGATCTTATGAGAGAGATGTTTAGAGGTGCTGCGGACTTGTCTCCCTTCACCTCAAACCTTCAACTCCATATAAATAGAAGATGAGCATGTAGCGAGCAATGCAACCTATTCGAGTAATTGGTTATACATTCCCAACACTAAACCTTTGATGTAGGTACAATTTGTAATAAACCAATGGGTCATTCACGGAGCCAACACATAAAAAATGGAAAAGGGTGCATAGTATAATGTTCAAGACTAGCCCATGGGGTTAGCTCCACTGGTTGTTGCAAATGTTGCTGGACATTTGGCTAGTTCAATGCCAACAGGTGCTCGATTTGAATCCCCCCCTTAAGTGAGACACACTAGTCTACACTGATGGGTTTAGTAGATATGCCATCCATGGATGTGGAGAAGCATCCCATGAGGTTTTCCTTGGAAATATATATATATATATATTTCCAAGAGGAAAAAAATAATATTTCATAAGAATGAATGATACAAGATGAAGATGATTGGAAGGTAGACAAGAAGACTCCTTATAAAGTGCCCCTAGAGACACGTTCATGTTAATAGATGCAACTCTTCAGTCATAATTATATTAGTTTTTATTATATTGAAACAACAAATATTAAGTATTTCTTTGTGAGGTTTAGAGTTAAGATACCCAATGTCTTCATCTGTCTTGAACCCAAAGTTATATAGACATTATCCCCTATACCCCCTATATATGTGATTTTGAATTGGGATTCTAAAAAATTAACCATTGTGAATTGTAGATTACTTCTTTCATACAATTTTTCGCTGTATTCCAACCCTCTGATTATGCTTGACTATGTTAGTGTTTGTAGATTGAACATGTATTTCCATAAGGGTGTCTACTTGCAGAAATCGTCATTAAATGTATCCTATACCTTTCTTAGAATTCACTCTATTAATATTAATAAAATGAATGTCTTTTATTAAAGTGACTTTTAATTAATAAAGTGGCTAAGTTAAAGTCACTTGATGATTTAATTAAAAGGGAGCCATTGATCTCACGATCTAATATTGACCATTGAGATTAGGTAAATGGTTCAAGTAAAAGAGAGAGGGTAAAGGAAAAAGACACAATGAGAATTCATTTTCACAAGTCACGTGAGGTGAAGGAGAAAAATCAGAATTGATTTTCAGCTTGGCGAGAAAGAAAAACAGGTTGCACGTCTTTCGAGGCAGCATGTCTTTTGAGGCAGCATGGATTTCAAGGCAGCATGTCTTTTGAGGCAACACAGATTTTGAGGCATCATGTCTTTTGAGGCAACACAGATTTTGAGGCATCATGTCTTTTGAGGCAAATGGATATTGAGGTAGCACATCTTTCGAGGCAACACATATATCGAGGCAACACATATTTCAAGGCAACACGTCTTTTGAGGCAACTGCATTTATTGCAACAGGTTAGATCTATACAGGTCTGTACGGACAACCTCAGTGATTGGTAGCACACAAATTGAGGTAGCGTTGTGGTGACATGTTTGTAGATTTGGTTTGTGGTTTTATTTCTTAGAGCCATTTTCTATGTGAGGGGAGCTTTTGTAGGTTTCAAAGTTATTTGAATGAAGAACTGATTTGGAAGAGCAGAAAATTTGTGTACTGGTTGTGATTGCTTTTCTCGTTTTCCGCTGCATGCAAGGTTTACTTATTTCAGCAAAGTATTTAGATCTGATATGTTTACTTAGCTGATTTAGAGTAAATTAACATGGTATCGGAGCCCTTGCTCTGAGAGAAAAACAGATCTATTGTATTCGGTGCAAATTAGTTCAGCAGGTTAAAGGACAAAGCTCAGATCAACCATGTCAGTAACTTGTGTAAAGGTTGAGGATCGACTAGATGTGGTTTCAAAGAAAGAATATTTGTGATCTCGAAGGAACAGGACTTGTGGGAAGTCGTGACCAACCCTCCAGCTCCAGCGCAGACCTTAGGGGCACGCCAACAATGGTAGACCTTGCAGTGCAGGCAGCGTGGGATAAGAAGGATATAAAGGCACATGGGGTGATCCTTGAAGCAATCAAGGATCATTTGATCCTACATGTTGCAGAAAAGACCAGATCTAAGGAGATGCTTGATGCCCTTGTGTCACTCTTTCAAAGTGACAATATGAGTGATAAAATGATCCTCAAAACCAAACTCAGAGAATGCAGGATGCCCACCTCAGACGATGTAACCAGTTACCTTATGAGGATCACACAGATTCGTGACAAGATTGCAGCTGTAGGAGAGACAATCCTTGATGCAGAGTTAGTAAATGTTGCTCTGAATGGGTTTTCCAAGGCTTGGGAACCGTTCATCATGGGCATCTGTGCCAGAGAGAAACTTTCCAGGTGGTAGAGACTTTGGGATGACTGCATTCAGGAGGAGACTTGTAGAGAGTCCAGATCTGGAAAGCAGGGAGGAGGTGCAGTAGATGAAAACTTAGCCGTTGTCAGCAAGACAAGGAAAGGCAAAGGAAAAGTTGTCAAGAAGGGTGACCTTCAGGGAGAGGGACAATAATTTGGGCAGAAGAGAGATATGAACGAGATCAAATGCTATTTCTGCCATAAGAATGGCCATTTCACTTCTAAGTGTCCACAGAGGAAGAAAGGCAAGGGGTAGCTGCAAAGAGTTGCAACTACTACATGAACAAAATTGAGCGAGCTTGCATGCAAGTTCGCAAACGATTGTGCATTCGTGTCTTGTCTTGCCACCGACACTACTCCCAAGAGTGCTTGGTACTTGGACAGTGGGGCCTCCTGCCACATGATAGAGACCAGAGAGCTATTCAACAACTTTTCTTAGGATGACTCAGATCTCCACGTAGATCTTGGCAATGAGGCCAAGTATGCAGTCAGGGGTTAGGGGACAGTGGAACTCCAATTGGAGTCAGGAGGGTCCTTTGATGCGTAGGAGGTACTTTATGTACCTAGTCTGAAGAAGAACCTGTTGTCCATCTCAGTCATGTAGGACAAAGGTTATGAGGTAAAATTCCAGAGAGGGAAAATGTTCATTTGTCCAAAGGGAGCCAGTCTAGATACCGCTGTGAGGATTGGAGTCCGGGATGGGGATCTTTACAAACTTTAAGGCCAACCTTCACAGGCATTGTTGCACACCAATGAGAGCTTGTGCGATCTGTGGCACAAGAGGATGGGTCATTCCATCACAAAACTCTACCATTACAAAACTCACCGGGCTTTTAGAATTTAGTCTGGACCAACAGGGGGTGCGTAGAGGCTGTGCACTTGGTAAGAATGTCAAGGCATCCTTTCCTAGCAGTGAGACTCGATCCAAGGGCATCTTGGATCTAATCCATTTAGACGCTGGTGGGCCTGACTGTAGCTTCAGTGAAGGGCACATCCTACTATTTGACCTTCATTGTGACTTCTCTAGGAAGACCTGGATCTTACTTCATGAAGACCAAGGATGAGGTCTTCAGTCACTTCGGATCTTTCAAAGCCTAGGTGGAGAACGCGACAAGAAGGAAGATCAAGGTATTGAGGACAGATAACGAGGGTGAGTTCACGTCTACAGAGTTAATTGATTTCTGCAAGGAAGCAGGGATCAAGAGGGAGAAGACAGTGGCCTACAACTCGCAGCACAATGGGGTTGCAGAGAGGAAGAACAGGTCTATCATCAGTGCAGTGAAGGCCATGATGTATGACCAGAGTTTGCCGATGTTTCTGTGGGAAGAGGCTTGCATTACAACTGTGTATTTGCAGAACAGGAGCCCACATTGAATACTGGAGGGTAAAACACCAGAGGAGGCATTCACACGAAGCAGACCTGAGATAGGACATCTTAGGTTTTTTGGTTGTCTAATCTACATCCACATTCGTGTGGAGAAGAGGACAAAGTTGCAACCCTCAGGGGAGAGGGGCATTTTGGCGGGGTACAATGAGAATTCGAAGGCCTACAAAATGTTCTTTCAAGATTAGTGCAAGATAGTGGTGAGCCGAGATATCAAGTTCGAGGAGAACTTGGCATCTAGGAAATTTCAAGACCTAATAGCAGTTGCAAAGGGGCCATAGAAGGTGGGCCCAAAGGATGAGCCGAGAGTAGAATCTTCTAGTGCAGGGAGCTAGATTCCAATGGAGGTGGAGGAGCAGTCAGCCCCTTCGACTTCAGTTAGGAGGCGTAGGTGGTTTGAGGAGACCTTGCGGGATGCTCGGGAGCATGTTGAGCCTCCCAGGTCCACATTAAGGGAGAGCAGACCTCCGCAAAAATTTCCGTAGTATATGGATTTGATGACCAACATCATAGACTTAGAGCCCTCCAGCTTTGGGAAGCAGCCAACCAACCAGAAGGTGTGGATAAATGCCATGGTGGAGGAGCACAACTCCATCATTAGGAATGATGTATGGGAGATTGTGCCGAGGCCAGAGGGGAAGTCAATTGTGACTTCTAGGTGGATTTACAAAGTAAAGCATGCAACAAATGTTAACGTGGAGAAGTACAAGGCCATATTTGTGGCTCGTGGGTTTTCTCAAAGAGAGGGAGTAGACTATGATGAGACTTTTGCTCATATAGCCAGATACTCCTCTATTCAAGCAGTGATCTTCTGAGATGGGATGGAACATCCATCAGATGGATGTGAAGACCGCCTTCCTCAACGACATTATTGAGGAAGAGGTCTACATTGAACAACCACACGGGTTTGAGGTCCATGATAGGGAGACACAAGTATGCAGGCTTAAGAAATCCTTGTATTGACTCAAACAGGCACCCATGGTCTAGTATTCCAGGATCGACAATTATCTGCAGGACATGGGCTTCACCAAGAGTGAGGCAGATCCCAACCTATACTTCTCGTTAGTTGGATCTGAGATCCTCATATTGGTTTTGTATGTGGATGATCTCATTTTGATAGGTGTAGACACTCTGATTGCAGGTTGCAAGTCAGATCTAGCGTCAGAATTTGAGATGAAGGACATCGAGCTGATGCATTAGTTTCTGGGACTTGAGGTTTGGCAACGATCAAGCGAGATCTTCCTTGGACTGAGGCAATACACTTTAAAGATCTTGAAGATATTCAAGATGGAGGATAGCAGGCCGATGGCCACTTTGATGGTGACCATCCTGTAGAAGATTGATACTTCAGCTTCAAAGTTGGCGGACTCTAGAGAGTACATGCAGTTGATTGGCTTGTTGATGTATCTGGTCAACACTCGACCAAATATCTGTTTTGTTGTTAACACCTTGAGCTAGTTCATAATGGAGCCAAGGGAGGTTCATTGGGTTGTTGATTTTTACTTATGCAGCTAACCGTTACAATTCTTCTTTATTACTACAATCATTTAGCACATTAACTGCATATATAAGATTACTCAAAGAGAGACAATCACAAAACAAGATAGATAAAAAGATTATCTTGGGAAACCCTCTAGGGGAAGAAAACCCAACAAACTTCCTCAATATAGATTAGCCAACCAAGAATAATGCTTCTCTCCAAGAGAGA
This sequence comes from Picea glauca, assembly GCA_000966675.3. Taxonomy (NCBI): domain Eukaryota; kingdom Viridiplantae; phylum Streptophyta; class Pinopsida; order Pinales; family Pinaceae; genus Picea; species Picea glauca. The sequence goes on along the minus strand of JZKD02S1693917.1, from coordinate 100,607 downwards.
ACTAACAAAGTAGAAGATCCTCCTTTAACCCTTCACTAGGAAAGGGTAGCGCACCACTTAACCAAGATGAATCCAAGAGATAAGCCAAAACCCTCATCAACATCACACCTAGTTGCAGTAGCAGTTCCTCTAAAACTTGCACACTTCTTCATAGCTACAGAGCTAGTGTGTGTGAGTGTGCAAATGAGGTGCTAGCCTCCTTTATAAATAGTAGTCTGGCCTCCCTTAATTAGGTCTGGCCCGACCTGTCACTTTACCCTTTTAATTTACATTTAATTGTCAAGGCACAATAGGGCCGACTTTGACAAAGGCACAATAGGGCCTAATTAACAAATATCATATATTAATATTCTTTAGGGTTTTTCTTGGTCAAATAAAATAAGGATATCTTCTGAAGCTACTCAATCTTCAACACTCCCTCTTAGCAAGGAAAGTATTCTTCTTGTCACGGTCATCATCACTTCTTCTGTGATTCTGCATACTTGGTCATTGTCTTGTTGTCAATCACGGATCTATATATGATAGGAAGTTCTGCACTTTCACCAACCTTTCGTACTGGAGTAACATACCAGCCTGCATTGGAGTTACCAACCTACGCTGGGGTAGCGTACCAGCTTGTGTTGGGGTTACCAACATGTGCTGGGGTAGCGTACCAACTTGCGTTGGGGCTACCAATCTGCGCTGAGGTAGCGTACCAACCTGCGTTGGGGTTACCAACCTGAGCTGGGGTAGCTTTCCTCTACTGGGAAACTCTTCACATCCCGCTACTAGGGATCACATCACTTCTCGCTACTGGGGAACACATCACTTCTTGCTACTGGGGAACACATCACTCCCTCTCACGAGAGAAAATCTTTCTGGACCACATCAAACTCATCTCGGAAGTATTCAAACTTCTTTCTTGATAGAGGCTTAGTCAACACGTCTTCTACCTGCTCGTTGGTAGCAACATACTGGAGCTTTACAACTCCCTTCTGTATCATCTCTCGGATATATTGGTACTTGATCTCGATATGCTTGGTCTTGTCCTAACACACTGGGTTCACTGACACTTCACAAGAGATATCCCAGCAACATAGTTGCAACAAACCCTAGCCAGAGCACTAGAGTATATGGCCTCCACCAGCGCACCACCAAGACAAAAGATAAACCCTAGCCAAAGTGCGCCCTTCTTCCTTCCTTCATTGCTGGACTGCTGCAACTACTACTGTCAACATGATTTGCGCTATAGATGAGTGAGAGTGTGTCTCAAATGAGGAAGGTGTCGCCTTTATTTATACTGTACTGGGCAGGTGTCTTTTCCAGTAGGGTCGACTTGTTTTTCTGGAAAATATATTTTCTCTTTGTCTTTTTTCTTTGGGGTTGACTTTACTTCTGGAGCATTATATTTCTTCTTTATTATTATTTTGTGGAGCTGACTTCTCTTTTGGGATCTTCTAATTTCTTCCAAGGCTTCTTTGATCTGTTCAATGGTTATTCTCTGACTTCTTGGCATCTTCATCTCTAAGAAAAGTTGTACTGAAGGTAAATACCTCCCACTGCTACCAAAAACATCAACACTTTTTAAGTTGTAGGGACTGTTGTCGCCCTAATGCACACTTGCAAACGTGAGCTAAGTCCGGCTCACTTAGTGTGCCCTCGGAGACACAATGTCTAAGTCCCTGCCCACACTGTCACCTTGGCAGGT
>JZKD02S1693917.1:78092-89304 GCA_000966675.3 Picea glauca | reverse complement strand
GACGGAATTCCGCGAAACTTCAGACACTGCCTAGCATGGTCATTTACAATAATCCTACAAGGTTACTCATTGTACGTGATCACCAGAGCGCCTTGCACCACTTTGGAGGCAAGTCCGGGAGGGAAAAAACTCCGGAAATTAACCCGACTAGTTAGGCCGCATTAATCCCCTGAGATTAAAAAACCTCGATGCAAGGAACTCCTCTGATGCCAACATCCAAGGTACCGACCTAGCTATGATCCATGCAGACATTATTACACTGCTACCCTCGCAGGGGTGCGGAGATCCCGTTTACAAAAAAATAAGTGCTGGTGTTTAAAAACACCCAGTAGAACCCTGTTGTCTTCGACATAGATAATCTTCATTATATATGAGTTGACCTCCGTGCTAAACGAGCGGTCAACAGGGACTTAGTCGTACAAATTCCGTACATCTGCCAAAGAGAAATCGGGGCTGCAAGGTAGCAATACAGTTTCCAAACTCAACCACCCTACGACTGTTGGTACAAAAAGTAATTTGAGCTGCAACTTGAACGTATGGAAAGAAATTCAGTCGTACAACAACCATATGACTATATGGTATAGAAATTGCAGTTGACATAACTATATAGATGCTGTTAGGGAGCTCTTGAAGATAAATTTGGACTTGTGGCCAGATTAACTGTTTTTCAGTAAAATTTCCGAGATTCTTTTTTACAATTCAAAGGATTTTGGAGTAGATTGACTTTGTTCTTACGTTTATTGCTGCCCAGATTTGCAGATTTGGAAGAATTGGTTTTTGATTTATTGCTTTTAAAGAGATCCAAGGAAAAATTCACTATTTTGGAGTTGTTTGAGAGCAAGTTTGTCAAGTTCTGTGTGTTTTTCAACTATTTGAGAGTATATCTGTGGTTTACTAGGCTATGATCACGACATCGACATCGATCACCGGTGCTAGGTATTTCCTTTTGTTTGTTGATGACTATAGTAAGCAAACGTGGGTGTACTTTTTGAAATTTAAATTTGAAGTGTTTTAATGAATTTTATAAGTTTAAAGCATTAGTAGAAAAATAGTTGTGGTGTCACATTACCACTCTTAGGTCTGACAATGGCAATGGATTATGTTCAAAATAATTCAATATCTTTTGTACTAAACATGGGATCAAAAGACTACTACACCCTACACTCTACAATAGAATGGAGTGGTTGATAGACATGATCGTACTATCACAGAGATGGCCCAATGTATGATGGAGAATGGGTGTGTTCCCAACACGTTTTGGGTCGTGGTAGTATTTATAGCAATATACCTACTGAATAGATCTCCAACGATGGAGGTGAAGTAGAAGACCCCAGGGGAAGCATGGTCTAGGAGGAAATCCAAAGTCAACGATCTTAAGGTCTTTAGTTGTACTGCTTATGCCTAGATTCCAAGTGAGAAGAGAACCAAGTTAGACCCTAAGAGATAGAAACTGATGATCACAGAGTACAACAACAATCATAAAGCCTACAAATTGGTTGATGTTGACACCAATCAGTTGAGCTTCAATAGAGATGTCACAGTTGATGAGGAGGCTATACCCTTCTAGAGTTCTTTAGAGATCAAAATCATAGAACAAAAACCTATTGCGGCTAAGGATTCAGGTATCAAGCTTCAGGAAGCTCCACCTAAAAGGGGGCGAGATTCTGAGCATGGGGATTTTCTGGGATTTGATTTCGATGATACAGGTAGCGCAGATCACCGTGACAACTTTGATGGGAAGATCCCAAGAAGAGACCAAAGTAGTGGCACAACACCATTGGAAATGTTTGGATAGGTGAAATGATCGAGGGACAATCATCGAGAAACAAGAGAAATAAACCCAATAGAACCAACTATGCTCTAATGACTAATGTTCAGGAGGTATATGAGCCACAGGTGTTTGAGGAGGCAAAAGGAAGACTTGAATGGGAGAATGCCATGGCAGTTGAACATGAGAGTTTGATGAACAATAAGACTTGGGATCCGACAACTCTTCCATGAGGAAAGAAACCCATTGGCTGCAAATGGGCGTATAAGGTCAAGTACAAGGAAAATGGTACACTTGATAAATACAAGGCATGGTTGGTTGCAAACGGGTTCTCTTAGCGAGAGTGCATTGACTATGAGGTGACCTTTGCTCCTACAACAAAGATGAACACCATTTGATTAGTTCTAGCCATGGCAACATAGTTTGGTTGGAAGGTCCATGAGATGGACATGAAGAGTGCCCTTCTCATTGGAGATTTGGAGGAAAGGGTCTACACGTATCAACCACAACGGTTTCAAGTTCCAAGGAAGGAGCATCTTGTTTACAGACTCAAGAAGGTTCTATATGGCTTGAAGAAGGCACCTCGGGCATGGTACATAAAAATTGACAGGTACTTGGATGAAGAAGGGTTCCAGCGATGTCCTTCAGATTCCAATCTATACTTCAAAAGTGTTGGTAATGATATCATTCTATTGGTAATTTATGTAGATGACATCATTATTACAGGTCGTGAGGCAAATGCTATTGAACAGATCAAATCTAATATGGGTAAATCTTTTGACATGATTGATCTAGGCCTCTTACATTACTGTTTAGGTGTAAAAGTTTGGCACAAGTAGTAGCATTTTTGTTTGACAAACAAGTATGCCCAGAGTTTGCTTGACAAGTTTGGAATGATGGATTACAAAATCACGTCTATAGCTATTGAGGAAAGGCTGAAGCTTTCAACCAAGACTGACTCTAAGGTAGTTAATGAGTCGGTTTATAGACAACTAGTGAGGAACTTGATATATCTTATAGTCACTAGGCCTGATTTGAGTTATGCTGTGAGCTTCATTTCAAAAATTTATGACAACGACGAAGGTAGAGCATTGGACTGCAACAAAGAGGGTCTTGAGATGCGTGAAAGGGATACTTGACTTTGGCATTTTGTACAATAGAAGTAAAGACCCTAGTTTGTTTGGGTATACAGATTCAAATTGGGAAGGTTGCCCAATGCTCCACCCTTTAGGATCGCTCTTGCAACTAGGGTTCTATCAAGAGATTTTCGCCCACTGGATGATAAAAATCAACTTTTAGATATGTATTTAGCCTTGACACCGGTGCAATCACATGGAATAGCAAGAAGTAGCATGCAATATCCCTTTCATCGACATAAGCAAAGTACGAGATGTAGTGAAAGGGAGCGTGTGAGGCAATTTGGCTCAAGAGGATGCTTTCAGACATGAGGATGCTGCAAACCTACTTAGTGGCAATCAAGAGGTGCTCAGACTTGCCAAGAATCCAGTCTTCAACGAGTGTACCAAGAATGTTGAGATACATTAGACAACTTGTAGAGGATGGATCTATTGAGCTGTAGTACTATCCCATAACGAACAAAATTATAGACATTTCACCAAGTCTTTGGGTCCTGAAAAATATGTAAAATTACGGGATAATCTTGATGTAGTTGGTAGATTGACCATTAAGGGAGGGTGTTAAAGTAAATATCAGATTATAATGGTCTAGTAGATATTAGACATAGATATTAATAAAGTCACTTAGACTTTAGGTTATTTTGTGCTTTTATGCTTTATTTCACTTTAGTGCGTTTCTGGGTCTAACCCACATTCATAAAGTGGATTGACTAGACTAACTTGTAACCCTTTATAAGAAAGACTTTTGCTTTCTCATTATTAATATAATCTATGTTTCCTTTATGTGTTTGTGTTATCGTTATAAATATAATATAAGCAATCATAAGTCACAACTTATGAGTAGGTACAATATCCATATGCATACCATAAGATGTGTTGGAGCAAATTGCGAGCTCCAACAATGACAAATTATGTCAGTTTGTATCATGTTTGTGTTATTTTTGTCAAGCAATTAAACCGTCGTAACAAAGTATACGACATTGATATTGTGTGTCAAGTGCATTTTGTGCGAGAGGTTTATGTGTTTCTCTCATTGTCAGCTCATCTTGGGCTAGCCTCTTGTAATTTACTACAGTATAGCATAATATATCGTGCTTATGTTCTCTCTCCTATCCGATTTATTTTGTGCTTGCTTTGTAATGCAACTATAATTTTCTTACAAGATGAGGCCAATTCTTGTATGATTGTCTCGTTGTTGATGTTTTAGTTAGAATCTCCTCTAAAAATGATGGTGGTTCATTCTAGAAAATATATTATGCAGTATTTGATCTCAAAATCTAAATCATCGAGTATAGGTCTGATTTGATGCAAGTACGAGAAGACATCCTGTGTGCAAATGTCCCAAGACTCCTAAATTACCATGAGAAATGCATTTATTATAGTTTTTGTTGAGGTCACTTCACTTATGAAGAGGCAATGTGTGTCGATTCCTTATTATAGATAGAGCTCAAATTTGCATGCCATCCTTTCGGCATTTGATAATTGTGACAGTTCGCATCGGTATTGCAACAAATGCACTTGTTTTGATTTGTGGTAGTCTATATGATATGGTTGTTTTTCAATTACACCTTCCATGCATATTAGTCAATTAACTGGCCATGTTTACTAACATCTAGATGTAGTATTTTGGCAGGAAAGGGGTGAAAATATACCGCCTGAGGATTCATTGGAAGTGGCACGGAGAATAAAAGAAGCTTATTGCTACACCTGTGCTGATATTGTTAAGGTACTGGTTTTTTTTCTTGTTCTGTTAATGGTGGTCATTATACCATCTGTGATATACTGTTAACCATCTTTGAGACAGCTTCAAGAAAAAGGCTTAGCACTTTTTAGATTCTTTTTGTTGGTCTGTTGGTATATTTGTGGCATGGTCCATAACAATCTGATCCTTAGAGAACTGTATCAGGTATTTTCTGCCAGACAATGAATTGATAGAGCAGGAGACTTCCACTAATATTTAGTCAGTTATAGTAAGACTAACATATGTAGAACTGCTGATGGTACTAATCTTTGTTCTCCTATTAAAGTTCTGGATAACAGACATTGATCTGTTTGATTCTTTGTTTGATAAGAAGACTGTGGACGAGATTTGTTTCAATTTGTGCTGAACAATCAATTCTCCAAAACTATTTGATGCTTTGCAGAATTTGTATGTTTATTTGGTATGTTTCTTGTGTTTGAACAGTAGAGACTTGTTGGAATGGTTGATCTTGTGAATTGTTTTTTGTCGACAAATAAAACAATTGAATGCTTTTCCTCTCTCTACCTACCAAACTCTTTTACTCTCTCTCTCTCTACACCTCTCTCTCTCTCTACCTACCCAACTCTTTTCCTCTCTCTCTCTCTCTCTCTACCTACCTAACTCTTTTCCTCTCTCTCTCTCTCTCTCCACCTACCTAACTCTTTTCCTCAGTTGATTTTTCTTTAGACAACAACCTTCATCTCATGTGAATTAAGTCTTCCTTCACTCAAGGCAATAAATACATGCATAAGAGTGGTTGATCACTATCAAGTTAAGCTTGCAGGATAGCTAACTGAAGTTCTTGTCACATGCCATGGAATAAAGACAATGATTGAATTTGAAGTAATTAATCTATTGAGGGGTGGCTACAAGGTAGTCTTACTGGACTCTTTTGAGTCCGAGTTGGATTCATCACTGGAGTTTGACTTTTCTTTTTAATGGAACGATTCCTTTGAGTTTGACTTGGCCCCAAGTCATATTTTCCATTTTGGCTTGCAAGTATGACTCACACTGACAAGTGAAAGGTAAGGTAGATTGACTTAGTGAGTTTGTCTTGCAAATCTTGTGATTCAAACTTAATCGTCTATCTATAAATAACAAAAGATAGTAAAAACAAAAGGAACACAGATTTTGCTTGTTTTCTAATCAAATTTCACATAGTCAACCTTGGACTAATAGACCTATAGATTGGTTAAATTCCATGCATTTTGTAGTATGTAGTATTATCTTTGTAGTTCAGAACTAGTCATTACTAAAAACTTGCTTTATATGGAGATTGTAAACTTTCATATTAATGATTTTTTTTCTAAAATTTAATTTGTTATTTTGTTTTCAAGTTTATTGTGAGCTTGGGTCAACTCTTATTCTTTGGCATCGTTGAGTCTTTCTTCGAGTAAAATCTGATATCTTTGTTACAAGGTCCTTTTTAGAAGACCACAGATCTATGCAATGAGAAGAATGATATGCACAAACAAGAAGGTAATGATGTTTCAGCAAAGGAGGTAGAAAGTAGTGTTCTCTCTATATTGAAGACAAAAGCCATATGAGGAAGACCCAAATGCGGTAGAGGAAGAAAACTCATTAGTATATGACTAAAATGTAGATAACTTGAACATGTTGAAGAAATAACACAAAGTAATATGGATGGCCAAGTTGTTGTACATACCTGCATATCATCGGGAGAATATTTGGATGAAATGATTGCAAGATGGCTGCAAGAGATACACAAGGTTATCTTCACAATGTTTGAAATTTATATTAAATTCAAGTTTGTGGGGAAGAGTTGGTGGAAGAAAAGTTGAAGTTGTCACAAGGAATGAAGGAATTTGAGGATGAACAAGACCCAAACAAGCTTTTAGATAAATTTGAGCAAGCAATAGTCCATCTCTACGAGGACGAGGAGGTACTTATTTTTAGATTCACTTGCTAGCATACCATATTCTAGGTGGTTGGTGAATTTCGTGGGTTAGTGGAAGAAGATTTCATCGAGAAAGTTGAGAGCATGTTTTGTATGTAGATTTAAAATGCTGAAATGAGAAATATGTTGGACAACGGGGGCTAGTCATGGAACCAAGCAATTTATTGTTTCAAAGGTGGATAATGATTAATTTTATTTTTGTAACTAAAATATCGAATATGTGAAGGTTCAATTCTATTGTTTAGAGAAGGAAGGGTGCAACACTCGTTTTATAGTATAAACTTCGATTCATCGCCATGAAAAATGATTTTCCATGATAACTTAATTATTACATTAATTGGTTGTGTACGTTCTTGAAGTCTTCAATCCCAAACGATCCATCACCTTGAGAGACATAACATTTTTTGGCATCGTTGTCGGGGATGTCCTTGGTTTATTTCTGGCTCATTGATGACATTCCCACCAGGCTGGGTAAGTTCTTTGTATTGTATCTGATGAGAAAATTGTTATTACTAACTTGATTGTCTCATCTGGTGACTCCTCTGAATCCAAATATAACAAGAAGGTACTCTACAAGAAGGAACGCCCAAGGTACTCTTTGTTTTGTTCCTGAACCTGAACTTGCTTATCATAGAAGAAGGCATAGACTTAAGGTAAGGGAATTAAATAATAGTATTGGATTTGAAACTTTATATGATATAAGAGATTATTTGTTGATTCAAGTTCACTAACTCAAATGGCTTCTTCATGGTTGACAAATGCTTTTAAACCATTTGATTTTTTTAACAAAGCAGGTTAACCTCATGCTATGCCCTCTGCTCTTGACAAGATCCCATCATTCAATGGCAATAATGCTATTGGTGCGAGAGAACATTGGGATACATTTATGGAATATATCATTGATACTGGGATTTGTCATTTGGATGTGTTACTTAGATGCTTTGCTCTATCATTGAAAAGGGATGCTAGAAAATGGTTTCAATCTTTGCTTGATAATAACATAGATTCTATTGAAACTTGTTAAACCATTTTCTTTGATAAATGGATGTAAATGAAATATGTTCAGTTTCTTTCTTTTATAGGTGCTTTGACTAACGTGAAGAGAAATGAAAGTGAAACCATTGATGATTTTGACAAAAGGTTTGATAAGGTTGTGCAAGATATTTCACAAACTTATAAGCCAATTGTCGATACCATCTTGATGTACTACATGAATGCATTTCAAGGAACTTTCAATTTTTTCATCCATAATGCCAACCCTACGGTGCTCGCCGTTGCCAAAGTCAGCGCCAAGACTCTTGATGAAAATTAGAACCACTCAAGGAAGCTTGATGTGCTAAGCAACCCTAGGACCAAGAGTGACCATAAGCAAAAATAAGTTCCTCCCACTGATCCTATTCTCAAAGCTATTTCTAGCTTTTCAAACCAACTAGCGAAGTTGCAGATGACTACTAATGACTTGCAAGGAAAAGTGGTGCAGGTGGAAAAAGTCAATAACAAAACGAAATAATAGAGAAACAGATACAAGGGTCCACCTCAGAGTCAGAGACCCCTATTATCGCAGGATTTGTATTTGTGCAAAGCCCACCGCAAGATTCCCAAATCTTGCGTAACTATGGAAGAAACTACCATTGTCACGTAGGAACTTCCATCGTTTTATTGATGGAGGAGGTCCACCACAAGGGAGGCTTCCTATGTGACCGCAAGGGATCAAATAAAAAGTTTAGTAGCCAAGCCTACCGCCCCCTATCTTGATCACCGGTTAGTGGGTCTAGGTCTAGGAAGGAGAGAGGGGTTTGTAATGTAGTTTGTTGTACCTTCCTGGAACAAGAACACTTTGCAGCATATATATAACAACTTCCAAGCTAAAGTATGCAATAATGACCTATTTTAGACACTAGACAAGTTACGTAGCTATAGCTGTTGCAAATTGCAGTAGTAAACCAGTCTTATAACAACAATGAATAATTTGTAACAACAACAACAATTAGTACTAAAAATGTAGCAATTTAGCATGAAAAGTAAGCATTCATCAAGCATAAAGTTATCCAATTGCTAGAGATAATTTCTGAATAATTTAAGCCACCTTTAGATGAGTGTATGCAGCAATAAATGTATTTTAAGATGGCTGTAGCAAACTTTTATAACAACAACAATTAATATAGTGAGTTTGCTAGGGTTAGAGTTACTCGAGTTAGTAGAATACTTGAGAGATTTGGAAAATGGGTTTATCAATCACTTTCACCACAAGAGTTACTTCTAGATTAGTTCCTTTACCATTCTAGGGCTATGGAGTCTCAAATGCATCCAAGCTTGAAGGTTGATCTAATTGAAACCAAGAGGTAGAGTCTAAACCCTAAGGTGCAAGCACATTCGATCCTTAGGCTTTAGACTTTGAGGAGAAGGACGTATAGGGTGCAAACACTTTGGTCCCTAAATATCGTTTCTCCCTTCTTGTAGCTTCAACGAGGTCAAAGATCAATTGCTTGGGGCTAAAATCCGAAAGTGCTAACACTTTAGGGCTTTGGGGTTCTAACCCTAGCAAAACAATTCACAAATTTTGGAAAAGTAAAACTTTGTGAGAGGAAGAAGAAATTATGTTCCTCTCTTAGGGTTTCAAGTTTCAACAAACAAGAATTTTTGCACAAAATAGCAATTTCACCATTTACATCAACAATATACCATAAGATTGCAAAAAATTACTTACTTTATCCAAGAAGACAAGAGCACAAAACCCTAATTGCAGAAATATCCATTGAAAATCAACAAACCATCCATGAGACCATTTCCAAGCATAGTGCATGAGCAAGAAAGACCAAGAAGGCTGAAATGGCAAATAAGTAGAAGTGTTACCCCACAAATGGTGAGGAATGGTAATGATCCAAATGAAAATGAGCTCTAGCCTTTATATATGAGCCTAGGCTAGCGCTTTGTCCACATAACGTGTCAATGTTTAATTAGAAGTCGGGTCGACCCCTCATTGAACCCTTTACAAATGCTAAAATGCAAAAGATAAATCATAATAGGCCACACGTGTGAGATGTCAAGCCCTCTTGGGCAAGAAGGAGGCCTCCAAAGGCCATGTAGCATCAATCCAGACTCTAGAGTGAGGTGGGAGCAAATGATGTCTCTCTTCCATCAAAGCCATGCCAACCATCATCAGTACCCCATGTGTCCACCAAATGCTAGCTCCATCTAACCCTAAAAGATGATGTCCTCATCGAAATAGGGCCAACGTCTATATGATCTAAGTACCTCGTCCAGGCTGGAGGGAGCTGCATCTCGTCTCTGCAAGGTCTCTAGTTGTCTGCTTCTGCAACGTCCTTGATTTAGTGGGTAAATAAGCTATGGGATACTCTTCCCAAACTATGGGCTTCTAGCCCATTTGTGTGCCATCATGACTGAATCTGCTCATACCAAGCCCATATGTCCATTGTCCAAGGTTCCAAGGATGTGAGAACTGATGTTTGATGGTGGTGAGTCAGTGGATGACCTACTGTTTTCCATCACATGTGCCAAGGTCCTACAATAAAGGCATAACGTCCTGGGTACAAGCCTAGGATGTCCCTCAAAGAACCATGTTAGGGCCATCCAGGACAATACAAAGTATAACACAAGCTTAGCCAAGGTTTATAAGAAACATTAGTCCTTAAAGCATGTAAAGTAAGCTGTAACTTAAGATATAATCCATGTAAACAATTCACCTCAGTATCCCCTTCAAGCATCACACGAGCCTAAGACCTCATGTGAGTTGGCAAGTTTAAGTATGGGAGGGCCTTCATCCAACACTATTAGGTGTGCCACCTAGATAGGAAATAAAAGAACCCAGGTAAAGGGATAGGTCCCCAAGGAAGCAGGAAATAAAGAAACATTTCAAGAGTAAGTGTGAAAGTGATATGGTTCTAGGGCTTACTTCATGGCTTATGGTATCATTTAATCCATTTTTATGAGCACCTTTGTGGAGGGTGCGCCCGCTTTTGAGATACCACTTTCTTAAGTGCCATTTTTTCCAAACCCCTTTATCTTCCTTTTTATTTGTCCTTTTATCATATTTGCAAGTCCCCTTTTATAAGGTTTCAAGCTATAACATCATTGCTTAGGACTAGGGTGAGCATGGAAAGGGTAGAGCTCAAGTTTGGACTAGTTTTTGAGAGTCCTTTGCTATTATTCCTTTCTTTCTTGAACATCATTTTCTTATTCTTTTAGAAGCAACTACAATCAATCTCTGGGCCTTCAACCCCTCTTCTCATGAGAGAATGGACCATGACCCATTACCGAAGTTTGGTACACTATGAGAGGCTCTAGGATGGAAAGTGTTAAGTATGGTGGGGAATGGAACGTTACCCTCGTGAGGGCTCCCTAGTAGTACCCTTTTTTCTTGGGCGGTGACAACAGGGGAATAGGGTGTATAAGCTGATCACTAAGGTGAAATAAGGCAACTGATACAGTTTCCCAAACCAATGATCCATTATCCAACTTCAACCAAAGATCCTCATCCACATGCCCAACAAATTCAACACAACACTTTACATGAAAGATGTTGAAATAATGTAACTGCGAAGAGCATTCTTATTATTATTGTTATTTTATTATTAGGATTAATCCCCATTGTGGATTAATCATGTCGGTAATTGTATAAGGACCAAATC
>JZKD02S1693917.1:56137-78042 GCA_000966675.3 Picea glauca | reverse complement strand
CCAGGATAAATGCTGTGTCTCTTGTGAATGTGTATTTCTCAGTGATCTTGTTCTTATGTTGCTATTATCTATTGAAATGCAAAGAACTATAATAATGGCATAAACATTAACAAAAGAAGGACTAACATTCCTCATGGTGACGATGACTTACCATCTCCCATACATTGGGTTGCTTGGATGTGATGAGCCTTAGTTGACCCGTAGCTATAAAGTTGAATGAGGGGGTTGTTGGGTTTCCATTTGTGGACATGTTGATCATCATCATGGTTAGGATCATGTTCTCCATTCCGGGCCACGAGACCTGATGTCCTCTAGTTACCCCTAGGCATGGGGAGTAACAACCCTTACAATATTGGAACCTAACAACCTAATAGAGGACGAACGTCCTTATTTTTGTAGGGCTTGTCAAAGTTTCCATAATGAAAGAACTTCTTCCCTCTACAAGAGAATGGATCATGAGGATCGTCAAAGTAGTAAGGCACCTATGGACAATTGTAACAATTTGTTTGATGGACAAGATTATCAAGATTGGTAGGCTGAGGAGGATGAAGACAAAAGACCAGACAAGATATTTGGACCAATGCCTTCCTAAGACGTGATTGATCAACTACTTGAGACAAGAACTGTGGTCTATTGAAGACAAAAGGATGACCCCAAGATCAACCAACGCCTCAATCTTCTAGAGAAGGATAATTGATTTCCAAGGCCGGTTAGACCTAATACAAAGATTGTTGATGATTGCAGCTATGTGAGACATTCTCCGACTTACAAACTTGTGAGATGTGGATCATTGCAGCTATGTGAATCTTTCTCCAGCTTACAAACCTGAGAGAAAGCCCTTAAGAAGGGTAAGTGGTTCCTACTTGAGACAGAGTTGTAATGTAGAGATGACCTCCTCCATTCAGAGAGTTGAGAAGAACTCCAGATGATTATCCAGTGGGAAAGGCAATCTGTTGATCTAGACGTGCCTGTGGCTGAGCACAAGGTGAACGTGTGAAATCCCAAAGTGCCTGGGTGCATTGTCATGTATTAGCCTCCTCTGAGCAATAGAGTTGACGAGAAACTCCAGATGATTCTCCTGTGTGAGGCAGTGGGAAAGAAGATCTGTAGAGTGGACGTGCCTGTGGACGAGCACAATTGAACGTGTGAAGATCTTGTTCTTCTGTGTAATGTAGTGAGCTAGAGATATGGACATCCCTATGGATGTGCCCCTAGTGGATGAGCACTAGTGGGTGTATTCGATCCTTTGCTATATTGTACGAGAGTCAGACCTGCCTGTAACCCTAATTGTAATATAAAGGGTACAGGTCGGCCCCACCTTAATGTGACTGTTAATTAATGTAAAAGATAATTAATCTGGTTAATATTAATTATATTATAAGCTAGTGAGGTCGGCCCTGTTGTGCTAATAGACACTTATGTTGATAGGTTCAAGTTAGTATAAGTAAAGGTAAATTCCCCATTGAGGAAACATATCTTTCATGTAAGTTTGGAAATTTCAGCAAGTACACTTTTTTGGGATAAGTGCGCACCTCTCTTGGGTGGTAGTCTTGTAAGGTTTGAGCACCCTCTTGTGTGCTAGGGTTTATCTTGGTGGTGAAGGTCTTTCTCTTGAAGAATATAGTAAAGGATTTGGCTGGGTTTTCTTCCCTTGTTGAGAAGGGTTTCCCAGGATACTTCTTGTGTTCTTGTGCATGGTGCTTCTTCTTGTGATCTTGGTTGCTGCAACATTTATGGTTATGGTTAAATGCTAAAAATGGAATGAACTTCATGCTTAAGCAAGCTTATTGAAAAATCAACATGGTATCAGAGCATAGGTCTTGAAGAACCCATTGCACAAGCTACAAGCTTTTACTAGTCATCCCTCTTCTGCAGAACCGTACGACCCTCCTAGGGTTTCCAGAAAATCCGTATGACCCTCTTCTTTTGAGTGTTTCAGCACTTGGAACTTGGATGTTGGGGATAAAATTACCATAGGAGTGTACAACCTCCTTCAACGCACCTCCAACAAGCTTCAGATTGCATTTCTGAGCATTTTGACTTTTTGGGCCTAGGGTTTCGCTAATTTCTGCAGAAACTTCAGAATTAGGGTTTCTGCAAATTCCTTGAAGGAGCTCTTCAACTCACCAGTGTTCACCTATCTTTCAAAGGCTTATTGTTGGTAGTCATAAGTCCAACTAAACCTAAAAGTGCTAGCCTAGCCTAGCCGTTAGGTTTACTAGCCAAGTTGACAAGGGTTTGTGAAGAATCCAAAAATGAGCAAAATCATAATGAGGGGAAAACTTGATGATTCATGAAAACTCAGTTCCAGGAAAACAAGACCTCAAAGAAATGAAGACATCAACTTATCAACACCCTTAGGTATGCACTTGTATATATATATTATTTGTATCATTTTCATGAGGGAAATTGCAGGACAAAGGAACCTTTTGCTGAAGTCATGGATCCAGAGGAATCTTACTGCATTCAAAGGAACGACACACTAGAAGTGAAGACTCCAGGTGTGATTGTTGTAATTGCCATTCTTCTAACCTATATTTCTAAAGTTTGCTACAAGTAGGTGTTGTAAATGGAACAACAATCCTTGAATTGTTTTGATTCTAGAGATGTACTCATTATTCTCCTTTAGGAGATATTCTTGTTTTGGTTCCTCTTGTTTTCTTGTTCAAGACAGGTTAAGAACAAAGGAAGATGCTTATCCTTCAGAGGGAGTCACTTGAATCAGAGGGAGCCAAAACTATTTGAGAAAGAGGAAGAATAGAACCATCATTGAGACAACCAATACAATAATGCATGATCAAAATCCTTCTAGGATTCCATGGGCAGAAGCATTCATGACACAGTATATGTTCAGAACAAGAGTCTTCACCAGACTTTGAAAAACATAACTCCCGAAGAAGTCTTCACCAGAATGAAGCCTGAGATTGAACACTTAAGGTTATTTGGGTGTCCAACGTATTTTCATGTACCCAAAGAGAAAAATTCCAAGCAAGATCCTTTAGAAAGAAAGGATACAGTGAATCTTCAAAAACATCCCTGGTCAGAGATAGATTGAGACAAGCAGAGACGTTGTCCTTGAAGAAGGGATAGTCTTTCAAAGACCCAGAGAATCTCAGATAGAGATTGACAGTAAGACAATACCTTCTCCCCCTTCATCACTTCAGAGGGAGACCGACATTAATCCAGTTGTTCTCGTTGATATGTTCAGAGATATTGCAGTAGGGCATAAAAGGCCTACCTAGACTCACTTTGCAAGAGGCATAGAAACATACAAACCTCTCAAGGCACATCCCGAGAAAGCAAAAGAGATTTTCGAGCTATCCTACAGTCATGAGCCACTTCATTGATGCTGAGATTCCTTGTCTTAGGGAAGCAATAGGAGAACAGGTATGGCAAGATGCCATAACATAAGAATACTAGTATATCTTAAAAAAATGATGTATAAGATATTATTTAGGGAACAGAAGGGAAGTCTGTGGTAACTTCCAAGTGGATCTATAAAGATCAAGCATGCAACTGATGGAAGTGTTGAGAAATACAAAACAAGATCTATAGCCAGAGGTTTCTCACAGACAGAGGGAGTTGTCTATGATGAGACACTTCATCCAGTAAACCCGATACACTTCCATCCGTACTACCATCCATGAGTTGGAAACTATATCAGATAGATAGATTCTTGATGAGTTTGGATTACAACAAGAATGTTGCTAATCCAAACCTATATTATCACAGTGTTGGTGACAAGAGCCTGATTTTGATGACTTATTCAGAAAGCCTTGTTGTTGGATACAAGTAATCCTTGACTTTTGAATTCGAGATGAAGAATTTAAGTATGATGCACTACTTCTTGGGGAAAGAAGTATGACAAAGAACCGATGAGATTTTCCTGAGTCAAGGAAAATATACAGTGAAAATATTAAAGAAGTTCAATATGACAGAATACAAAATCCATCGTGATGGATTTAAAGAAAAAGATTGATGATGATTCAAATGAGACTGATCCACAGTTGATTGGATTGTTGATGTATCTAGTTAACACTAGACTTGATTCATGCCTTGCAGTGAATGTGCTTAGTCATTTCATGAGTCAACCGAGACAGAATCACTAGACAATAGCAAAACATGTATTGAGATATATACGAGGCACACTTGGATACGGCCTGAGATATGCCTCCAGTGTGAACTTGAGTTTGCAGGATATGTCGATTCAGATTGAGCGGAAAGTACAGTGGACCGAAATAACACATCCAGTTGTTGTTCTGCCGTGAAGTTTTCCATGGTTTCCTGATGCAGTAGGAAACAAAACTCTGTGTCCTTGAGCACTACAGAGGCAGAGTATATAGCATCGAGTGTGGGATCATCCCCAAATAATGTTTTAGAGTCAATGTGGGATGTCCTGCTGAAAGGAAAAGCAGTGATGAAAACTCTTCCCTTAACACGAAGTGATAACTCAAGAAGATATAGGATGTATGGTACCATGTCCCTATTGTTGGATGAAGGGGATGACTGACTCAAAGCAGATGACTCAATGTACAACAATGAAGAGACAAAACATAAGATGACTCAAGACTCCCCTATTTCTCTTCAACCCTACCCTTCCTAATTGACTCAGTGCTTTGGATTATGAACAAACAACCCCCATTCAGGCTTACTCTAAGGATAAGACAATGAGAAGACTTGGTAAACTTATGATAAGACATTTAGATATTTGACCCAAAGTTAAAAAAGCGGACAACAATTATTATGAAACTAAGACCAGCCTTATGTGAGGTACTAATGAAACCACAAGACACAACAACATGCTGATATAATAAAAAAAAAATCAACGATTCTTACCCTAGCCTTGAAAATGGATGACTTGAAGGAAAAATTTGAAAACAAAATGGTTAAATTGTGTCCTAAACATAAAAAATCAGCAAGAGTGAAACCCGAAAAAGAAAAATCAGCGAATGGAAACGAGAAAACTACTACCCCAAAACCCTAAATTTCACCTACACGCTGCCATGATCAATCAAAATACTTGAAGGACCATTGTAACCATGCAACTAGGTGATCTGTTAGACGGGAAAGATCGACATAGTCAACTCTCCAAGAAATTTATGAAGGCTATTGATTGGAACTTGGAACATGGTACCTCAACAAAAGCAAGCATGAAAGCATGAGAGCTGAAACTCTTAGAATCGTCCTATTAAAATACCTCCATCATTCTCAACTCAATCGGATCATGATGAACACTGATATCCAAGCACTAATCAGTGAAAGGATCCTCTTGAAGAACAAATTATAAATGTGGGATCATAGGCAAGTTGCTCCCCCTGTTGCAATGGTAGCTGATCAAATTGTTCTTGAACGACTGTTGGGATAGGCAAGGATGAAGTTTCTTGTTGATAGTTGACTTGTGGTTCTTCCTTCTATACTTCATCATCATTAATGGAAGAAACCAATGAACACACTTGAAAACTTGAATCTTCATCCTCATCTTCATGGAACTCTGCATATGACTCAAGTTTTGCAGCTATCGGTTCCTGATCATCCAAGCATGAGTCATCATCATCTTGTTCATCTTTGGAAACTTGATAACATGCAAGGTTCTCTTCTATAACAACTATTATTTTTTGGAATCCTCGGGCAACTGTAAGGAGAGAAGATGCATCGTTTCCATCATAGTTTTCTTCTATAATAGCAAAAAGTTCCTGCAATCCTTGGGTAAGCGTAAGGTATTCCTCAAATCTTTCAACAACTAAGAAAGCTTACCCTAAATTTGTTGGTCCATGCTTTAAAAAAAGATTACGAAATTCTGAATAAAAAACAAAGACATAATTCACCACAATGTTTCTTGGTTGATATTTGGGGGGAAGTTTATCATGTGTATTGATAAATCTGACATGAAACTCAGGAATAATTTTATATTCCCGCCTTTAAATGTGAATAAAATCTAGAAGATCCCGCATCCACTTCTCCATGATCAATCCTGTTCTTTCTTTAATGGAGTCGCCAATGGATGCTGTTAAGTGGTGATCCACCCATGTGTTCCAAAATATATGTTCAATTTTGCTACGGCTCAGAACAATGCCTTGTGTCGGATCGATTCTGGGTGATTTGCCTTGAGTTCCCCAGTGGAGCCGACCCTATTTCCCGTGGAGTCGCTAGGTGAGTCTAAATAAATAAATCAGATAAAATAAAAACTCACCATTGTTGTTGCAATCCAAGGATTGACATGTCCTCAACAACGACGCCAATTTGTTAGCATACTTTTTGACTCCTAAATCAAAGATGAAATGAAGTAAAATCAACAGTAAATAAACGACTAATTATAGGAGAAAATGCCTCAGATGTCATTGGCAAGTCTCCTCTCCGTTTGGGCTGGTGCATGCCAGCCTCAGGTGGGTGTCCCTAAGTTCTTCCTTTTGTTCTAAACCTCGAAAATCTGCAATCCAAAAGGGTTAGTAATAGAATTTGAAATTTGCTTGGACGAAAAACCTTGCAGTGTTAGTTTTTAATGAATAGAAAGAAAGGGAAAGAGGTGCTATTACAAGGTTGAAACACCACAATAACAGGCTAACACTACTAACAATGCATAAAACAATCAATCACAATACCAACAAGATCTGACAACTTGACACCAACACACAAAAACTTTATTCTTGTTCTTGCCAAAGGGTTGGTTGCACCATTAAACACAAGTACAAAACCGATAGAGTATTGTTCCTTATACAAAGACTAGCAGCTAGAAAGAAAGAATAATGGAAGAGAGAGAGAGAGAGAGAGAGAGAGAGAGAGAGAGAGAGAGAGAGACTACTGTTGCTGAAGAAAGTTGACCTTGAACAATGAGAACTCTCTAATATATAGAAGAGTGATGGCACACATGTGTGGAAAAAATAGGAAGGCGCATGAATACAAATAGAGGGCACATGAGCTAAGTAGCATGCATGAGAGAAGGAGAATGAAATAGGGTGCATGAATAAAGGAAAGGATGGGTGCATGGAAAGAGGGAAGATGCATTAATGGAGTTTTAATATGCTAAGAATTAGGGGATAATGAGAGGGAGGCATATTAATGAGACAATGCGCCAGAAAATAGGGAAGAAAGGGATGCTAAAAATAGGGAAAAGGGAGGTGAATGAGACAATGCACTAGGAAATGTGCTAGATATTAGGGAGAGTGGATATGTGCTAGATATTAGAAACTAGCACTAGAGAGTAGGGAGGAAGAGCTAGAAAATAGGGAGAGAGAAGGGAACACGTGTGAGAGGCTAAAAATAGGGAAAAGGGAGGCGCATTAGTGCTAGAAATTAGGGACGAGAATGATGTGAGAAAATAGGGAAAAGGGAGGCGCATTAATGCTAGAAAATAGGGAAGATGAGAGGATATGCGCTAGGATTTAGGGATTAATGCGCCCTAAAAAGTAGGAAATGAGTGCATGATATAGGAAACACAAGGATAATGGTGCTAAAAAAAATAGGGATAAAGAGGAGTTAAGTGCAAGAAAAGGGAAGTCCACCCTTAGTCAACTCCACTTGCCAACTAGCAATGCCAAGTCATCATACGCCTTTCTTTTCTCATGAAATTTTCCACATATCCTCAAGAAGTGCGTCCCCACATGCTCATGCAATGATGTGCCATATGTCACACTTTGAAGCTGCCAAATGTAAGAATCTAGACCTGCCACTTGTCACCCTACATGGCGACCACACTTGCTAGATATAGTCATGCTAAAAAAAGACATGCCAAAAATAGACATGCCAAAAATAACAGTCTACCCTAAAAATAAGAAAAGTCCAAATATGTCCGGTACCACTAGGAGGCCACTGCCAAATATAGTATGTCTAAAAATAAGCACTGCTAAAAATAGAAGAATCTGGTCGCATGTTAATGAAAATATACTCATCGGATTCGATTTTCAGTGGGGAACTTGAATATGTGATCAGAATCATCATCTGAGGCATGAAATTCCGACCGCTAAAAATAGTAAACTTCTTGCATGTCATTCAGAAAGGCTCATTGGAATCATGAGCTCACAAGGACTTTGAATGTGATCAATACTGCCATGTGGACCTCCTATCCCTGTCTCCTAAAAAATAGGGAATATACTAAAAATAAACATCTCTCTTTATCCATGAAGACATGTGAAAACTCCTCTCTCTGAAGTAAAGAACATTACTAAACCAATCCTGTACCTGTACTCGTATGGGAACCAACCTTGGCATATTAAAAGCTATCTTTTGGAAAAATATCTAAATGTTGGCCAAATAAGTCATGCTGGCTCCTAACTCTCAAGATTCTGAAGTGAGAAAATCCAGGGGTTAACATGCCCTTATATGATTGAAGATGTCGCAGGTACGAGTTTTTTCTATTTAAATCATTTGGATGGTGAGAAACTGCCCTTGCCCGTCGATGGGCAAGTTCTGAAAATGTTCTATGAAGGTAATATCTGATGCCTTCGGGGCATCCTTGTACCATAATAGGTTTCCTCACTTTAGCTAGTTGTGTGTTTTATTTTATTAAGTGTCACATTTTAACTTTGTTGAATAAACGAATTGATATTTACATTGTATGAAATGCTCTAAAGGGTTGACGTTATGTACTTCGTTCATTTCATTTCATGCTTGGATTTATTTTTATCTCAAGGAAGGGATAAGGAACTTGTGTCTTCCCCTCCCTTACATTTAATATCCATTGTGTGAGAATGTTTCAGGTCTACAGGTCTCCGAAAGATTCTAGAGTTCTCATGGACTCTCAAGATGAGCACATGTTCCCAAGTTAGAGCTAGATGTTACACCCCAAATTCTCTGAAGTGTACCCTATATTTTTCATGAGATGTGACCTCTCTGATGTGCCCAAAGTGTGATTATTTCTTTGTATGTGGCCATGATGTGATGATTTTGATGCATAAGTGTTGGTTAGAGGTCACCCGGATCCCCTCGGGTGGATGATCATGGCATGTCCTCTTAGTCCCCATTCTCAGGGTGCTTGGTTTTATTGCTTCGACCGACTACCTCTTATGGGTTGGTAACTCTCCTCTGATGTTGACATTTATGTTTTGGGTAGGTATGCATGCATTGTAAGATGGATATACTAGGATATATGGTTTACGGGGCCTTTGGCCATTCACTTATTATTATTTTCTTTGTAAAAGGTGATTGCGCTTTGTAAGGGATGTTAGACCCATGGTTTAGCACACCTTACCCACATGGACCTTTTCTTTCTTATGTATGTACCGCACTTGGGGCTTCAAAGGCCATTCTATGCATGATTGTCCTGTTGCTTGTTTTTTGAGGCAATATGACATGCATAACATGGATTTTGAGGCATTGGTCACCCTTTCCAAGGCATGAATGGGCCATTTTCACCTACATGAACATCTTATGCACTCGCCATGTGTCAAAAGCTAGGACGTCCCCTTCATTTGGCATCTTTTGAAGCAAATAGTTCACTAAAGGAGGGTCGACTTTACTTTGGGGCACTTCAAGACGACGTTGGGGCATGTTTGTAGCAAAGTTGATGATGTGGAGGTCACTCAAGTGGCTTGGCACTTGTTGGGGGTAAAATTGACCCTTATATTTTGATGTGGATGCACTTTATTACCACCATTCGATCACTTATGCAGAAATTTAAGGAAGTTGTGCACTTTTGTTGTTAATTTATGGCTTGGGGTGAGGTCGTCCTCCTCCTTTAGCTAGATGTTGCAAGATGACTGGCCAAGAATTAGTCCTTGCCACGATATGAACCCTCCCCAAGCCGCTTCAAGTGGGACGATGTACCTAAAAGGCCAAATCAACCTCTCTCTAAAGCTGGACGTCAACCTTCTATGAGGGGTTTATCTTTGTAAAAGCATTTTTTAATTGTAATTTGGACTTAGTCTCCGATTTGTGTGGATGACAAGTCTTCTTATTTTATTCCTTAGCCTATTTTTGTGGAATAAAGAGTGGCGAGGAGGTGAGAACCTCATCTATAAATATAGGCCCTCCTCTCTCTCATTTTGTTCTGATTTGGTTGAGATTATTCTTGGAGCCATTTAATAGAAGATCTTTACTCGGTGCATTCTTGGTGTCAATTCTTGGAGCTCTATCTTTCTTGGTTATTCTTCTTGGCATATTTTTCAAAGACTATTGTGATTATTCAAGTTCTACATAAACTAGCAAGATCGATTCATTTAGGAGTTATCAACTACTTGGAGGGAGGACATCTAGGGTTTGTATCTCTTCCTTCTTCCCTAAAACGATTTGGTAAGGGTTTGTCTCTTGTCTTGATTAGTTGTATGCTCCTTGGCAAGGGTTTCAAGCATTCTTTCCAAGTCTTTTGTTGATCTTGTTGGTGAAGGCTATTCTCTTGGGGAAACCCTTCTTGTAGGGCATTGGTTATCATGGTTGTCTTGATTAGCAAGAGACTACTTGCTTTGTGGCCCTAGTCTCTAGTTCTAATCCATAAACGGGGATAATCAATTTTTAGAGGGGCATATTTCTTGACCCCATAAGCCCTAGGTGGAGATAAGGCTATGTCCTAACTCCTAACATTCACCAACCAAAAACCCTAGAATTTAAATCCTTTTCTTTTATGTTCCATAAAATACAAAATACAAAAAATATAAAAGATATAAACCATAAAAAGTTATTTCGTTGTCTAGATTGAAGCTAATGACTTATCTTTGTTTTCTAGACATCCTCCTCCACGAGATTGTGCCAAATCGTTGATTTTTAGTCCTAGGAGGAAAATCGGCCCCCCTTGGATTACTCTTTATTGTCTTATCTAACATTCTTGTGGCCAATTTAAGGTTTTATTCAATTTTGGAAATTAATTACATCAATAAAATCAGAATTGTTGAAACCCTAGAGCTAGGGTTTAACCCTAAAAGGTGAAATCTAACCTTACCCTTGTTCTTATTTCCCTTTGGAATTGTTTATCAAGTTTATCTAACACATTCTAATGGTGAAATTCATTTCCTTAAGGTTCATTGCTGTTATATTTCATTTTGGAGAATTTTTGGTGAACCCTAGGGGGATTTGCACCATTTTTGCAAGTTTGAAGTAATTGCTTGGATAATATTCAATTGTACTTGCTTTTTTATCATCGCTGGGATGTTTTTACATTAATATATCATTGTCCCAACAAGAAGTGCCCAAGGATTTTCATCCCAGGTTCTTCTAAGCACTCTTGGGTCACTTTTCATGGTCCAAATCTGCAATTTTCTGCATTTTCTGTCATAAATGAGATTCTGAAAATTCAGAACAGCAACAAGCTTGTCCATTTACAGCCATCAAACAAGCGGTAATTTAGGTATAACTTTTAGTCTTGGTTTGCATGGTGAAATCTCACTCATTAGAGGTAAGAAACATCATTTTCCTCACCCTAAGAGTGATTTATTTAGTGCTGGTTTGTATTTTCTTCTGTAGGATATTTATATCATATCTTAGCACTCTTATAGGTAGCTCCTTACCCTTTTTAAATTGTAGTTTCATTGCCCCAACACTTGGTTGAACATTCTTAAGGCATTTGGCTACTAAGGCACTGGTCTATCTAACGTATATTGAGGTGTGTTGTTGGAAGGATTTGGTTTCCCCCCTTGGTCTCTAGAGCTAGCCTAAAGTGAAAGGGAGATTGTACTAAGGTGAAAGTGGTGCATTTCCCGTGACGTGCTATCCCTATAGCATCCCCCAAGGGATGCTAGTTTGGGTAGTAACAAGTTGGATAGATGGGTGGATGCCTATTTTTTTATATATATGCCACAAATATGTAAGCAAGTGTGAACCTCTTTGGTAAATATATTTGAACTTTGATTGGATGGATTTGTATGTTCATTTGTGTGCCACACATTGTTACAAATCACAATGATGACAAAGGATTGTATAAAACTCTGGGAAGGAAATGAAAGTTGGGAAAAGAGTGGAGTTGGTTTTGTTAGACTGTGAGTCCCTAGACAATCGGAAAGTTCGAGATTACCTCTTTATGAGTTGTCATCCTTATATATTGCTGACTTGTTATTGTGTTGGCACTCTTCAATTTACGAGGTGATTGCAGTCATGTACTATATATTGATATCATTGTATGAATATAATGTTGAGATGGCTAAACCCTTTTCCACTAGTTCTTGTGTTGTATTTGCTTTCCCTATTGTTTAACTTGGTATCAGAGCTCCTTGATTCTTAAGGGCTCTGTTATCCCCAATTTCTAGGGATAACTAAGGAGATGATGTCTCGAGGCCCTTAGGTTGCAGACATGGAGTACCGAGAGATAGATAAATGAGAGCGTCCACTTGCACAGACAAAGATCCGCTTCACCACCACACATCTTGGATTCATGACGATGTCATTCACCACATCAGCTTGTTTCTGGAAGACGATGGGTCTTGCTCCATGAGGTACAAGTCGGGTATTGTGGTAAGTGTAACTTTAATATTAGAGGCATTTTGAGTATGTTGCATTTAAAGCTGCTTTTGATTATAGAACGTTTGCTTGGAAATTATGCTCTTTGCCCTGTTTCACCTTGGTCGTTGACATTGTGCCCTAGTAAGTGGTCACCCTTAGGGATTGGTTTGCTACTGGGAGGTCTCCTTGACGAGTCATCGTGCCATTCCCAATCATACTTACCACTTTTCACACTTCTCCCCTGTTTCATCTCCTTATCTTTTGGGATTTTCGGGTGTATTGACCCAAGAAGGGTTTGTACCTCATTTCATGGGAAGAAGGGGTTGAAGGCACAGAGGGAATGTAGATGGAAACATTCCAGATGCTCTCCCAAAGAGGTCTTGAGAACAATGAAATGTTTCTCCCAAAATATAAATCAAAGACCTGCAAAAGGAAATACACATATATAAATGTCCCACTTGTTGGGGATCTGCACAAGTGCGTTGCAAGTTTGACTTTACCCCTATGGCACTTTGTGTACCTCTCCTTTTGAGTGATGCTGTGGTACTACCGCCCAAGTTTTATGTTACCCATTGGGAGTACCTAATCGTTCTGGACCTTAATTAATTAATGGCAATAAATGGGCTTGGAAAAAGGATGCATTGAAAACGAAGGTGCAACACACCCTTTACAAAGGCACCCATAAATGAGACAATACAAACCCTTGTATGTCATGAACCCCATGCCCAAAAGTTTTACCCCGTCCAGTTCATCTTTTACACGACTTAGAGAGGTTTCCACCTCGGAAACACTCCTTGACTTAATGATTGATTCATCGTATAGGTCACCTTGTCAACCCTCCCATACCTAAACTTGGCAAATTGCATAGGGTCTTTGAGCTCTTCTTTATTTTGATGAGTTAGTTTTTGATGTACATGCTTAGGTGGTTCTTATATTAAATGTGATTTTACTTGCCATTATGCTTTGACTTGAGATCCTTGGAGGGCGTACTCGTCTCTCTTTGCAGGACCTTGTTGGTGGACATTTTGGAGGAACAAGCCCAGCTTGGGCCTTCATTGGGGCTAGAAGCCCACTAGTTGGATGCCATGGCCCAGACCTTGGGGCAGTACAGGAGAGGAACGTTGCCTTTGGAGGCAAAGGAAGAGACCTTAGAGGATCTCATCTAGCCCTTGCAAGCCCAATGATTTTCCTTTGAAGGCTAAAACGTCACTTTAGAGGGCTTGACGTCACCCTAGGGCTAGGGTTTTGGTGGTGATGATGATGGTTGATGGACATTTGGCACTTTTGACAAGGACGATCCCTTGTACCTTGAAGAGAAGGCCTTTGGAGGCCCAACGATTTCATCCTCAAGCTCAACGACTTGACCAAAGTGCCAAAACGTCAATCGTTGAGGAGATGATGTCATGTTTTAGGGTTTACTTTATGTGTAAATCAAATTTTATGTTTTAAAGTGGCAAAGTAGAGGGGGTTGGCCTCCTTACTTTGTGGTTTACCTTAACTTTATGTGGACATACACCTTTTAGGAGTTTTGTATACATAAGGATCAATGACATTTTATTTGAACATAACTCTCACTTGGGAGAAAGACTCCTTCGCTGAAATTTGCGCCCTTTTTGGGCAATTTTACATATCTCTCTCTTCTACTTGCTCTTGTGATGGTTTGTCTTTGCTATTGGATGAAGAAGTGATGCACTATCTCTTTTGGAGGCTAATTCTTGCATTGTGATGGAATTTTCTTGGTTAAAAAGGAGTTTATCTTGTTAATGCTTGGACTAGGTAAGGAATCTTTGCTTTGTTATTGCTTCTTTCTTGGTTGCACGGTTAATTTGTTAAGCTCTTGGCGAGTATAAGGGCATACAACACCACTAAGCCCATCATAATTGTCTTGAATAATCTATTGTACAAAGGGTTACTAGGAGGAGTAAAAGGGCTCACACCCTCCTAGATTTTCCTTTCTAGTCTTGCTTGCCTTAGGGAGTAAAAGGGATTACATCTTGTTGAGGGGTCCGAGATCCCTTTAACTCAACAATAGGAACCAAACCCGCCTAAGAGGTCCATTTAGAATTGTAAGCATTTGATGAGTGGTAAGGTTCTCTAGATTCGCGATTTGGCTGGGTTTATCGATGGGCTTTAATTGTGATTGACATATATGTCTTTTCTGTTAAGCCTTCTCCTTAGGCTAGGCAATTCTCTTTTTTGGTTCTTTTTCTAACGTTATAACAAAAGAAAGATAAAACTCTAGACTAGATGATAGAGAGAAGCTAACTATGTGTTTTGGGGGAGGCTGGGTTTAGGATAACCTTTACCCTAACATGCAAACGAAGAATATCTAAACAACTTCAAACTAGCATTAATACCATTTTAATTAGTGGACATTCAACATCCTCTGAGATAACAGTTACAAAAAAGAAACATACATGTGAAAAGAAGTTATTGCAAGAAAAGTAATTTCCAATACTCTATTATCAATCACAGGTTAACACAATCGTTTGCTAGTCACCAATTAGAATAAAAGAACTCTTACAACACCATAAGATAACTTTAAATACAGTTACAACAACTCTTACTCAACAAAGCAACAAATATCGAATCCGAAGACGGAGATAATCCTCCTCGGTCTAAACACATTCACGCCTTAGATGATAGAAGTGTCTTTGGTTCTAAGCATAACTTCTTAATTAAAATAAACTTGCACATAAATAGTTCTATTACAAAATTTCAGAAAAGTCTTTCTCTCCAAAACCATCAACCCCTAAAACATGAGGTCGATCTTGTTGATTTTTCAATTAGCTAGGCTCAAGCATGAAGTTCATTCCATTTTTAGCATTTTACTTGAACCATAGACATTTGCAATTTCACCATTAACAATTTCTTGCAACAACCTAGATCACAAGAGGAAAACACCATGCACAAGTACACAAGGAGTATCCTGGGAAACCCTTCTCAACAAGGGAAGAAAATCCAACCAATCCTTTGCTATATTCTTCAAGAGAAAGACCTCCCATACCATAAAATTAGCACACAAAAGGGTGCGCACAAAACCCTAGAAGACTAGCGCCCAAGAGAGGTGCACAATTTTCTCAAGAACAAGTACTTGCTGAAATTTCCAAACTCACACTTGTGTTATGATTCCTCAATGGGGAATTTACCTTTATTTATATTAGACCAAGACTATCAAAAGTAGTGTCTATTGGCACAATAAGGCCGACCTCAATAACTCACAATATAATTAATAATTACTATATTAATTATCTTTTACATTAATTGTCTTTTACATTAATTATCTTTTACATTAATTATCTTTCACTTTATGGTGGGGCCGACCTGTACCGTTTACATCACAAATAGGGTTACAGGTAAGTCTGACTCTCGGACAATATAGAAGGGGATCTCATACACCCACTAATGCTCAACCACTAGGGGCACATCCATCTGTGCTCAGCCACAGGGATGTCCACATCTCTATCTCACTACGTCTCACAAAAGAATTACACTCACTAGTGCTCAACCACTAGGATCACGTTCACCTGTGCTCAACCACATTCACGTCCAACTCAACAAATCTCTTTCTCACTGCATTTCACAGGAGAATCATCTGGAGTATCACATCATCTCAACTCTCTGCACAGAGGAGACCAGTACATTGTTTCATCTCTGTCTTAGAGAGAACGACACACCCAACTCATGGGCTTCCTCACCCCACACAGGGGCACACAACATTCCATCTCCGTCTCAGAGAGGAACCACACGCCCAACTCATGGGCTTCCTCACCCCACACAGGGGCACAACATTCCATCTCCGTCTCAGAGAGGAACCACACACCCATCTCATGGGCTTCCTCACCCCACAAAGGGGCACAACGTTCCATTTTCGCCTCAGAGAGGAACCACACACCCATCTCATGGGCACACCCAACTCATGTGCTCTCTCTCAGGTTGACTCACTCAGTTTGTGTCTTTGAGGATGTCTCAAGCAACTGTAACCATCAACACTCCCTTTCAGCTAGGGAGGCATTCTCCACCAGGCCAAGTATCTCATGGAAGTACTCGAACTTCGTCTTGGCAAGCGGTTTGGTGAAGATGTCTGCAATCTGCTCATGGGTAGGAAGGTACTGCATATGTACTGTTTTCCAGTGCACTATGTCTTTGGTATGGTGATATTTTATCTCGATGTGTTTCGATCTATCATGAAACACATGGTTCTTAGAGAGCATCACACAACTCTGGTTATCACAATGAATAGTAGTAGGATCCATCTCATGATCGAATAAATCTGTCAGAAGTTTGCGAAGCCACACTGCTTCGCGGACTGCCACACTCAATGCTATGTACTCTGCCTCTGCGGTACTCAATGCCACAGAGCTCTGTTTCCTGCTGCACCAGGAAACCATGGCAGACCCTAAAGTAAAGCAACAATCAGAGGTTCTCTTTCGGTCCATTGCACTCCCTGCCTAATTGACATATCCCTGCAACCTCAAGTCTACACTAGAGGCATATCTCAGATCGTATCCAACTGTGCCTCGTAGATATCTCAATACATGTTTTTCTATTGTCCAGTGAGTCTGTCTCGACTGATTCATGAATTGACTAAGTACATTAACTGCATAACATATATTGGGTCTGGTGTTAACCAGATACATCAATGATCCAATCGGCTGTGGATCAATCTCATCTGAATCATCATCATTCATTTTCTCCAAATCCATCACCATCGGTGTAGGCATGGATTTGCATTCTGTCATACCGAACTTCTTTAATATCCCCACTGTATATTTTCCTTGACTCAGGAAAATCTGATCAGTGTTCTGCCATACTTCTTGTCCCAAGAAGTAGTGTATCATACCCAGATCCTTCATCTCGAAATCAGAAGTCAAAGCTTGCTTGTATCCAACAACAAGGCTTTCTGAATAATGTCACCAAAATCAGGTTCTAGTCACCAACAATGTAAATAATATAGGTTTGGGTCAACAACACTATTGTTGAAACCAAAACTCATCAAGAATCCATCCATCTTCTCATACCAAGCACAAGGTGTCTGCTTTAGTCCATACAGGGATTTCTTCAACCTGTACACATGAGATTTCTCGTTGTATTTCACGAATCCTTCTAGCTGCTCGATGTAAACTTCTTCTTCAATCTCACCATTGAGAAATGTTGTCTTTACATTCATCTGATATAGTTTCCAACTCATGGATGATAGTACGGATGGAAGTGTATCGGACTACTGGATCAAATGTCTTATCATAGACAACTCTTATGGCTACAAATCTCTCTTTATATTTCTCGACACTTTCATCAGCTGCATGTCCCTCGGCCCCTTGCAGAGTTTGTCGAGCTTTAGACAGGCCTTTCATGGCCTACTGCAATGTTTTGGGGATATCAACTAGATCAACTGGAATGATAATTGTCTCCCTCTAAACTGCTGAAGGGAAGAAGGTAATGTCTCTTCCTTCTTCTCAATTTGTTTGACTCTCTTTGAGTCAGGTAACTCCCTCTGAATTCTAAAGGGTAGATATTTTCTTTTTCTTGTTTTTCTAGATATTTTATGTTTTCTTAGGTGGTCTACTGACTGTTCAGTATTTTATGACTTTTAGCATAATAATCAATCAATAAAGGTTGGACTCCCGTACCAGGGATAATTGTCCAAGTCATTAGGGCTCCCATACTAGGGATAATACCCTTCACTATCAATAATGCAATCAACTATAGTTTTAATGATTAAATCAAACAATTCACCTGGGTCTGCAATCATGCTCAATCTTGTATTTGGTTTAGAGGAAGTAATCCTCATCTCTCTTATCTTCATCCTTTTGAGGTGGATATGGATCAATGTCAACGGTGGAAGCATATTGTCTTCCTTTCTTCCTGGTCAGACAATTTCTTGCATAGTGTCCATATTTGTCACATCTGAAGCACTGGATCTCTGTTATATCTCTTCTCTGATCATAACTTGAAGCTGATGGAGTCTTCTCATCTCTGAATGTTTGTTTGAAGTTTCTTTTGAATCTTCCTCCTTTCTTTGTGTGAAGTGCAAGAGCATGGTTGTCATCAGGGGAGTCTTCCACTCCTCTATTTCTAAGTCTAAGTTCTTCTTGGGTACAATCTATCCATAGATGATCAAAAGTGGGTAGTTTTTCCCTTCCACTGATACTTTGAAGAAATGGTTGTCAGTGTTTTGGAATATCGTTGAGAATGGACAAAACAAGTTCTCTGTCAGATATGACTTCTCCAATGGCACCTAGTTGATCTCAGATCTTTGACATCTTCATAAAGAAGGTAGCAACTGTATAACCTTTTGTCATCTTGATACTTTGAAGCTGGCCCTTTAAGGTAAGAGATCTGAGGGTGTTGTCACTCTCAAACATTTTCTTCAATGCTTCATACATTTCATAAGCTGTTTTTAGGTTGGCAATACGAGGTAGGAGATGATCTCTTACTGAGTAGATGATTATTTTCCTTGCCTTGACGTCTTCTTCCTTTCTTATTTCCTTCTCTTCATCGGTAGCTGTCTCTGGTAAAGTCTTTTGTATCACACTCAAAAGTTCATCTTCTTCAAGGGTGATCTGAAGTCTTGACTTCCAGGAGCTGAAGTTGCTTGATCCATCAAGCCTATGTTCCACCAAGGTTCTGTTCTTCATATTTTCAGATTTCTTCACAAACTCTCGCCAACTGGACTTAGGAAACCTAATGGCTAGGTTAGACTAGCAACCTTAGGTTTTGTTGGGCTTGTGACTGCCAACAATAAGCCTTAAGAATGTCACAAGAATACTGGTGAGCTGAAACGTTCCTTCAATGAGTTGTAGGAACCCTAAAACCAAAATTCTGCAGAAAATTTTGAAACCCTAGAAACCATAGGGTCAAAAATTCAAAATGCTCGAAATTTCACTCTGAGAGTTTCTGGAGGTGTGCTGAAGAAAGAAGTACCCTTCTATGCCAAAAATAGCCTCAACGTCCAAGTATTAGAGGCTGAAACACTTTAGAGAAGGAGGGCCGTACAAAATTGTAGCAAACCTTAGAGGCTGTATAGACCTACAGAAAAGGAGGGGCAACTTAGTTTTAAATGCTTGTGCAGGGGTTCTTCAAGACCTATGCTCTGATACCACGTTGATTTTTCAATTAGCTTGGCTCAAGCATGAAGTTCATTCCATTTTTAGCATTTTACCTAAACCATAGACATTTGCAATTTCACCATTAACAATTTCTTGCAGCAACCAAGATTACAAGAAGAAAACACCATTCACAAGTACACAAGAAGTATCCTGGGAAACCCTTCGCAGCAAGGGAAGAAAACCCAACCAATCCTTTCCTATATTCTTCAAGAGAATGACCTCCCACACCATAAACTTAGGACACAAAAGGGTGCTCACAAAACCCTAGAACACTAGCGCCCAAGAGAGGTGCGCACTTTTCTCTAGAACAAGTACTTGCTGAAATTTCCAAACTCACACTTGTGTTATGATTCCTCAATGGGGAATTTACCTTTATTTATATTAGGCTGAGACTATCAAAAGTAGTGTCTATTGGCACAACAGGGCCGACCTCAATAACTCACAATATAATTAATAATTACCATATTAATTATCTTTTACATTAATTATCTTTCACTTTATGGAGGGGCCGACATGTACCCTTTACATCACAAATGGGGTTACAGGTAACTCTGACTCTTGGACAATATAGCAAGGGATCTCATACACCCACTAGTACTCAGCCACTAGGGGCACATCCATCTGTGCTCAGCCACAAGGATGTCCACATCTCTATCTCACTACGTCTCACAGGAGAATCACACTCACTAGTGCTCAACCACTAGGATCACGTTCACCTGTGCTCAACCACAGACACGTCCAACTCAATAGATCTCTTTCTCACTGCATCTCGTAGGAGAATCATTTGGAATATCACATCATCTCAACTCTCAGCACAAAGGAGACCGGTACATCGTTTCATCTCCGTATCAGAGAGAACGACACACCCAACTCATGGGCTTCCTCACCCCACACATGGGCACACAACATTCCATGTCCGTCTCAGAGAGGAACCACACACCCAACTCATGGGCTTCCTCACCCCACACAGGGGCACAACATTCCATCTCCGTCTCAGAGAGGAACCACACACCCATCTCATGGGATTCCTCACCCCACACAGGGGCACAACATTCCATCTCTGTCTCAGAGAGGAACCACACACCCATCTCATGGGCACACCCAACTCATGGGCTCTCTCTCAGGTCGGCTCACTCAGTCTGTGTTCTAGATGATGTCTCACACAACTGTAATCATCAACAAACTCCCGATTTATAAAGAATCACTAAGCTAAAAATCACTACTAAAAGTCGTGTTAAGTGAAACAAAATGACATGTGACTGATTTGATCTCTTTGTTCTCCTAAGATGATCCGATCCTTTCACTGCAGTGGATTATTTCTATCATATTCCGACCACTTGAAGAAGAGGTCTTTGCATGTGTTTGCATATGGGAACCTATGCTGATCCATCGGGGTGGAGAGGACTTCCTTTATCTCTACTGCCCGCTCGTTGTACTTGATCAATTTGACACTTAAGCTCTGTAAGACTGCCAGAGCTTTGACCGGGGGTTCCATGAACTTCCTCGCTAGACCCGGGATCATGCTTGAAGTCTGCGAAATATCCGTTTCCCATGCCAGTTCTTGGTCTTCATGTTGTTTAACAATATCTTGTAAGTTGGTAAAATTCTCTGGTGGACCAAACTCTGGCAAATTAATGCCCCTTATTTCCAGGTTGATTTTCTCCCAGCTTTTCTCGCATTCTGCCCACCTTTCTTGCATTTTTCGCTGAGGCTCTTGGACCATGGAAACCCAGTGTTCGACTGCTTTTCGTATTCGAGCGATGCTACTGTCCATCAACACTCGGATCCCATGCTCCTCTGAATCACGATCCTTTTGTATTTCACTGATGTAGTCGATTCGTTCTAAGGCCTAATGTGCCTTTTCGAACCACCGCTGTGTTGCCGTCCTTATACACACTTGCAAACATGAGCCAAGTCCTGCTCACTTAGTGTGTCCTTAGAGGCACAATACCTAGGTTCAATGCCCACGCTGTCACTTTGACTTGAACCTCTTCCGTCTAGGCTTACTCCTAGGGAAGCCAAGGGGGGTAGACCCTAGTTACTATGTGAATTATTAGATGAATTTTAGGAGTTAATTTTAGTTTGTTAAAGGTGAGGGGAAGCTAGCCTATATGGCAAGCAAAAATGCAAATGCAAATCGTTAGAATGAGAATCAAGCCTTTCCCTAAGTCAACTATGACTAGTGCCTAAGGTTGGGCAAGGGGTCAATTAGATTAGACGATTAAAGGATTAAATACAACTTATACAAGAGATAAATAATGCTATATGATACAACAAGAATTAAGTTACAACTTAGATATATAAATTGAAATACAAGATAACTTACAATGAACAAGATGAATTAGATGATTATACCATATACATGAAAGAGATAATTAGATAAATGAAACATTCAATTCACAAAATGAAATGATGAAATATATCATACATAAAACT
>JZKD02S1693917.1:0-19642 GCA_000966675.3 Picea glauca | reverse complement strand
TTATGCTTGTAGCAAACACAAGCATGTTTGAGATCAACAGGTTGGCTCAATTGGTTAGGATGTTTGTTATGAAGGATCTAGGAGCAATGAAAATAAATCTTGGGCATGGAAATACTCAAAGACATGAAATATGGTAATCTTGGTTATCACAACAAAAGTATGTGGTGAAGATACTCAGGAAATTTAGTATGAATAATGTGAAACTGGTAAAATTCTTTTGGCTTTCCATTGTAAGTTTTCTTCAGGTTTATGTCCTAACCGGTGAAGAAGAAAATTGTTATATGTCTCGAGTATTATATGCTAGTAGGAAGTTTGATGATTGTGATGGGAAATGGTCAACATTTCACATGCAGTTGGTGTCCGCATCCATGTCAGGGACCTTTAGTATCAGTGTCGTTGTCAACAATTCCTTGAGCCTACGAAATGATTTCGCGCATTTCTCGGTCCAAACAAACTTCTTGTTTTTCTTTTGCAATTTCATGATCGGATTTGCTATCCTTGAAAACCCTTATATGAACCATCGATAGTATCCTGCTAAACCCATGAAGCTACGCACTTCCGGGACATTCATCGGGGTAGGCCATTCCATGATAGCCTCGACCTTGGTTGGATCCACGATGATGCCTTCGCTGGAGATGACATGCCCTAAGTAGTGAATCTTCGATTGATAAAATGAGCATTTGGACAACTTCCCATACAATTTGTGCTCTAGCAAACACTGTAATACCAAGCGCAAGTGCTCGTCATGATCCTCTGTCGTTTGAGAGTAAATCAAAATATCGTCAATGAACACTTGGACGAACTTGTCCAAGTACTCGCAGAACACCCTGTTCATCAAACTCATAAATACCCCTGGGGCATTTGTCAGTCCAAACGGTAAAACAATAAACTCGTAATGTCCAAACCTCATTTTAAAGGCAGTCTTAGGGATGTCATCCTCCTTGATCCGCAACTGGTGATACCCTGATCGCAAATCGATCTTGGATAACACCATTGTGCCCTTCATTTGATCGAACAGATTATCAATCCTTGGCAACGGATATTGATTCTTGATCATGGCCTTGTTCAATTGACGGTAGTCAATGCAGAGCCTCCATGACCCATCCTTCTTCCATATGAAAATAACAGGTGCACCCCATGGTGACACACTAGGACGTATCAGTCCTAGGTCCAACAACTCCTTCAGTTTCATTTTCAACTCTTGTAACTCCGGGGTCGACATCCGATAAGGCGTTCTTGCTATCGGTTCAGTCCCCGATTTTAGGTCTATGGTAAACTCCAATTCCCTCTCCAGTGACATCCCAGGAAACTCCTCCAGAAACACATCTGCAAACTCTCTCACCACCAGAAGGTGTTCCAAACCTTCCGCTACTNTGTAAAGCAGTCCAAAACGGTGGGAAAAAATGATCTAGTACACTTGGAGGGAACCTGTAGAGTTAGCACAATGATAATAGAATGGAAAAAGCGAAGAAAACTACTCAGATTTGCAAATTCACCACAATACCGTCAAGAAAAGAGGCTTGAATGACAAACACACACTTCTTTATTGATAAAGCTTCCAAGAGAGTTGATTACACCACACTTGACAAGCCTGCAACCAGTACTATGACCACTTTTCTCAAGGAGGAGCCACTTGACTAGAGAAAAAGAGAAGAGAATGAGAGAGACACTATGTTGCTACTGCAAGAACCGACGAAATAACCCAAGGCAAGCCCTCAATATATAGTTAGAGGGGTTGCATATCTCAAAGAGGAGGAGGGACACATGAAGGAGGTAAGAATAAAGTATAAGTGAGATGACTGAGAGTGAGTGTGAGTTTGAATGCGCATGAATGAGTGAATGGCGAGCTAAGTGAGTGAGAAGAGGGGTGAAGTGAGGCACATGACATGCATGGGAGAAGGAAAAAATAGAGTGAGTTTAGAGTGGGCGCATGAGTGCATGGTAAAGTTAAGTGAGTGAATGGAAAAGCACGTTGAAGTGCATGGTATGCATGAGGGAGATAACTCTAGTGAACTCATGCAACCCCCCTAACTTTGGAGACATGCGTCGTAGCTTAGGTGGACGCCACATCTGACTGAAGAAATGCCACTTGTCGACCCCTGAGGATGCCACTTGGCACTGCATGGATGATGATTGGACCTGCTAAATATAGAGGCAACTAAAAATAGGACCCGCTAAAAATAAGAACTCTAAAAATAGGGTCCTCTAAAAATAAAATCCTCTAAATATAGGGCTTTCTAAAAATAGATTCCTGGTCCTATTTTTAGAAAAAATGTCTACATCACCCTGGATGACTGGGATGACACCACCACATAAATACTGCCAAAAATAGAAAGTCGTTCGAATACCCTTGACTTTATACTCATTAATCTCGTCTTTCCGCAAGGGATCCGAATATACAGTCAGAACTGTCATGCGAGCTCTGATGCTCAACCTGCTAAAAATAATAATTTGGCTGACATCATCTGGAAAAAGTCCAAAGGCCTCAGGATGCCTTAAGGATCAATAATGCGCTCTCAAAATCTGAATCTGGGGCCTGGATCACATCCTGCCAAAAATAGCAAGTTCCTGCATGTCGCTCGAAAAAAGCGTCATCGGGCCTAGAATCCTGCGAGGACTCATATTGTATGCTCTGAACTCCCCCAAACTATCAGGAGACCCACTCAACCCATGCCTCCTAAAAAATAGCAACACTTGTATGTATACATCTCTCTCTCAAAGATGCATGGAAACCAAGTAGACAGTGCCTCTAAACTAAGCAACCCTGTATTGATCATGTACTTGTCTCGTGTGTGAACCAACCTCCTGCTCAACATAAGTGCTAAAACCCTGGGAAAATCTCAGTTTTCCAACCAATGTGTTGCATGCTGGCTCTAAACCCTCAAGACTTTCAAGGGTGAAAATCTAGGGGTTAACACAGCCAAAATAATGCATGCTGGCTCTTAACCCTCAAGATTTTCAAGGGTGAAAATCTTGGGGTTAACACTTCTTAAGACTTCATCATGAGTGCATAGTCTAGAGTGTTTTTTTGACTTGTTAATTATATCTTGCTGTCTAAGCGAGTTATACATTTTGAGCTTTTTCACTCATTACCTCCAAAGTTGGAGTGTGCACTGATGGTCGAGCCTTAGTAAGTTTTCTAAGTCTAGTGTCTAATGTATATTACCATGCTAGTCATTATTTTTGAGTCTTATGGACATGCACTAAGTCCCCCTTGGGATTTTTTAATTTTTTAATAAATCATAAAAATTCCCACAAAATGGAATTTTGTATTTTGTATTTTGATGTAACACTAAAAAAGTGGTACTAGGAGATGTTGTATGCCATGGGGGTATTCGTTTTCTAACTCAGAATACCCCTCTTACCGTTGTCCCCCCTTTTCGAGATAAATTCTTGACTTATTCTCTTATAAAAGTCAATTTTACTCGAAAAAGGTGAATAAAGTCAAAATAAATCAGCATTGCTATTTTTTGGGAAATATGTCTGGGACATGTTTTGAGTTAACTCACCCTCTCTCTTTGTTCACTAAGTGATAGTGGCACTTGATGGAGAGTTGTGAGTGAGTGGATTTGTTAAGTGGCAAATAGGAGTGAGTTAATAGTGAGATGAGTTGAGTGGGTGAAGATCTCAAGGAGAGGTGCACCCTCTCTCTTGGGAGATGGTGCACTCTCCTTGAGGGCATCAATCCCAAGTTGAGGCACACCTCCCCTCTTCTTATGTGTCGTCTTCTCCTTCCCTCTTACTTGGAGACGTGGCGCACCCATCCTTCAGTTGTGTCATCTATCTCTCACATGTGGCGCGTTTCCTCTTGAGATGACTCACCCTCTAGCTTTGGGAATGGCTCCCACTTTGCTATATAAAATAAAGCTACCTCTCCTGATTTAAGGAATGGGTGTTCGGGTATAGCTTGGCATTGTACTTGTAATTTGGATATCATTTTGGAATAAAGAAGACTTTGGAGGTCATATGGTGGCTAGCATTTTGTGTGGATGTTTGATGTTGAGATTTCATATATGAGGTAACCTTTGCTTATTTTGTTTGCATTCTATTTTTTTATTGTTGGCCTTTGAAGGGGTGTTGTCACCCGGTAGGAAAGATCCTCTAAACTGGTTTATTTTTTAGGATGTTGTGTCTTTTTTACATATGCGGTTAAAGATTTGCATGCAAATTTAGTTTAATTACATGCTATCTAGATTTCATGTGTAGGGAGTACCAATATTTAATGGTTTTATGTAAGAGTTTCTAAGCTTTACAGTTCCTCATCCATGAAGAAGTGGCTGGACTTGTTTGTACCTTCCACAAGCATTAAGGCTTCCGAGAACGTAGTCCCTTAGCTTGTCACCAAAAAGGACTCCATAGCCCAAAGATTCCACTTATCAAGCTTCTTTTCTCTCTCCTCAAAATTTCAAATATTTCTTGGTTCTTTCTAATTGCATGCAAGTAGATTTAGCATATAACTGCAAATCAAACATAAATCTTTACTTGTGCATGCACGCATTGATAGATCTCTATTATATTTTAAATCTACTATAATTTAGGGCTAGATTTATGACTTGATGTTCACTTTTAGCAAACTTTTCTTTCTAATTTTTTAAATGCTTAAAGGTAGTTCTTTTTTAAGATTTTTCATTACAAATTTGGCAAACTTAGTACCACTTTGTTTGCTGTCCTAAAACAACAAACAAAACCACTAAGAAAGTTTGTTTAGATCTTGCTTTCTTGGTCTTTAAATCACCAACTTATCATAAGCTTACTTGGATAATTGTTGCCCAAATTCTAACATCTTTTTTGCAGGCTGTCCCGAGGTAATTTGGGGCATTTTCCTCCATCATAACTTGCTGTTTTTGCAGGTTTAGCAAACATCCAAGGGGAAACACTGCCCATTTTCAAGGAATCAAACCTTCCGAGACCACTTGAGGCACCTAACTTTCTTCCAAACCATTTCTTTCTATCATTTTGTAAATTTGATGTTCCGCCACTAATAAAAGGACTACAAACCTTTTTCAGAGATATTTGTAACCTCAAATAAATAAGTGGGCTACTCAGCGCCCATCTCAATCCCCCCTACCTTGGGAGGAGTTGTGTCTTTGTCTCATTTCCATGGTGTGTTTGATATGCTTTTCATTTCATTAAGTTAAAAAGACAAAATAAACCATAAAAATAATCACAACACCGCAAAATATTAGTTAGTTTTCTTTTGTAGATTAGTTTAATTTAGATTTCTTTTCTGCAATTTACTTTCAACATTTTCAAAGTTGGCAAATAAACCATCCCCTCAACTTCCCCTAGTATTGCTCTAACCCCTTGCAAGCCTAGCTTGATTTGGGGGACCCATTAGAACGGGGATTGGTCAGTACAGAGTAGCTTTAACTAGGACAATCTTTTATCAGCTATTGCTAAAAGGGAAAACCATACTTGAGGGTTGACTTGTGAATTCAGAGGGAAACTTTGAGATCCAGGTTCTCTCTTCGTTGGAACTCTCTGCAACCTCGCTTGTACCCTTAAGGGATAATTGTTAAAGGGCCAAATGATAGATTATATTTGTTTTCTGTTTCACATTTTACAATTTGCATATCATTAGGTGGTCTTGCAATTATCAAGCCGCTTCACAATAAACCGCTAATTCAACAAGCATCTTTACAATATTGGCACTAGCCTAAATCATTTTTGTATATCAACATTTACTTTCAAGTACTTTCAATTTCTTATTTCCCATTGACATCTTTCATCTTGAAGTATTTGAGTTGCTTTATATCTATAGCTTAAGCAATCTTCTTTATGTGTCATATATGTTGTTAGAACTTAGAATAGTTGTATTTATCTTGCGTATTTGTTTTAACTCCTAGAATAATAATTATGCTTAGTTTAATTTAAGCTTTAGATTATTTTTTAGGGACTACACCCCTTGGCTTCGCTAGGAGTTAGCCTAGACGGAGGAGTTGAGAATCGGGTGATAGCATCTTGACTCGAGACTTGCCCCCAAGGCCAAACCCAGTGGATTGAAAATTTCTTCCACGTGACCCAAGGTGTGGATTAGGCGACAACATTTTTTGGCACCGTTGCCGGGGATAAATCTTTCTATTCCCTGAATATGACTTTTTTTTTTTGCTTTGTTTGATGCTTGTATATTTAAAATATACTTGATCATCTGGTGATTCCACCTCAAAATAAATTGAGAAAGTATTATGCAAGAAGGAACTCACATGTTTGGTTGATTTTATCCTTGAACCCAAAAAGGTTTTTAGGAGGAGGTTAGCCAAACTTTCTTCTCGTAGGATCCTTGATAATCATGGATCCTAGTCCATTTCTAACATTCTTCCTTTTTGTTCAATATTTCTAGTTTAGAAATAGATGATTTATATAGGCCATGTTATTTTTCTGCAATAAGTGGTTATACACATATGATTCCAGAAAAATCTTTACAAAATTTGCCTTGTTTTCAAAGTAATAATGTTGTTGGAGCTAAATGTCATGTTTCACGTGTTTTTCATTACATTCATAAATGGCGTGCGGATGCTTTACATGAAGATATAAAAATTAAATTGTTTATCTTGTCCTTTGATGATGATGATCTTGATTGGTTCACAGAACTCAAGGATAATTAAGTTAAAGCTTGCAATGAATTGATTGATTCTTTTATGGAAAAATGGAAGGATAAGGAACCTCCATATATAAAAACAGTCAGTTCAGATAACAAAGATGTTGCACCAAATCCCACTAAGATATTGACATAAGTTATTGAGGCCATGCAATTCATCCATGCTAATCAGTTAAAAACCATGGAAGTCAGCTTTGCTGAAGCAGTTAATTATGTTGGACATTCAAATCCTATAGAACCAAAGCTTCACAGAGAACAAAAAGGGGAATTTCATCTGGAAGTTCCAGAAGAGCCTGTAGATGAATCGGGAATTAATCAAGAGCAAAAGCCGATAATTGAGTTTGAAGTTGATGAACATCCGGATAATTCAAATCCCCACCCTCCTACCGAAGGACCCATCTCTTCAGAAAAGATGTTCGACAACCTTGACAAGAACAATGAAGCAGGCTGCAGATGCCTTAACAATTCCAGTTTCAACCTCTCAGTCCTCAGATGACATATTAAGAGATAATGGGAAAATGGAGGAGAGCTTTAGAACATCGATTCCAGATCACTTTGAGCAATGGCTCGCCTTCAATGATGACAATCGGATTCAAAAATTCATAAAAAATTTGCAAGATTTTCCAGACTTCAAAGTTTGGTGGAATAAAGGACATAAATATTCCAAATGGTTTGACTCCAAGGAAGACCCCAAATTGATAAAAAATGGAAAAGGGTCTTCAACAAATCATCCCAGATAGGAACTTTTCAGACAGATAAGGTCTTATTTCATCCATGACATGGCTGGTCCAAATTTTTTCTACTTCAGCCAGTTGGAGGGTGAAAAGTTAAAATATGCCAGTGAAAGAGCAACTCCTCAAATTGCTCCTCAATGATGACATTTGATGCCCATGGGGGCATCCATTGTAACATAAATCTCTCTAACCCTTCCTGCTTGTATTTCATTTTCATTTCTTCAACATTTCATTTTCTTCTATTATTAGTGTTGTGCTTTAATTGTTGGTTTCTATATACATGTGTGACTGATGTTATCTTGGCGAGACATGTTGTTATGATGCAACTCACAGATTTTGGATTCTCGCATGCTTTCCTTTCATAAAAATATCAAGCATATGTCCCATATGGAGCCAATTGTTACCCCCCTTAGTTGCACCAGGCAGGACTGACGATGATCCGCAAAGGTTGAGCAAGATACTTGTTCAAATTCAGAGTTCAAAAGTACAGTCGAGCCCTATGGACCCTTTTAGAAACTTTCTTCTTCTTCTTCTTTTATGCATTGTCCATCCTCCCATGGGGAAATTGTAATAAAATGAGCTAGCATGATGACCTTGTTATGTAAAAGGCTTAGCTCCCTTTCTATTCATACATATTTGACACATTGAAGATCGATGAAGTGCCAAATTATTTAGGCAACTCCATCTGGTATGCATTCTCTCCAAACTTTCTCTTAATCTGACATGGACCAATCTTTTTCACATTCAATTTGTTATATGCACCCTTGAAATAATGCTCATTCCTTAGAGGCAACATTACTTTGTCTCCAATCTGGGAGGATTTATATCTTCTTGTAACATATGTGTGCTCCTTAAACTTTTCAATCTTTAGCATCAGAGTATTTTGTACTTTCACACACACTTCTTTTATCTATTTTGCAAATGCTTCACATCATTTCTTTGACACATCTCCACTAGCAAAGCAACCAAGCCAACAATTCCTTGTGGGTTATGCTTATAAACAGTCTGAAATACTGTCTCCAAGTTGATTGGTTCACAGAACCACTGTATGCAAATTCTGCCTATGCCAAAATTGAATCCCACTATTTTGGCTTCTCTCCAACTAAATGCCTCAATCGATAACTGATACTTCGATTTACAACTTTGGTCTAGCCATCTATCTACGGTGATATGGTGAATTATACCGCCACACACTTACCAATGTATGGTAGCAACACCTCCATCATCAACCACATGAACGCACTTGGTGCATTGGTTATACAAAATAACATAACCAACCATTTGTACAATCCATCCTTTTTCTTGAATTTAGTGTTCCTCTCATCTCCTCTTTAACCCCGATATGATCGTATCTACTCATCAAATCTATATTTGAAAATTGGCTAGTGCCGCACAAATTGTCCATCAAGTTGTCATCCTTGACAATGGAAATGTATACTTGATTGTGATTTTGTTCAATGCTCTACAGCTTGTGCACATTCTCCATCTTCCATCTTTCGTTGGCATTATTAGTGATGGAACTACACACATGCTCATACTTTCTCTTATCATGCCTTTTGACAACAACTTGACTACTCTTTTGTTTAATTGCATGCTCTCAAGCTGTCTTATCATACGTGCAACTTGATTTGACAAACTCACATGTAGAATCAAGTCAATTTTATGTGCAATTTTTCTTTTTAGGAGTAATTCCACTTAATCATACTCCTTGCAACGTCTATGTACTCAATCAAATTCTTCATTTCTTTCACACAATTACGAAGCATTCCTTTGTCTCCTTGACTATGCTTACAAACTCCCTAATCTTCACCAACAACACTTCACATTGCTCTTCATCCTTCAATG
Source organism: Picea glauca (assembly GCA_000966675.3). NCBI lineage: Eukaryota > Viridiplantae > Streptophyta > Pinopsida > Pinales > Pinaceae > Picea > Picea glauca. Next base: position 10,465 of record JZKD02S1693917.1, on the reverse strand, counting down.
GCAACAACTATGTGCATTTTCCATCCTTTAGGATAGTGTATGTGTTCTTGCTACCATCATGCATTACGTGTTTGCCAAACTACTTGTTCTCGCAACAACAAGCGACAAGCATCCATGGAAATGACATCACACAAAATCGTATTACTCTATTCATCTATGTGGAAAGAGAGTTTAAATTGATATGCCAACATCACCTCATAACATTTTAGGAACTGAAACAACATATATGGTTGTGGTTGTTACTATCATGCTAACCCCAACTTCTCTACCATCTTTGTAGTGACCATTTTCTCCAAGCATTAGAATCAATCATGACCTTACAACACTTACGTCCAGATTTGCATTTCATTTTGAAGATACTTTTTTTCAACCATCTCTCTTCTTTTGGTATTTATTGTTCTTGCTCAATCATACCTCTATGCATCATTAGGTTCTATCCTTGTTCAAGTGTTGTCTCTATACTTAGAATCCTCTCCTTGCACTCGTTGAGCTCTTGGTTGAGTTTTCTTTGTGCCATTCCTTTGTGGACAATGGGTGTTGAAGGGACTTATGGTCTTCATCTCCATAGGCGTAACAATAAATAGCGCTTTGTGCATTAGGTTGACCATGCCTTTTGAACTTTCTATGGCCTTTACCATGGTCATGCCCAAAATCATCTCCATCTTTTGCATTATCAGTCCTTTCTTCATGTGCATCATCTCCTTTGTGTGTTGCGTCACATTTTCTTGTGCCATGACCTCTATCCTAGCCAAAGTTCTTTCAAATAGCATTGCCTGCCAACTTCTCCTCAACTTTCAATGCCCATTGCTAGGTGTCTTCAAAATAATGCATCTTGTGTAGATTTATCTCATCTTGATAAGTGAATTTTAGAGCATTCATGTATCTTGAAACTCATTGATCTTCTCTTTCTTGACGTCCAATGCATATAGCTAGTTTGCAAAAAGTCTTCCATATATCCCTGCACACTCTACTCTTTCTGTCACAAGTTTTGTATCTATCTAAACATCTCTGCTTATAATCTCTCAAAAATAATTTCTTGCGTGACTTTTGGACCTTCTTACTCCAATTTTAAATGTTCTTGTTTCTTTTGCACACTTGTTCTTGTTGCACAATCTCTCACTTGTTAGCTTTTAGGGTTACTGTGAAATTGTTTACACCATGCTTTTTGAGTGCTTCATGTGATATGGTGTGCATGGTGTATGTATGACCCTTTGTTGTTATGCGATGGACAAACACATTGGAGTTGACTTGTACATTGATTGCTAGACCTCATCTTGGTGCTTGCGTGGATTTCTTCTTTGGAACATTGGAGATGTATAGAGCTTGGTGACTTCTTCACGATGGGCACATGGAGGTTGGTTGCTTGCTTGAGAGGACGACTTGCTTTGGAGGAGTATTGTGCATCTTGGAGAAGGGCGTTGAGCCCTAAATGGCATGGGCACACTTGGTTTCTTTCATGGAGGCTTGTACTTGACTTGAGGATGCTTGGGTTGAGGGAGTAATCATGTAGACGAGGTGGATATGAAGGATCACATGGCATAAGAGGAGTGTTGGAGGTTTGGAGGCTAGAGGAGGTGGAGCATTGGACACATTGCATGGAGCGTTCATGTCTTAGAGCCTTGCTTGTTGGATGTCTTCACCTTGGAGCTTGACATGTGTCACTTGTACATGAAGCACTCTACAGGTGAGCCTACTTGTGTAGAGTTAAGTTGCTTGTAGTGGACTAGGTCCACTTTATATTGTTGGCCTTCCTTACCTCTTATACAAATAGAGGAAGGATAGAGTCCTTTCATATATTCATTCATCACACCTATTAAAAATGTGAGGAGTGGAGCACACTTCTCTCTTTCTCTCTTTGTACTTTGCTTTGTATTATCTTTCTTTGTCTTAGAGTTCTAGGTTCTTGGAGGAAGTTCAAGGGAAATCTAGGGTTAGGGTTTTACTCTAAGTAGGTAAAGAAGCTAGGGTTTGTGATAAATCCTAGAAGGGTAAAAGAAGAATTGTATCTTGTAGCTCTTGTGAGAGAAGAAGACTAAGGTTTTGTTGCATGTGTAAACCCTAGTGCTAATTGTCTCTTTTGTTGAGAAGGAGAGGAGACATTTCGCATGTGCCAAGGGGAACTTGTTGGCGATGATGTTGGCTTGTTGAGGATCCTTGGTGGAGTGACCAGCCTTGGTTAGGAGTGATTCCTAGCAACAAGAGTTGGTGTCTAGGGTTTTCAGGGTTTCCCTAGATAGGGTTTGGAGAGCTTGACTTGGATTAGCGTTGTATTAAAGGTGTGGTATGTATTTGTACTTCATATGTATATATATAAAGTTCCCAATGGTCCAAATATTGTGTACTTGCAGATTTGATTTTCAGTTTTTGTTATCTTCTTGATTGGGTGGATACCAACCCTTGTTGTTCATGTTGATTTGACATATTGCATAGCTGAAATTGTTAAGTGATTTAGCACACCTTGAAGATAAAAGAGCAGATATGTTAAGTGATTTAGCACACCTTGAAGATAAAGTTCGCCTGTAAGAAAGTTATTTCAGATATGTTATATGTTGGGAAAAGTGTGCCCTAAGGGATGTACCTTGTTGGCATTGAAGTACACTTGTATGGTATTTATTCTCTTGGGCCGCCAGGTGATTTGGATTGAAATAAAGTGAAGTATTTGCTGCTGTAATTGAATACTTCAGATCAATGCTAAGGCTGAAATCTCACAGGAATTAGATCCAGGAAATCTCAAGTAAATGAGGTGAAATTTTGGATTTGCATTAATTTCCCTAGCTCAAAATTTCTGCATGGTAACATAGCTATTTTCACTGAGATTTCCCTCTTGGTGAAGAGAAAGTTGGATATTTTAGCTTTGTTGTACCTAGGAGAGGTTCTTGACCTATGACTAGTTGATTGGGTGTGATACCCCATGATGCTTGGGAGAATTGTTGGAACCCTAGAAGAGTTAATCTACTTTGTTTGTTGCTGATCTTGCTTTGAGGTGTTCTTCATATATTTCTAGGATGTATGCTCTCGGTCTTGGAGAGTGACAAGTTTGATGGTGCTTCCAATTTCATACCTTGGAATTCCAGGCTGCAGATGCTTTTGGAGGAAGTTGAGATTTGGGAGCATTTTGAGAAAGAGATAGCTCCACCTTTTGATCCGACGAAGTTTTTTGGCCATGTTAGGAAGTAGGCCAAGGCAAAGACAATCATTTTTGATTTGGTAAAGGGTCACTTCATTCCTCACATTGCAGACAGGTTAATCGATAAAAATATGTTTATTGCTTTGGTTGGTTTATTGCAAAGTTCTTGTGTGCCTTTATAGACACTCTTGTTTGATACAACTCTGATTATCATAGTGAATGACTGTTGGAGACAACTCCTGACCAAATAAACCAACCAACAACTTACGAAGCCAAATGGCCCCACAATTGGCTTGATTGACTGTCATGTACTCTGCCTCTGCTGAACTCAAAGCTACTGACTTTTGTTTCCAGCTGAACCAGGAAACAACTCCTAACCCCAACCCAAACCAACACCCTGAGGTGCTCTTCCTGTCAATGGCACATCGTACCCAGTCTGAGTCTGTGTAGCCAACCAAACTTACTCCATCTCCTCTGACATAGTCCAAACCAAAATCCACTGATCCTGCAATATACCTAAGAACATGCTTTGCCCCAATCTAGTGAACACTCCTAGGCTCCACCATGTACTGGCTGAGACTGTTAATGGAAAAACAAATATCTGGTCTAGTGTTGACCAGATACATCAACGACTCGATCAACTGCTTGCATCTCGTAGCATCCACCAACCCAGAATCCGAAGCACTAAGATTCTTCCAGTTGGTGACCATAGGTGTAGACATGGGCCTGCAATCCTCCATATGAAATTTTCTCAAGATGTCTGCTGCATACTTCCCCTGTCCCAGAAAGATATGACCCTCCTCTTGCCAAATCTCCATGCCCAAGCAACAGTGCATCAATCTGATGTCTGTCATCTCAAACTCTAATGCAAGACTCAACTTGCACTCAACTATGAGATGCTCCGCTCTCGTGATGAACACGTCATCCACATACAGTATGAGAATAAGCGTATCCTCACCTCGAATGATATAATACAGGTTATGATCTGCCTCGCTCTTCTGAAACCCCATATGAAGCAAATAAGCATCTATTCGTGAATACCAAGCTCTGGGAGCTTGCTTCAGACCATACAGTGCCTTTCTCAGAAGGAACACATGAGAATCTCTCTCCAACACCTCAAACCCCTGCGACTGCTCTATGTACACCTCCTCCTCAATAAAGCCATTTAGAAAAGTGATCTTTACATCCATCTAATGTATCCTCCAACCCATCTCTGCTGCTATGGCATAATGCTCCGAATAGAAGTGTATCTCGTAGCCGGTGTGAACGTCTCATCATAGTCAACTCCCTCTATTTGAGAGAATCCTCTCGCCACAAACCGAGCCTTGTGTTTCTCTATGCTGCCATCTGCAACATACTTGGTCTTATACAACCATCTGGAAGTCACAACTGACTTCCCCACTGGCCTTGAACCACCTCCCATACATCATTGCGCATGATAGAGTCATACTCCTCTAGCATGGCCTCTCGCCAAACCTGCTAGTCAACTGCCTGCGCAAACGTTGTGGGCTCTAAATCTGTGATGCTCGTCACCATCACCAAGTAGGAACCAAGCCTCTCTGGTGCTCTGCTCTCTCTGAACAATCTCTTGGGCTCTCCAACATTCTCCTTGGCTTCCTTTAGGGTCTCCTGAAACCATCTCGGTTTCCTCTTCCCTGGAGTAACCAAAGGAGAAGTGATATCTACGCACCCAAGAGTCTCAACCTCGTATATAATCTCAACACTCTGAGATCCTGAAGTCTCTGCACCCTCTGCTTGAATAATTTGCAAGTGTGATCCTTGTTGCCATCCTTATACACACCTACTAACGTGGAGAAGTCTCCAACCCACTTGGTGTGTCCTTGGAGGCACAAACCTAAGTCTAGACCCACTGTCACCTCGATCTAGACCTCTTCCCTCTAGGCTCACTCCTAGGGAAGTCAAGGGGAGAAGACCCTATTAAACTATGTGAAGTTTGATTAATGATCAAGGAGTTAATTGAGTTAATTATGAAGAAAACCCAACCCAATGTCAAAGAACAAATGAAAAAGTGCAGTTCTTTTAATGACAAGCAAACCCCTTATTTATACAACAATTAGACTAGTGCCTAAAGATTACCCAAAATGATTAAATGAGATATACAACAAAAGTACAATCATACAAGAATGAACAATATTATGAGATATCCACAATGAGAAGTAACTTTACACTTAGACAAATTATGTTCCAATAAATAAAGAATGCTAGAAATAGGAAAGCTTTGAAACAACTATTCANAGAATCAATCATGACCTTACAACACTTACGTGCAGATTTGCATTTCATTTTGAAGATACTTTTTCTCAACCATCTCTCTTCTTTTGGTATTTATTGTTCTTGCTCAATCATACCTCTATGCATCATTAGGTTCTATCCTTGTTCAAGTTTTGTCGCTATACTTAGAATCCTCTCCCTGCACTCGTTGAGCTCTTGGTTGAGTTTTCTTTGTGCCATTCCTTTGTGGACAATGTGTGTTGAAGGGACTTATGGTCTTCATCTCCATAGGCGTAACAATAAATAGTGCTTTGTGCATTAGGTTGACCATGCCTTTTGAACTTTCTACGGCCTTTACCATGGTCATGCCCAAAATCATCTCCATCTTTTGCATTGTCAGTCCTTTCTTCATGTGCATCATCTCCTTTGTGTGTTGCGTCACATTTTCTTGTGCCATGACCTCTATCCTAGCCAAAGTTCTTTCAAATAGCATTGCTTGCCAACTTCTCCTCAACTTTCAATGCCCATTGCTAGGTGTCTTCAAAATAATGCATCTTGTGTAGATTTATCTCATCTTGATAAGTGAATTTTAGACCATTCATGTATCTTGAAACTCATTGATCTTCTCTTTCTTGACGTCCAATGCATATAGCTAGTTTGCAAAAAGTCTTCCATATACCCCTGCACACTCTACTCTTTCTATCACAAGTTTTGTATCTATCTAAACAATCTCTGCTTATAATCTCTCAAAAATAATTTCTTGCGTGACTTTTGGACCTTCTTACTCCAATTTTAAATGTTCTCGTTTCTTTTGCACACTTGTTCTTGTTGCACAATCTCTCACTTGTTAGCTTTTAGGGTTACTGTGAAATTGTTTACACCATGCTTTTTGAGTGCTTCATGTGATATGGTGTGTATGGTGTATGTATGACCCTTTGTTGTTATGCGATGGCCAAACACATTGGAGTTGACTTGTACATTGGTTGCTAGACCTCATCTTGGTGCTTGCGTGGATTTCTTCTTTGGAACATTGGAGATGTATAGAGCTTGGTGACTTCTTCACGATGGGCACATGGAGGTTGGTTGCTTGCTTGAGAGGACGACTTGCTTTGGAGGAGTATTGTGCATCTTGGAGAAGGGCGTTGAGCCCTAAATGGCATGGGCACACTTGGTTTCTTTCATGGAGGCTTGTACTTGACTTGAGGATGCTTGGGTTGAGGGAGTAATCATGTAGACGAGGTGGATATGAAGGATCACATGGCATAAGAGGAGTGTTGGAGGTTTGGAGGCTAGAGGAGGTGGAGCATTGGACACATTGCATGGAGCGTTCATGTCTTAGAGCCTTGCTTGTTGGATGTCTTCACCTTGGAGCTTGACATGTGTCACTTGTACATGAAGCACTCTACAGGTGAGCCTACTTGTGTAGAGTTAAGTTGCTTGTAGTGGACTAGGTCCACTTTATATTGTTGGCCTTCCTTACCTCTTATACAAATAGAGGAAGGATAGAGTCCTTTCATATATTCATTCATCACACCTATTAAAAATGTGAGGAGTGGAGCACACTTCTCTCTTTCTCTCTTTGTACTTTGCTTTGTATTATCTTTCTTTGTCTTAGAGTTCTAGGTTCTTGGAGGAAGTTCAAGGGAAATCTAGGGTTAGGGTTTTACTCTAAGTAGGTAAAGAAGCTAGGGTTTGTGATAAATCCTAGAAGGGTAAAAGAAGAATTGTATCTTGTAGCTCTTGTGAGAGAAGAAGACTAAGGTTTTGTTGCATGTGTAAACCCTAGTGCTAATTGTCTCTTTTGTTGAGAAGGAGAGGAGACATTTCGCATGTGCCAAGGGGAACTTGTTGGCGATGATGTTGGCTTGTTGAGGATCCTTGGTGGAGTGACCAGCCTTGGTTAGGAGTGATTCCTAGCAACAAGAGTTGGTGTCTAGGGTTTTCAGGGTTTCCCTAGATAGGGTTTGGAGAGCTTGACTTGGATTAGCGTTGTATTAAAGGTGTGGTATGTATTTGTACTTCATATGTATATATATAAAGTTCCCAATGGTCCAAATATTGTGTACTTGCAGATTTGATTTTCAGTTTTTGTTATCTTCTTGATTGGGTGGATACCAACCCTTGTTGTTCATGTTGATTTGACATATTGCATAGCTGAAATTGTTAAGTGATTTAGCACACCTTGAAGATAAAAGAGCAGATATGTTAAGTGATTTAGCACACCTTGAAGATAAAGTTCGCCTGTAAGAAAGTTATTTCAGATATGTTATATGTTGGGAAAAGTGTGCCCTAAGGGATGTACCTTGTTGGCATTGAAGTACACTTGTATGGTATTTATTCTCTTGGGCCGCCAGGTGATTTGGATTGAAATAAAGTGAAGTATTTGCTGCTGTAATTGAATACTTCAGATCAATGCTAAGGCTGAAATCTCACAGGAATTAGATCCAGGAAATCTCAAGTAAATGAGGTGAAATTTTGGATTTGCATTAATTTCCCTAGCTCAAAATTTCTGCATGGTAACATAGCTATTTTCACTGAGATTTCCCTCTTGGTGAAGAGAAAGTTGGATATTTTAGCTTTGTTGTACCTAGGAGAGGTTCTTGACCTATGACTAGTTGATTGGGTGTGATACCCCATGATGCTTGGGAGAATTGTTGGAACCCTAGAAGAGTTAATCTACTTTGTTTGTTGCTGATCTTGCTTTGAGGTGTTCTTCATATATTTCTAGGATGTATGCTCTCGGTCTTGGAGAGTGACAAGTTTGATGGTGCTTCCAATTTCATACCTTGGAATTCCAGGCTGCAGATGCTTTTGGAGGAAGTTGAGATTTGGGAGCATTTTGAGAAAGAGATAGCTCCACCTTTTGATCCGACGAAGTTTTTTGGCCATGTTAGGAAGTAGGCCAAGGCAAAGACAATCATTTTTGATTTGGTAAAGGGTCACTTCATTCCTCACATTGCAGACAGGTTAATCGATAAAAATATGTTTATTGCTTTGGTTGGTTTATTGCAAAGTTCTTGTGTGCCTTTATAGACACTCTTGTTTGATACAACTCTGATTATCATAGTGAATGACTGTTGGAGACAACTCCTGACCAAATAAACCAACCAACAACTTACGAAGCCAAATGGCCCCACAATTGGCTTGATTGACTGTCATGTACTCTGCCTCTGCTGAACTCAAAGCTACTGACTTTTGTTTCCAGCTGAACCAGGAAACAACTCCTAACCCCAACCCAAACCAACACCCTGAGGTGCTCTTCCTGTCAATGGCACATCGTACCCAGTCTGAGTCTGTGTAGCCAACCAAACTTACTCCATCTCCTCTGACATAGTCCAAACCAAAATCCACTGATCCTGCAATATACCTAAGAACATGCTTTGCCCCAATCTAGTGAACACTCCTAGGCTCCACCATGTACTGGCTGAGACTGTTAATGGAAAAACAAATATCTGGTCTAGTGTTGACCAGATACATCAACGACTCGATCAACTGCTTGCATCTCGTAGCATCCACCAACCCAGAATCCGAAGCACTAAGATTCTTCCAGTTGGTGACCATAGGTGTAGACATGGGCCTGCAATCCTCCATATGAAATTTTCTCAAGATGTCTGCTGCATACTTCCCCTGTCCCAGAAAGATATGACCCTCCTCTTGCCAAATCTCCATGCCCAAGCAACAGTGCATCAATCTGATGTCTGTCATCTCAAACTCTAATGCAAGACTCAACTTGCACTCAACTATGAGATGCTCCGCTCTCGTGATGAACACGTCATCCACATACAGTATGAGAATAAGCGTATCCTCACCTCGAATGATATAATACAGGTTATGATCTGCCTCGCTCTTCTGAAACCCCATATGAAGCAAATAAGCATCTATTCGTGAATACCAAGCTCTGGGAGCTTGCTTCAGACCATACAGTGCCTTTCTCAGAAGGAACACATGAGAATCTCTCTCCAACACCTCAAACCCCTGCGACTGCTCTATGTACACCTCCTCCTCAATAAAGCCATTTAGAAAAGTGATCTTTACATCCATCTAATGTATCCTCCAACCCATCTCTGCTGCTATGGCATAATGCTCCGAATAGAAGTGTATCTCGTAGCCGGTGTGAACGTCTCATCATAGTCAACTCCCTCTATTTGAGAGAATCCTCTCGCCACAAACCGAGCCTTGTGTTTCTCTATGCTGCCATCTGCAACATACTTGGTCTTATACAACCATCTGGAAGTCACAACTGACTTCCCCACTGGCCTTGAACCACCTCCCATACATCATTGCGCATGATAGAGTCATACTCCTCTAGCATGGCCTCTCGCCAAACCTGCTAGTCAACTGCCTGCGCAAACGTTGTGGGCTCTAAATCTGTGATGCTCGTCACCATCACCAAGTAGGAACCAAGCCTCTCTGGTGCTCTGCTCTCTCTGAACAATCTCTTGGGCTCTCCAACATTCTCCTTGGCTTCCTTTAGGGTCTCCTGAAACCATCTCGGTTTCCTCTTCCCTGGAGTAACCAAAGGAGAAGTGATATCTACGCACCCAAGAGTCTCAACCTCGTATATAATCTCAACACTCTGAGATCCTGAAGTCTCTGCACCCTCTGCTTGAATAATTTGCAAGTGTGATCCTTGTTGCCATCCTTATACACACCTACTAACGTGGAGAAGTCTCCAACCCACTTGGTGTGTCCTTGGAGGCACAAACCTAAGTCTAGACCCACTGTCACCTCGATCTAGACCTCTTCCCTCTAGGCTCACTCCTAGGGAAGTCAAGGGGAGAAGACCCTATTAAACTATGTGAAGTTTGATTAATGATCAAGGAGTTAATTGAGTTAATTATGAAGAAAACCCAACCCAATGTCAAAGAACAAATGAAAAAGTGCAGTTCTTTTAATGACAAGCAAACCCCTTATTTATACAACAATTAGACTAGTGCCTAAAGATTACCCAAAATGATTAAATGAGATATACAACAAAAGTACAATCATACAAGAATGAACAATATTATGAGATATCCACAATGAGAAGTAACTTTACACTTAGACAAATTATGTTCCAATAAATAAAGAATGCTAGAAATAGGAAAGCTTTGAAACAACTATTCA
>JZKD02S1693906.1:115546-133564 GCA_000966675.3 Picea glauca | reverse complement strand
CCAGACATGTGGGTGAAGTGAGAGCCAAGGATGCATAATGTTATCTGTGGGTGCATGTGAGAGCCAAGGATGCATAATGTTATTTGTAGAAGGTGAGTTGTACCTATCATGGATGCATTTTTTCCAAGCCCGTTCTTGCCTTTATTCCTTTTAGCTTTATTCTTTTATTTTCTTTTTTCTTTTTTTCTTTTTATTCAAGATCTAACTAGAGGAAACTGCCTTGGCATGGTGACCAAAGCTGATAGTGTTACCCACAAGTACTTTCACAGAGATGAGAACGCTAGCTCGTGATGAGACCCCCTTTCCCTTGGCCATGCAACCAAAGGTCACTGCCCTGGCGTGGTAACTAGATGGTGGCAATGTCATACTGCTAGGTACCCATGAACCTAATAGGATGGCTTGTGATGAGACCCCCTATTCTCTGACTAGGTCTTGTTTGTTAGTTTTTGGGTTCCTCTTGTTTCTTGCTGAGAGTCATTTTATTTCCTTCTCGGGGATGCCTGGACAAATCATCTCAAGGTTTCATTTTTAGGCTTTTGTCTTTTACCGGCTTCTTTTACCTTCTGGGCCTTAAGCCCCTTCTTCCCATGAGATAAGGTGCAATCCTACAAATAGGTCAACCCAATGCTTGGACAAGGGGAATGGGATAAATGAGCGGGAGATAAGATGAAAAAATGGTGCTATGATAGGAGCAGATGATGGCTTTTCAGAAATTCCCTAGTGGAAAACCAATACCTATGGGCACAGGCTTGCTAGGGCACCCTGTCAATTTCCCCAAGCATGGTCAAGTGGGCTAATGTAAGATCCAAGCAATTGTTAGAGATAAAAGTAATAAGATGCATATATTTAAAGGTTTTAATGACCAAAAGTGACACATACCATGATACCTAGACCAATTACCTCATGGAGCAAGAACCTCTTCTGATACAAGACCAAGCCGATGGTGATGGATGCCACTGCTGCTGACAAGACAAAGATGATGGAAGAAGAAAAGGATGGGACCTCCAGGGTCGTGCTTAGGTCAAACCTGCTCTAAGTACTCCACGTCTAGGACCTGTGGGCCTCGAGATATGATCTCCTAGTTATCCCCAAAATCGAGGATAACATCTGGCTCCAACTTGGGGACATGTGCTCACCGTAGGGCGCATGAGAACCTCAACATATCTAGCATAACATGTAGACCTGCTCAATCCCGATAGGGTCATCAATAACAAAAATGGGGCGGTAATGCCACCCCAACATACATAGACATATATATAAGCTGAAAGAAAACAATCAATAATGCAAATGTGAAAGAAAACTAACATGAAATGAAAATGGTATAATACACGAATACAACATGCCTACTTACCTGTACTTACCTATGAAATCAGGTCCCCCCACCTTGGTGGGGTTTGAGGAGGTTCCTGCTGATAGGTAATGGGCGCCTTCTTCCTTCTAAAGTGGATAGGTAGTATGAGTCATTAACTGATTCCATTCCAACTTTGAAGGGCCCGAGCCATGATTGAGTGCTTCCTTTTACATTGATTGGCTCTCCTTTCTAGGTATCCCACATCCATACCATGTCTCCCTCCTTGTACTTTCTAACTTTGTATTTGGTCATCCCTTGGACAACCCTGGTGTATTGTGCTGAGGGAGGGGGGTGGGCTTCTGCTGTAAAAACTTCCTATTGAGACAGGTGGATTTGTACGTCATCTTCATGATTCTTTAATATATTCACCGTCCCAATTTCTTTGTTCTTGAATTCATCTAGGAGTTGTTGGTATTCTTCTTTCTTGGGCCATTTGATCTGATCAAAGTCCTCTTCTGTTGCAAAGGGCATATCTTGTGGAGAATACTTTTGAAGATTTTGTATCATCTCGTCTTGTGTTTTGTTATTGTCGATGGGGTGAGTAATGTCTTGCACATGGTCCCTGATTATTGGCACATTGAGGAGATGGCCTATTGTTCCATTTTTCAAAGGCAATTGCAAAAATGTGAGGTCCATTTCAAGGATGCCACCTAAAATTGTGACAAACTTCCTAGATAACAACATCCCCCACACATCTGGGACATCAACTACCAAGATGTCAATGTGGACCATCTTCTCTGGATACTCCTTCAGGCAAACTTCAACATTCTCAACCACCTCGTGTGTGGGTATGGCTTTAGATTCAAAGCCACATACATTTCTATAAGGCCATGTGACCTTCAAACCCACTTGTCGCAGGACTTTGAGTGACATCATGTTGGCACCAACACCTGTATCTAACATTCAATTGTTGAGGTTCTTGTCGTTCATTGCCAACATCATGAAAAAAGGAGGGTTCTCACCATATTGAACCATGAAGTGATCAACTTGCAACATAATAGGGGGGTCCATGGGTTCATCTAATCCCAAAAAGAAAGTATCAAAGCGTTCCTTGATGGATCAGATCTTGATTGCTTCTCTCAGGGGGACATTTACATGTATTTTTAATAATTCCCCTTCGAAGTCAAAGTTCAGGTCAACCTTACCAGCCTTGGATGTCTTGGGAAGAAGTATTTCCAGGGGTGGGGGTTTTGCCTGATCAACAACAGGTTGTTTCAAATTCTTTCTTCTCTACACCTGAAATTCTTCTTTCTTTAGCTTCTCTCGTGAATCCTAGTCCAAGTTGTTTATTACTACCATCCTTGTTGATCTGGCTACTTCTTTCACATCTACTTGATGTTCTGCATCGGTGATATTTATTTGAGGAAGTTCCATGAAACAATCCATGTTTTTGACTTGTTGATGGCCACCATTGTAAGGAAACTCATGCTCCCAATGTGCTTCACTTCATTCTAGACACCAAGGATTTTCATCAACAACGTTTGTAGGGGCCAAGGTATTTGGAACTTCATGCTCATTCTTTGGTTTATAAAATTGGCCTCCCTTCGGGAATTTCCCTTTGTACGGGACCCTGGGTGCTTGGGTCTGAGATCTTTCCAATTTGATAATCCTACTCATCATTTCCTCTTGATTTTTCATTATACCATCCATGGAGTCTTGCAGCTTGGTGATACTAGTACATAGATCTAAAGTAGGCTGAGCATTGTGAACTATTTTTGGTTTAGTGTTTGTTCTCCCCCTTGGGTTAGCAAAAGGCTCAATCTTGGATGAAAAGAGGTTCCCCTCTATTTTAGTAGCGAGCTCTTGGGCTTCTTGAATGGATTGGGGGTTTTTATCTCTGAGAAGATACCCTAGTTTTCCATTGAAATATCTGGTGTAAACATGGACGAGGTAGTCATCTTTCAGATGATGGCTTGTAGGAATCCTTTGCAGCAAAGTCTCAAATCTAGTATGGAATTCCTGGATGGACTCATTTTCATATTTAGCAAGGTTATTTAGTTGCGTGAGGAGCATGTTAGGGTATTCTTTGACACTTCATCTTTTGAGAAAGGCCTCTTCAAGTCTATCCATGGTCTTGATGCTTCCATCGGGAAGGCTTAGGTACCAATGCCTTGAGGCATAATAAAGAGTAGCAGAGAACAACTTCATGACTAGATCTTCAACATCATCACTAATTGGGTGAAGTTGGAAAAATGCCCAAAAGTTACTCATGTGCTCTTCGGCACTGATTGCATCAGTACCAGTAAATTTAGGCAACCACTTCTCATACTTGGGTGGAATTTGCCTAGCGTATCTTGGTATGGTTGACATGTCTAACGGTTTGAAAAGAGTAGATGAACATTGTCTTTGATTGTTGGCTGGGTTCGTTGTAGCGATCTGAGAGCTAGACATGATTCTTAAAGGAAGGCTCTTCCTGAAAAGTGATTTGACAACAGGAGAGTTCTTGGGAGGCTTCCTTATGAAAGACAAAGGAGGATTATTGAACCTCTTTTTAGTTTGTGGAGTCGCCAGATAGTTTACTTGAAACTATCAAAGAAAAGGGAAAACACCCTAGTGGATTCGCCATGTAAGCTTGTAATATATGGCTCTTGAGGCAAGGCTTACTGAAAAGATTTGTCGTTTTGAGGAGAATTGACTTAGTGTTCCCCGACAACGGCGCCAAAATGTTGTCGCATAGTTTGTAGACACAAGAAAGGCTAAGGAGTAGTAGGTCAAACTGGCGAAACAAGAACCTTCCCCACCCAATGTCACCACAATGGGGAGGTTCTTTCTATTTAGGGAGGCTTGGCCCAAGGGAGACGTCCCCGGTAACCTGGGGTTTTTAAAGGGAAAAGGCTAACAACACAAAGATGAATTTCCCCTTCACAGATTACCGCCAATCAGATAGTCCTGGCTAAAAAACCAATAATAGAGTATAACCAAAGAAAATAAAAGCACCTGCTTGAGACAATACAACAAGGAAACTGATACGTGCAATCTTGGTTAGTACTTCATATAAATCAATGACTATTTGATATTTAATATGACCAATTTGAAAGGTAAATGTTGACGAAGTCAATGTTTACAAAAATAACAATGGAATTAATATCACTTCATCAATAAATACTTGAATGATACGACATTCAATATCACAAATAACTTCTTAACTCAATTAATGCCTTCAACTACCATTCAATTACTCAAAATTCAAAACGTTGCTACAATAAAGATGAAATATTCAATGATGACGTCAACAACTTAGGGTTAGTAAGTTAGTCTAGGCTAGGGTTAGTGTAGTTAGGTTTTCAATTTCAAGAGGTTTGAGAGTGTTTGGATCCAATTCTACTTCAACACTGGAGGTCTTAGATCAGTTCCTTAGGGTTAATGGAGTCATAGGTGAAGAACGTAAAAGTTGAAGGATATGATATTTTAAAGGACTAGAGGGATACGTTTTGAAGTGTTGCTAAAGCAGGGCTCCAAAATAATAACCCTAGGGGAGAGAGACTCACTCCGGTGTTGCTAAAGCAAGGCCTCGTGCTCTCTCCTCCTTCCCGAAAAACAACTAGCTCAATGAAAATCAAAGTCAAGACAAGAGGGTTTAAAGAGGGAGAGTGTTGCTAAGGCAAGGCTCTTTCATCAAACCATAAAAGAAAATGGCCCTAGGTGTAGATAACCTAGGCCTGGGATGTCTTCTTCCTCTTGAGGTCAGAAGTTACGACTAGCTTAATGGAAGAAGAAAAAGGAGTGTAGCTATGGCTAGGCTCTCTTCTTCTTATTCAATGGCTAAAAGTTTTTCTATTAGGGGACATGAGAGAACGAACTACTTGTGTGTTTGTCCCCTAGGGTTTTGATTTAGAAATATTTATAAATAGATGCAAGAAATTAAACTACAACCATTCAATCAAGAAGTTTTGCAAAAAAATACTTACAAATCATCAATAAAATAATCATGCAAACCCTAGTTGTAACACCTTCCTTAAAGAAAAACACCATAGAATGCCAAAAATATCTTCCTTCAACAAGTGTGCCTTCCTCAAATCAACCAATAACCCAAATAGGGCGCACATTTCAGACCTCACAAAGTGGTGAGTGATAGATGATGATAAAATGAGAGTCAAAACCCTCAATATATAGTGTATCAATGACCTAATTTAACTTTTTAGGTCATTAAAAAGGCCAACAAGGCCAAAATACCAAAACAATATTGTTTTACATTAAATGTTCATTTTAAAACCCTAATTGAGAAAAAGGTGAGACGTCACCCCTTCTAAGGGAGACGTTAGCCCCTTTTTAGGGAAAATGCAACAATAAAGAGAAAAACGTTAGCCCTCTTTGGGCCTCTCCATCATGCCACACGTGCCAACTGCCCTGTCAAACTGCCACACACTCAAGATGACGTCATGATCCCACAGGTGACATCCTGGGCCATCTAGGGAAAACGTTTCACTGGAAGTGGGTCAATCCCCCTAGGTCGGGCTTTGCCAAAGTGCCTATGATGGAACGTCCTCTTCTTCTCCAGTGCAAAACCCTGATCAACCAACATCCTGTCTCTACCCCTTGATGGGGTCTAAGCGTCCATCTGGTGGGCTCTTCAACCCCATGGAGGTCCGAACTGATCATCTCCTCATGTGTATTGGTCCAAATGGTACCTATCCATCGGGCATGGTCCTGCACATCAAAAGCTACGCCCTCCATGGGCTCATCGATTACAGGGATCATAGCAATGTCAATCACATTTAATCATCAATATTATTAAACATATGCATACAACCCCTAATATATCTGTCAGTAGCTCAAAGACATTACAAAAACCTACAATACAAGATTGGAGGAAAAAGACAAGACGTCCTATTGGGCTAGTATCTACAAGAAAAGTAAAGTTTCCAGGAGGATTTCATCCAAGCCATGTAAGTGAGGCGATGTGATTAGGGGATGTCCAGAGATGTGGGTGAAGTGAGAGCCAAGGATGCATAATGTTATCTTTGGGTGCCTTTGTAGAAGGCGAGCTGTACCTATCATGGATGCATTTTTTCCAAGCCCGTTCTTGCCTTGATTCCTTTTAGCTTTATTCTTTTATTTGTTTTTTTTTCTTCTTTTTCTTTTTATTCAAGAGCTAACCAGAGAACATTGCCTTGGCATGGTGACCAGAGTTGACAGTGTTACCCACAAGTACTTTCACAAAGATGAGAAGCCTGGCTCATGATGAGACCCCCTTTCCCTTGGCCATGCAACCAAAGGTCACTGTCCTGGCGTGGTAACCAGATGGTGGAAATGTCATACTGCTAGGTACCCATGAACCTAATAGGCTGGGTCGTGATGAGACCCCCTATCCTCTGACTAGGTCTTGTTTTTTATTTTTCGGGTCCCTCTTGTTTCTCGCTGAGAGGCCTTTTATTTCCTTTTCGAGGATCCCTGGGTGAAGCAATTCAAGGTTTCATTTTTAGGCTTTTGTCTTTTACCAATTGCTTTTACCTTCTGGGCCTTTAGCCACTTCTTCGCACGAGATAAGGTGCAATCCTACAAATAGGTCAACCCAAATCTTGGACAAGGTGAATGGGATAAATGAGTGGGAGATAAGATGAAACAATGGTGCTATGATAGGAGCAGACGATGGCTTTTAAGAAATTCCCCCAATGGCAAACCAAGACCTATGGGCACAAGCTTGCTAGGGAACCCTGTTAATTTCCCCAAGCATGGTCAAGTGGGATAATGTAAGATCCAAGTAGTTGTTAGAGATAAAAGAAATCAGATGCATATATTTAAAGGTTTTAATGACCAAAAGTGACACATACCATGATACCTAGACCAATTACCTCATGGAGCAAGAACCTCTTTTGATACAAGACCAAGCCAACGGTGATGGATGCCACTGCTGCTGACAAGACAAAACTACTGGAAGAAGAAAAGGATGGGCCCTCCAGGGCCGTGCTTAGGTCAATCCTGCTCTCAGTACTCCATGTCTAGGACCCGTGGGCCTCGAGACATGATCTCCTAGTTATCCCTAAAAATCGAGGATAACAGGCGGTAATTGGTAATGAGCGAGGGGGGTCTGAGTTGACAGGAAGGTGGATCATATGAGGGTCCCACATGGGAAATACCACCAACTCAGACCCCCCCCACCCCCACGGTTAAAGACAGAAAGGTCGGGGGGGGTACGATATGCCCTGTCGACCGTAGATATGAGTGCTTGATTATCAGTCGCTGAGATTAGCGTGCCCTCTAACTTATCCTGTCCTTCCACTTATTTCGATCCGACAACTGACGAAAATTTGGGTGATCGAGATCTCAGATCTCAACCCTTTCTTATCCTTTCCTTCTACTTAAATCAATCCGACGATTGACGAAAATTCGGATGATCAAATTCTCAATCATTTTTCCCCGCTTATCCTATCCTTCATTAATTCAATCTGACGGTTGTTGGTCCTCTGGATCGATGATCGAAGGACCACTTTCGCTCTTCTTGTTGAGCTTCTAATATCTTTGACTTAGAAGGCTTTCTAAGTGTTCACGGGTCTGTACCTTTGCTCCTCCTGCGAGTCCGTCTCTTGGACCTCGTCTGGAAACCACCATCTTTTCTGAGGTTTCTCAAGGTTTGGTTCGCTGCTGTTCTTGCCATCAATGACAAGTACATTCTTCCTGTAAACATGCCAACAATCCCCCCCTTTGGCATTGATTGCAACCTTGAAAGTCTACACTATTCTTCTTAGACCTCCAACTATAGCATACTGACAACACCTTTTTCTTCTCCTTTGACATCAATGTCAAAGAAAATGGAGAGTGACTCTGTGCTCCCTCTGATTAGATATACTAGTATCACTCCCCCCCTGATCAGATAGACTATTTTAACTTGATAACAGGGTCACGCCCAACTTCTGGCGTAGATACTCAAACTGACCTTTTGCAAGCGGTTTAGTGAAGATATCAACAATCTGATCTTTGGATGGAATATAATGCAAAGAAACAACAATGTTGGTTACCTGTTCCCTCAAGAAGTGATACTTGATGGGTATATGCTTGGTCTTGGAGTGAAATACATGATTCATTGACACACTAATTACACTAGTATTATCACAATGAATTGGGATTGGTGCATTATACTTTACCTCCAAGTCTGCAAGTGTCTAAATCATCCATAATACTTGGGTACAACAAGTGGCATCTACAATGTATTAAACTTCTGTAGTTGATAAGGAAATGAAACCTTGCTTCTTACTGAACCATGCTACAGGAGAATATCCTAAGAAGAATGCATCGCCACTCGTTCTTTTCCTTTCATCCACGCAGTTAGCCCAATTAGCATCTGAATAGACTGATTGTTGAAAATTCTGATTCCTAGGATACCATAGGCCATAGTTCATTGTTCCTTTCAAGTATATGAATATTCTTTTGATAGCTAACAAATGACTATGTTTAGGTGCAACCTGATACCTTCCTACCATTCCAACAACATGCATTATGTCTGGACAAGATACTATGATGTACAATAGGATTCTTATCATAGACCTATATGAACTCTGATCAACATCAGGTGAGTCATCATCCTTTCTTAACTTGCATCCAGTGACCATAGGTGTGCTCATAGGTGTAGAATCTTCCATTTGAAACCTTTTCAACATTTCTCTTAGATATTTCTCCTGAGAAAGAAATATTCCTTCATACCTCTGAGTAATTTGCAGACCAAGAAAAAATGACAGTTCCCCCTATCATAGACATTTCAAATTCAGACTGCATGGTAGAAGAAAACCATTGTACCAATGAAACATTATTGCTTCTGAAGATGATGTCATCTACATAGACCAACACAATGAGAAAAACATTACCCTATGTTCTGATATATAGATTTATGTCAACTGTTCTTCTCTTGAACCCTTTGTCTTGAAGATACTTATCCAGTCTGTAATACCAGGTACGAGGAGCTTGTTTCAACCCATATAAGAATTTCTTCATCTTGCAGACAAATTCAGGGTTATCTGACAGTTGGAAACCCTTTGGTTGTTCCATATAGACTTCTTCTTTTAGATCTCCATTTAGAAAAGATGAATTGACATCCATTTGATATACTTTAAACTGTTTATGACACACATAGGCAAGAAACATTCTAATAGCTTCTAATATTGCTACGGGTGCAAATGTTTCATCAAAATCCAGTCCTTCTATTTGAGCATATCCTTTGAAGACTAATCTAGCCTTATTTTTACAATATTTCCTCACTCATTCATCTTTTTTTTGTAGACCCATTTGGATCCTATTACATTTTTATTTGCTATCCTAGGAACGAGTTCCCAAGTGTCATTCTTTTCAATCTGGTCCAGTTCCTCATTCATTTATTTTAACCAATTTATGTCTTCATTGGATTCATTAATGTTTTTAGGTTCCACCATGGATATGAAGGCTATATGTGATTGCTCAGTATCTTTGATTATCCTTCTCCTGGTTTTTACACCTTTTTCTTTCTCACCAATTATCTAACTTTCAGGATGATTCTTTTGAGTAATTCTGGAGGAAGATTTGATGTTGATTGTTGTCCTAACTCTTCTTGTCTGGGTGTCTCTTCTCCACTTAATTCATCATCTTCTTTTGACTTTGAGATTTGTTGTTCTTTATCTTCATCATTCAAATCGTATTTTTCATCTGGCTTAGTGCTTATTCTCTGTTGATCTTTTACAGGAGCTTCTTCATCAATTAGAACATCATACAGTCTACTGATTTATGCATTCTTTTTTTAAAGCATATCTATCTTTTACTGTTCGTTGCATATCCTAGGAATATACCTTCATCATCTCTACTATCAAATTCTCCCAGATGATCATCATTATTCTTGATGTAGCATTTACTTCCAAATACTTTGAAGTGCTTGATTGATGCAGGTCGACCAAACCACAACTCATATGTATTTTTATCACTGTTCGGCCTTATATGCGCTTTGTTTAGAATATCAAAATCCATGCGAACAACCTCCACCCAGAAGGTTTGTGAAATTCCCCTTTCACTCATCATAGCCCTTGCCATCTGCTGAACTAATCTATTTTGGCATTCTACAACTCCATTTTGTTGAGGAGTACCTGGAATAGTATATTCTCTTTTAATTCCATGTCTGTCACAAAATTCTTTGAAATCTCTCGACAAAAATTCTCCTCCCCCGTCTGAGTGAATTGTCTTTAACTTCATTCCTATATGATTCTTAGCTAATGCCTTAAACTTTTTGAACTTCTCAAACGCATCATATTTTTCTCTCAGAAAGGCAACCCACGTAAGTCTGGAGAAGTCATCAATGAATAGCATAAAGTAACATTCTCCTCAAGTTCCTTCATTTTGCGATGGTCCACATAGATCCATATGAAAAATTTGAAGTGGTTTCTCTTAAGATGTGAAACAAGAATCAACAAAGGGAGTTTCTACATCCTCATATGGTTGACCACTACTTGATCCCTGTAATTTGATTCAGGTGAATCAGACACAAAGGGAGTTTCTACATCCTCTTCTGAAATATTCTTAGAGATGGCCATAAAAATATTTTGTTCTTTATACTTGTGGCCCGAGAAATATTTGTCATCACAGTTATAAAAAAGGCCTTTGAGTTGGCGTTCAGCCATTTCATCCCTGGTCAATTTTTGAATCTTTAGTGGAGCAGAGGGAGTAGTGGGATTTACTGGTTTAGGGCGAGGGATAAATGAGGGTTTTCGGTTTTGAGAAGATACAACCTGTTTTGTTTCTTTAGCTCTTTTAGTAGTCTCCACCCAACTACAAGGCCGAGCCATGAGGACATGGGCTCGAATCTCATTCTTGAGGCTGCTAATAAAACACTCTTGGAAAAAGGCATTAGACATGCCCTCTGTTCTAAAAGCTAGGCATTCAAAGGTAGCTATAAAGTCTTCCACTATTCCTAATTGTTTCAACTTTGTCAAATGGCCCAAATGGTTGGTGTCAGTGTCAAAGTTTTCATAAAGCTCTAACACAAAGTGTGTCCAAGAAATATACCCTTGACGAGAAGTTTTTCTCCATTGCCACCATTGGCAACATTCTTGATCTAGATGGAGAACACCATATTGGAGTTTGGCCAAGTCATCTGTAATGTCGTATGAAGAGAAATAGTGTTCCATTTGGGTTACCCAACTAGTGGGGTCTGAGCCATCAAATTTGGTCACATCCACCCATGGAAGGCGTAGGTCACGTTGAAAGTGATGGTTCTGAGAGTTATGGGAATGAGAGGAATGGTCACCGTCTGTATGTGGAGGTGGGGAAGAGGAAGGGTTATCTGTAGGGATATGGAGTTTGGTGCAGAGTGCCGAAAAGACTGATTCAAGCTGGGTGGTGAGGTCTTGTTTGATTTCCTCCATTGATGACTGCATGGTTGTATTGATGGCGACAACATTGACACTGAGTTGTTTCACTTCTTATTGGGTCTCGATGAGACCATATTGCAAGGTGTTGAAGCGAACTTCCAAGTCTTGGCTACGGCTATGGGCCATGAGGATGGGGGAACTGAAAAGGGGCGGGTGGGTGGGGTCAAAACAATTTGCCTAAAAATGATATGGATGAATGTGATAAAGGCGAAGAAATGAATCCAATGGAATATGTCTCAAATAATGGTGAAAAAATTTCCATACTTTTTGTTTTTTTTTACACCTGCGGAGTTATACTCTGGTATGAACAATACTGCAGAGAGGAAATGACCAAATGCTTAACAAGAAAGAAATGTGTATTTACTTGGCAACCCGAACACAGTTGCATGGTAATAGATCTTGTCTGTTTTAATTTGTTTATGTTTCTGTCCCCAAGGGTTAGGTATTCAAGGGTTCTACAGACAGGGGTTTTCCCTGTGCTATAGCTCTCTGATATACGTGCAGGGTCCAACAGTAGTATTCGGTCCAATATCTCAGGGCACTAACTAAGGAGGATAGACTGTACCCTTAGCCGTACTACCCGACTACCTAGGTACTAGAGAGTATCTTCCCGAGTGTTGTTCTAGATGACACTATAGAAGTCAAGCGATTGATCGATTTATCTAAAGAGGGCTTCAGGTAATCTAGGCCTATCCGTACATAGGTGCTGTCTGATGCGCTACCACTCGAAGGGGTATCAACAGGGGTTACCAGGGTGGCCAACATATGTGCGCTTAAGTACCACTTGTATTTCCTGTGTGTATGAATCCCTCAACCGTGGGTTTATGCGCGAAACGACAGATCTCTATGACTTAAAGATGCCGAAATACGTCTCTACCCTGAAAAAAAATTAACCCACACTTTCTGCCAAGGAAAGTGCTCTAATACCACTTGTAATATACCAGATATAAAATGTATGCATAACATAAATAAAATGCTAGTAATGGAAGAATAACAACAATATAACTAGAGCATTCACCATAATAACATAGAAATGATATGAGAATAATAACAGAAATAACACTTTGAATCTGAAAGCAATGTTCACGGGCCTCTTCGAGGGGGAAACCTACAGTTGAGCAGAGCTCTATTACAATAATATCCAATTTAGGGTTCTCATACCCTCGACTCCTATTTATACTAAAAAGAAGCATCTAGAGGAAGATCCTTCTAGAAGCGAAAGATTTTATTAGGTCTTCTTACATCCGCCTTATTCTATTTTATTGAAAGGCCTTATTAATATTGACCTTTATTACATCCGAATATATTGTTCTACCTATGTGCGGGTTAGGACCCTAACAATCCCTCTTCATAACCCAAACCAATTTTCAACTTTGAATTCCTTTTCTAATTCAGAATGGAGGCTAATCGTTCTGAGGCTTTAATACTTGTCATATTCTGATGATATAAGGCCTGGAATTTCTCTATATATTTTCTGACAGTCACTACTTCAACTTCCATTTTTCACCTTTTGTTTCAGATTCCTTCAATTGTTGTTTTAGGACGTCTTCAATATTCTTATATTCTTCTAACTTAACCTTTAACATAGCAATTTCTTCAAATGGTTCATTGCATGTTTTCTCATACCTGAGCAGTAACTGTTTTTGTTTTCTTTTATTTTCTCCGAGTCTATCAATCTCTTCCATGGCACTGGAAATTTCTCCTTCAAGATCTACTACTGCTTCACAATTAATGAACTCTCTTCCCATATATTTAGTGTTTATAT
The DNA here is from genome assembly GCA_000966675.3 of Picea glauca. Classification (NCBI taxonomy): domain Eukaryota; kingdom Viridiplantae; phylum Streptophyta; class Pinopsida; order Pinales; family Pinaceae; genus Picea; species Picea glauca. The sequence goes on along the minus strand of JZKD02S1693906.1, from coordinate 120,126 downwards.
CTTCTAAAGCTATTAACATGATATTATTTATTTTATCTTCAATAGAAGAGTCACTGCTTTCATCATCTGAGGGATCATCATCATTGTTTACACAAAGGCATTTCTTCTTAAAATTATTCTCTTTATAGAACTTCTTGTGTTTGTGCTTCTCTTCATCGTCATATGTATGATCCTTTCTTTTGTGAGGACACGTAGAATAAAAATGACCTATCTTACGAAATTTGAAACATTTGAAGGGCAGTTTACCTTTATATTTACCTAATCCTTTCTTCAGTCTTCTCACAAATTTTTCTTCAATCTCATCTACATCGGAGTCTGTTTTTTTCTCTACTTTAAAATATGCCTCTTTTGTAGTGGATTTACCTTTGGTGATTCTCATTTCATAAGCAGTTAGAGTTCCAAGAAGTTGATCTAGTGTAAACATTTTGAGATCAACTATTTCCTCTATAGCAGAGACCTTTGAGTTAAATCTATCAGGAAGAGATCTTAATATTTTCTGGACTAGAAAAGATTCATCTATCGTTTCACCTAGGCCTTTCATAGTGTTGACACGTTATTCTATACACAAGAAGTACTTACTGATAGTTTCATCTTAATCCATCTTTAACTGCTCAAATTTCAGTCTATGAGTTTGAAGTTTTGCGTCTTTCACCTTTTCATTACCTTCATAACTACTTATCAGCTTGTCCCACATAAATTTTTCTAAATCATAGTGCATGAATTTGACAAACTCGGCTTCAGCAAGTCCACTGAGGATGGCATTCATTTCTTTTGCATTAAAGCTAAAATCCAACTTATCGTCTTTTGAGGCCAATACAACAGGCTTCACATATCTCATTTCAATGACATGCCAAACATCAACACCCAAAGACATTAAATGTGTTCTCATTCTTACTTTCCAGAAGGGAAGTTTTGTTCCATCAAATGGAGGGGGTCTATTAGTTGAACTTCTATCATGACTAGTCATGTTCAAGCTTATGGATCTACCTTTGATCAAAGGCACCAAATTTGATACCAATTGTTGGAAATATAACTGAGAGGAGGGGGTGAATCAGTTATGTATATAAGCTTGAAACTTTTCCATTTATTTTTTGATTCTCTCTAGATTATTATTTAATGTGTTGCTGGTAACTTAACATGCATAGATATACAATATCTGATCAATCACACATAATACACAGAGACATTTATTTTTATGAGGAAACCCATAAGGGTGAAAACCTCTTTTTCTTAGGATGTCAATCAAGCTCCAACTTTCATGTACATCACAGTCTTTGAGCTCCAACTCAAATATGAGGCTACAACCTATGATATCAAGCTACAACTTGCAGAGAGCACCAACTCTCAGATTTCTCTATCACCAACTAGATGGAAGCACCAACTCCCAGAATATCTTCTAGCATCAACTAGAATTTAGAGGATTTCAATCCTCCCTAGCACCACCCTACCACCCTGAATGAATCTTACAAAGCTTTACTTACTTGCACTGTCTTTGATATGGTCTATTAAAACTCCATGTCTCTTCTACCTTCTTCAACTTCTATACTCTGTTCTTCTTCTGCATCATTCATTTTCTATGCTCTACTCTTTTTTGTCTTGCGCTCAACACCACTACTGTTCAACTTCTCTTTTGCCTTTTATACTCTATGCTGCCTTTGCATCCTCTTTACTATGCCATAGATCTCCCCTTCATATTATGCACTGTGTCTCATCCTTCCCACATGCATCACCATCGAAAAAGCATGCTCTCTTTTCTGTTCTGCATGTGTTTCTCACATCGAGTCCTTTGCCTGATCATTATACAAAGTCTTCATCTTCCCTGGCGGTTATTCTAAATATGTTCATCATTAGCAGGCATTATCCTGATATTCTCTGTCTTCTCTAGCAATCATAACTCTTCATATTCTTTGGTAGTTACAGTCATTCATTTTTGTCTTCTTTGGCTTCTAAGCCCCTTCCTTCACGTGACCACCGACAGTGACCAAATGCCTATTCAAAAGGCACTTTTTGATATCGGTCTATTGACCGCTAGATTCATTTCTCGATATGACCTTGGGTGAAGATCTCATGTGACCATGCGATTGTGGGCATGTCCAAAGGTAGTTTGAGGGAAACCTACTTTTCACCCCGCAATTCATTACAGAGCTCCACGTGTCCTTTCTCCAAAACCATGGTTTCGATTGTGGCTTGCCTTCAACATTGTAAATTTCGTGCATCTTCAATCCCCGCAATGTGACGGGACCGTCGATATCACGATCTTGACGGTGCTCCTAAACTGACGAAACAGATCTAACCTTCTTAAATCAACGACTGTGATTGATTCTGACCTTTCGGTCTTCGGGAGTTTCAACTCTCAAATATCGCTTTTCCCATATAACAATATTCTGTAGTGGAAGATCTGCAAACACTGTCCTCCTTAATCGAAGACTCTGCCTTTACTTCAGGGATTTTACCTGTCAACTAGATCAACATTTCTGTGTCCCCTTTCTCATTCAACGGTCGAGATCTACTTCGCTACTCTGGGCTTCGGCGATTTCAATTCTCAACCTTCACACTTTTGTAGAACGCTTTTAGCCAGAGTCCACAGATTCCTTCCACATGTCCTCCTCAAATCAACGGTCCTCATTTACTTCGGGACTTCAACCTTCAGAAGATTCAACTCCTCTACACTTTATTACTCCCGGAGCATTCCACCCGAAGTACATGATCTGTTGATGTGTGTCCTCCTGAAGATTGACGATCGTCAAATCCTTCAGCGCCTTGGGACTTTAGGATGATCGCTGCTTCATTCTCCTCCAGAGTGGTCACCTACTAAATAAGTCATAGGTGGTGGAGACTGCTTGATGTTGGTTAACACTTCCACTTAAATTTCCCTTCCATTGAACTATATCAATGATTGAGAATGCACCCGAAGTGATCTTTAGATCGAACAACTGAGAGTGACTTCAGACCTTCGTCCTTCGAGAGTTCAGGACTTTTGACATTTTTTGGTGATGAACCTTCTGAAGTAAATCTCTCGAAGTGACGTAGCTTACTTACGTCACTTGTTGACATGGAACGAGCCAATTTCCTCTTGACACTTGTCATCATCTGATTATGCCATGTGTACTTGTTGACGTGGTCTTCCACATGTCCTTGATCACGTGGTCTTCCACATGTCTTTGATGACGTGGTCTACCACATGTCCTTGCTGAGGTGGTCTGCTGACATGGGTGAGACGTGTAGGCAGTGTAGTGGAGGTGGAGGCAGAGAGTGGTATCGGAGTGTGACGTGTAGCGAGTAGTGGAGTGTGACATTGGAGTGCAGAGGTGGTATGTATGATTGGTTTGGTGGTTTTCTTGGAGGGGGGTTAGGCGGTAAGTGATAATGAGCGAGGCGGGTCTGAGATGACAGGAAGGTGACATGTATGAGGGTCCCACATGGAAAATACCACCAACTCGAACCCCCCCCATGGTTAAAGGCAGAAAGGTTAGAGGGGTTCGATATGCCCTGTCAACCATAGCTCTAAGTGCCTGATTATTGACCGCTGAGATTAGCACACACTCTAACTTATCCCGTCCTTCCACTTATTTCAATCTGAATATTGACGAAAATTCAAGTGATCGAGATCTCAGATCTCATCCTTTTCTTATGTTTTTCTTCCACTTAAATCAATCCGAAGGCTGACGAAAACTCGGATGATCGAATTCTGAATCATTTTTCCTCGCTTATCCTATCCTTCATTAATTCAATCTGACGGTTGTTGTTCCTCTGGATCAGTGATCCAATGACCACTGCCGCTCTTCCTGCTGATATTTTGATCTCTTCGAATTAGAAGGCTTTCTAAGTGTTCATGGGTCTCTACCTTTGCTCCTCCCGCGAGTCCGTCTCTTGGACCTCGTCTGGAAACCGCTATCTCTTCTGAGCTTTCTCAAGGTTTGGTTCGCTGCTATTCTTTCCATCAATGACAAGCACATTCTTCCTATAAACATGCCAACAGATCTTGCACTTTGTTTTTTGGGTACTTCGACCTTGGGTTATGGACACCTTGCTCTCACTAGGGGCACCTTGAATGCTTCTTGATTTTCCTTGGAATTTCCAAATATTGCATGGCTAACTTGTCACTTGAATACATGGTTGATGAATGGTGTTGAAAAACAAACCATGTGAATGCATTGGATGAAACACTTTAGACCATGATTGCATCCTCTTTTGGCCATTTGACAGTTGATAGTTCTTGGATAGTTTTATGTGGGATATTTGGTTTGACTTTGGAGTCATTTTGTCATTTGTTTTTCTAATTACGGATCTCTCTACAACTAGAATTCCCTATTCAATAACTCTCCCTCTACTACTCTTATTCTAAGGTTTCCTTCTTTGGAATTTTTTGGGGTGCCATGTTAAAAGGGGAGATTGGGATATTGGAAGGAATAATTCATTTGGCCTTCATGACCTCCACTAGATTTTGGTGATTGGAGTTGGTCTTTGTTAGGTGATGTGCATTGGAGTTTCAAGGTTCCATTGGCTTTGGAAATTTGTTTTTTTGAAATGAATATAATTTTGTTGTTAACGTAATATCTTAATCTTCTATGTTTCTAACT
>JZKD02S1693906.1:29861-76765 GCA_000966675.3 Picea glauca | reverse complement strand
TGTTTGACTTACCTTACATATTCATTTCGTTTTATCCTTTAATGAACGGAAAATCGAATCGATGGCAAAGGATGAAATGTAAAGCATTATTTCAAAATCCCAATGTATGTATTCCAGTCTCATTCTGAGGTTTACCTATGTAGTACCAACTAAAACAAGATTTGTTTTCCTCTTCTACGCTAACATGCATCATTATTATTAGTAGGAGGATTATGTTACTTATAAATATACTTAGATGCCGGTATAGATCCACTGGCAGTTTTAGATCTGCGTGTTACCAGGTTTATAAATTTTAGCAATTAATGTATTTACATAGTGAATAAACCCACTGTAAAGGTTTACCATACCCCATCGATTCTATCATGGTGTGTAGGTTAAAATGTTTGCAAATACTTATAGTTGTAGTTATGTTAAGTTTAAAAAATAATAGAGATGACGACTGGAATAAGTTAAGAATACTTAATCGTTTCATCCACTAGAAACAATTTACTCAAATTTTTACTCTAACCATATGGGTTGTTGTTTGTTTAGAACTACACATTTTTTTTCTACTCTAATAATAGATTAATGTGATTCTACTACAATTTAAAAAATGGACAAATATTATGAATTTTAGCATAAAATAATGTAGTAATTAATAAATAGTGTGGAAATTTGGACAATTTAGTGTGTTTAAAATGAATGGTTGTATTTATTATGATCATTGTGGATTAAAAGAAGTGTAGAAGGGTTATCTTTGATAGAGTATATCTATTATTATAAGACGTTGTGTTATCATTAAATTTTTATATATATGGGATTTTCACCTTATAGTATTGGTAATAGAATGTTACAATATTGCTTCCTTTGTTGTGGTTCGCTTGGAGCTTTTACACATTGTTTCGTAGTGGAAAGTATCCTTAGATAAGCCTTATTAAATACTCATACAATATCGCATTGTATGTGACCCTTACATATTGTTGGTATATTAAATACTCATCCAATATTGCATTGTATGTGACCCTTACATATTCTTGGTATACAATTATCAAAGTATGAGTACTTTATATTCCAGTATGAATGATTACCTAATGTAAATATTTTTGTAATAATGATAACTATAAGGTTGCACACTTTTTTTTTTCGAATGTTAAATTCTTCGAGTGATCTTTTAGTGTTGATAGTGTACTAGTTGTGGTTGTGGGAGTAGACACCTTCATGTTCTTTATAATAATTGTCAGTCCTGAGAATTTAAGTGGTTAAAATAGATCGAATGAATCATGGATTTGCACAGATTATGTGTCCCGATGGTCCTAAACTTGTAAGGCAGGTAGACTTGTTGATTTAAATTCTTTGTGAGATCTAATGATATAATCGTTACGCTTTGAATATTGACCTTGATGTAAATTTGACGTTGAGTAAAAATAATCCCCTGTTTATTCATAAATCATTGATCGTTGTTTCTTATAAATTATATTGCATTGTAATGTTTGTATTTGATTTGTCTTAATATGATTTTAAGAGGAAAAAAATTACTACTCTTTCTAGTCACTTACTTTTATGTTGTGCACATAGGGGATGTTTCAAATGCGTCTAAGGGAATTTAGATTAAATAAAATCTAAAAGGGGTAGAACAAAATTTAATACATGTACACAATTTGTGCATGAAAATAATAAAATAACTTATTAATTAAAAGAAATTATTCATGAGGAAGTGTAGTGTCCACTTACACTTACTGTCTTAAGTCAAACTAAACTTTAAATCATAACTAAGAGAATAGTCCTAATCAAATTCTAACTGTAAATTAGTTAGGCGACACAATAAAGGATAAATTGGGGTACTAAGGGACAACTAAGAGAAAATCTAGGAACTAATTAAGGAGGTGAGAAAAAATTCAAAATTTATTTATTTAAAAAAATTAAAACATGTGCAACTTGAGGGAAGAGTGACACGTGTTTAGGGTGAATAATCTCTAAATTGTTATTTGCAAATTATCTAATATTGCATGACAAGACAAGTGTGAAGATACATAATTTTATAAAATAAAGGTGGGGAAGAAGGAAAGGTACCCTATTGCTGGATGACTGGAATGTTGTCAAATTTTCATGTGACTAATTTACTTATGTGAGTTGGGCTCAAGATTTGCACAAGAGCTCAAAGCTTCTCCTTGCGAGGGAAAGCTTGAGGTAGTTTAGATATGAAATTTTGTGTGTCACCCCTTTGTGGCTCGAGGGGATGAGGAAAAAGAAGAGTACCCTTAGCATTGGCTGGGAGATACGGATGAAGACATTGATTAGCAAGCAATAAAGGACGTAGCGCAAGCCTTCAAGTTGAAGACCAATTTCATGTACCATCAAATTTTACTGGTTATAGTATTTCATTATTTGATACTTGTTGTTTATAAGAAAAGTGTTTGAATATGTGTACCAATTTGTATGGAATGAATAATTGAATAGTAGTATCCTATTCCTATCCTTTCATATAATTTATATAGTTTAATATTGATGAAAGGTTTACGAGCATGTTTGCAATTGAATGTTAATGTTACTATGAAAATTGTCGATAGTATTTAAATTCTCAACAACATGTATGACTTGCATTGGAATTGGTTTTTAATATATATATATCAATCCCATCAAAGAGGAAATGAATAAGCTAATCGAACTGGACCATGAGCGTAACAAAAGAGCCTTGAACCTCATAAATTTTTGTATAAAAGAAAAACAAGAGGATGATACACTAGCAATATTAAAAGAAGAATTAAATAATAAATCGCAAATTGATACAACTTACCTCATAGAAGCAAAGAGGCTAGGAAAAATATTTGATCACAAAGATAGGTTGATCCATGTCAAAGTAAGTTGTAATGAGCATAAATATACCATACTTAGTAAATCTCTGAGCTTAAAAGGGTCATGAATATTTATAAATGAAGATGTCATTCCCAAAGACCAAGATGAATTAAGGAAGGAAGTTTAAAAGGTAAAAGAAGCGAGGAAAGAAGGAAAATGAACAATAATTAGAAATTGAAAAGCTATTGTTAGGGATAGAGACTAAAAGGATAATAATAAATAGGAATTTGGGACACTCAATATCCTTTTTTGGAACTATCGTGGATTTCGATGGCGCAAAGGTCCTATGATAAGTTGGATCCTGAGTGATATTGATATTATCTGTCTAGTTGAAACTTGGGAGCGAGAGGAGTCTAAGGTCCCTAACATAGAAGGATTTTTATTGTGGTCGACATGGAAAAAAAATTTCACCATAGAGGGACAAGAGGCATATCTCGTTATATTAGAAAGAACATTTCTCCTCACATTCAACTTCATAAGATTGACCCTCTAAATCAGTACATTTGGATAGAAATTTCAGACACCAATACTAAGAACATGTATATAGTAATTTGTTCTTTTGCACCTATTAATTCTACTTTTTATAAGAAAAACAGTCTAGATAACAATTATCCCTATAATAATTTAGAACAAGATATTTATAGTTTAAAAAATGGAGGTAATATCGTGGTGCTAGGAGACTTTAATGCTAGGACTGCAACTAAACAAGCTACTCTTTTAAGTAATGACTCCAACCATAATCCTTTATGGTTAGATGAGGACCTTGTTTTATCAAATAGCTACAAAAGAATCTCTGAAGGCTTAATTGATAATTTTTTTGGTACTGAATTGGTCAAGCTCTACTGCTCTCAAGACCTAATAATTTATAATGGAGTAATGAAGTGGCCAAAATCCAAGCAGATGACTTGTATTCATGGGTTAGGTAGTAGTGTTGTAGATTATGTGATATCCGATATTGTTGTTTCCAACCCAATAGAAACTTTTGAACTTTTAAATGACCATGAGCTCGACTCTGATCATAAACCTTTAACCCTAACTCTAAACTTTTCCATGCATAGGAGCGCTATTGAAGATAATTCGTTCTTTGACAAAAGTAAAGTTGAGATTTTCTTAGAGGATTTAATAGGAAATTAAATAACGATCCATGAGGTTTCTTGATTTCATACAATTGCAAAAGAGTATGCAGAAAGGATGCAAGCTATATGTAATCTTAGCGCTAAATGAAATGGGACAGGCGAAAGGATTAAAAAACCTTCCTGTAGTACAAGAGTTTTCTGATGTATTTCCAAAAGAATTACGAGGCTTACCGCCCGAAAGAGAGTTGTAGTTTACAATATACTTAAAACATGGAAATGAGCCTATTGCAATAACTCCATAAGATGACGACACCGGAATTGCAGGAGTTGAAAATGAAATTGAAGGAGTTGTTGGAACTGAGACTTATATGTCCAAGAGTATGTCCTAACCTTGTAGGATAGGTTGATTGGGTAGTTTTGTATGTTGTCTTATGTGAGGTGGCAGATCCTTTATGCATTAAAGTGATATCTAAATCTAGTTGTGCAATGAAATGAAATAAATAAAATGTGTATTAGTGATGTAAGTTACTATCATGAATTAGATTGCTATGACTAAAGTATGTTAATATCACGTTTTACTTGTTAAAGTTTTATATATATGTATATATATATCTCAATTATTAAGAAACCAATATGATTCTTTTAATCACCGGAGTTGAACTAGGGTTTCCAATCTAGAACCTTGACAAAGCCACTAGAAATCGAGATGGAGAAGAATACTTGAAAATTATGATGGGTTCGCCCCCCAAAAAAGGGAAACGTCATTAACATACTTTACCAAGGAAAAACTACTTCTAGATACATTAAAATGGAGATAGTTAAACTGACCAATGAATGAACTATAAATGATTAACATTCTCTAGTTATGTGGCCAGCATTAATCACTTGAATTGGATCCCAATCGACCACATGAAGTTTGGGAAAGAAACACATATTCCTTTTAACTTCAAGAAAATCATGGAGGATGATATCATTAATCACTTGAACTGGATCCCTATCGACCACATGAAGTTTGGGAAAGAAACACATATTCCTTTTAACTTCAAGAAAATCATGGAGGGTGATATCGACTTACATATTCTTGAGTACAAAATCATAAAAAATAAAATGTTTCTCCTCTTTGTTAAGACCATCTAAGATCGAATCATTCCACAGATTGATATGAACACTTGGTAAGTGAAATTTTGAATATAGGTACATATACAAGCCTATTACTTCAAAAAAATATTAAGACAAGAGTTGTAGAGATTATCGTTAACTATCTGATACTAGATCCAGATGTTATATATATATATATATATATATATCACTTCCTTTAATAAAATTTTGAAAAGAGTTAATACCCTTCACAAGAGATATTAGTGACTTCGATGGCCTTCAAGCTTACACTAAATCCTGAGGAGTGGTCCTTTAACCAGAAGAAAGGCGTAGAAATAATTTATCTTGTGTTAAAAAAAGAAACTAGAAGTAACGGGACAAAACTACTATCCCAGTCCTCGTTGATAGATTTTATAATAGGATTAAATACTTCAATCCAAGTAAACTTTTATGGAGAAAAATACTGCACCATATAAGGGTTACCCCACCTTCGCAAAACTCAAAACAAAAATTTGTACATGTTTTTTAACAAAGAAGAAACAAAAGAGGTCCAATCGAACAATACTGTAAGAATCCTAAATTAAATCAGTAAGGTTATATGTCAACTTACTGTTTTCATTCGGGCTAGGTGCATCCATTTGAAAAAAGAATTAACGCTCAAAGACTCAGCGCCTTGATGAAAAAATAACGCAAAGAAACACAAACTTAGAATATGGATCCTTCTGACTGGTAAAAATTTCTATGATCGATGAACAACGAACTGTCGTGTTGGTAAGACAGGTGTTTGGAAATTTGTCACCTTAGAGAGGTCCTACGGAGTCACTTTATAGAGAGCTTTTACTTTTACAAATATATAGAATCATTAAAAAAAAAACAACTAGAAAAGAAAAAGATGTAAAAATACAAATAGAGTTAAAATCATTAGAAAAAATGAGTATATAGTTAAAATTATTAGAGAAAATGAGTGAAGAAAGAGAAGCAAAAAAACAATGCTTGTTAAAAAATTTAAACTTTTCCAAAATACAATTTAGATTGAGATAGAGGATAGATTGTTAGGGTTCAAGAGTCATTTGCAAACAATAAAAGCTAAAATATAAAAAATGGAAAAAAAAAAACAATCAACCCTAAGAAAAGGTTGAAGAAAATATCAACTTAAGACATAAAATTAAATAGTTAGAAAAAAAATTAACCAACAATTTGACACAAAAAATATATAAAAAACTTATTAATAAATATAACTATTAAGTGAAACCCTAGTAAAATAAAAAAAAATAATGACAATGAGTTGATCTCCTTACGATCTTGAAGGTTGAAGGTTAATGGGGTCATTCTTTTTTACTTTCAATTCGTTGAGGCATATCAATGCATCATATCATAATATGCGTTTATATATATATATGATAGTAAAGGTTTTGGTGGTTGGAAAAAGTTAAAAATATTTTTCCATACTTTCACCAAAATAAAACAAATTTGAACCTTATATAATATTATGGAGCTCATATATATAATAGTTTTTTTTTTGAAAGGAGGAAATTTTGGTTATATTGGCAATGTTTAATGTTGGAGATGCATATGGTATATTAAAGTGTGTTATTTAATGACATCATTTCCAACATAATTGATTTTTGTTTAAATATGATGGAACTTGGTCATAAGTTTTGAGCCTTGAGCTTGTAAACATTTATGCTAGATGACATGGCATGTGATTCTTTGCTTGAGAGATATTCTTTGATTTGGTTTCTCTGTTGGTCGTTTGGAAATTTTTATTGAGTTGTCGTAAGTTTTATTTCTTTACATTAATGGAAACATACTGGTGATTGACATGCATTCAATGGACCACTACGTGGGTTTCGTCACCTGATTTCACTTGTGTTTTTCCATTGTGCACCCCAGTTTTTGATTTTCTCTATTTTGGTAACAGTTGATTTTGTAGAACTTGAACCCTCACATTTTTTTATGATAGACTTCCTTCAATTCTTGTATATAAGGCACCATTGTTGGATTACTAAGAGGGGGGTTAATCAATGAGATTTTTAATCCCTTTTAACCACAATATAAAAGTGGTGTTTGTCTTTATGATCAATTTATCAATATAATTCGACATGTGAAGAATAAATAAACCATCAACAATGAGAAATCAAACACATACATAGTACACCAATATTTTATGTGGAAACCCAATGTGGGAAAAAACCATGGAACACTTTTTCTTACATGTCTTTAAGAATTATATTCATTGGAAGCACCGACTTCCTTTGTTTTCCAGTAGCAATGGGAAGGAGGCTATGACCAGTATACAACCTGAGGGAAGCTTCAAATCCCCAATTCTATGGATACAATAGAAATGAAGCTACAACCCCCTATGTTCTTCAGCTACAGCAAGAAGGTGGCTACAACGACCTATCATTACCCCGTCCTGCTGCCCTAAAGTTAAATTCCAAATAGATGATGAAACCAATGCTACATTGTCACTGTGAGATATACCATTGTAAACCTATACCAATCTATGCCAACAACATGTGCCTAACATGTACCAATATCTTTTGATCAACCTATACATGTAACCTCTCTATACCAACAAAACCAATAGGTACGCGACCTGTTTTTGCTACAACTCACGTATGTACGTGATTTGTCTATACTGCAACCTACATTTGTACGCGGCTTGTATATATTGCATCCTACGTACACCTTCTTAAAACTAGGATTTTCACCTTCCTAAAAACTCTAATCTCGTCCTTCCATAGTCACATCAACCTGCAACATGTCACTATGTCCAAATTGTAGTTGTTCTCTATGCTTATATCCTCATATATATCCTTTATCCAAATTCATCTATGTCTCTCTAGTCATGTTCCATACATGTGTATATGAACAAGTGTGATATCCCTCACATCGACTAGACAGAAAACCACTACTGTTATTCATCCTCAAACTACACCAACAACTTCATCAATACAACATAACCAAAATACCTCAACCATGTATCACAAAATCCCTCAACCATGTACCAAGAAATACAAGATATACCTTAACACTCAAACTAACAAGATGTGCCAATGATAAATATCAGACATATTAGCACTCTATTTCTGTAGATATGGCTTATATAGTAAGTTACACACAACCAATTGCCTCTCTAGAGAAAATTGTCAAACCCCCATAATCATATATGATGTAGACAACAATATCCAACTACACATAAAATTAAGACATACCTTTTGAACATCCATATAGATCTATTGTACATGATCATTGTAGACCTTCCTTGGAGCTTGCTTTTAGACTCTAGAAACATGACACCTTAATTTCCTCAAGATTTCATTGATTTTCCCAATTGTATCCAACCTTTCCTTCTTCAAAATGTGTATGTACACATTTTGTTCTCCTTTACCATGCATATGTACACACATTTTTCCACTGTATCCCATGTACACCTCAAAACCTAGGGTTTCTTTGATAATTCTACATTTCCAAAAGTTCCACCGTCAACCCTCTTTTTCTACCTCAGACTTGTGTAACTTCAAATGTATCAATGAGTACCTACAATAAACATTTCACAAATAATAAATATTCAATGTGATCATTAGGTGAAAATGGGACACCATTTCTCTCTTATTTATACTCTTCAAGTGGATTCTGCAAATGATTATCTTCTAACAAACTTAACCCAATTTCCTTCTTTTAGGGCTAACCGACTTCTAACCACTTTGTCCACTTACAACCACTTTATCCAAAAATAGTAATCTCACCACTTATAGTTGCAACTAATTTATTTTTAATTAATTTCTTTTCATAACAACTTAACCGAAGATTAACCCAACCCAAAATCTAACAGCGTAGCCCTACAGGAACTAGGAGCTCTGCTAATAAACTTAGGTAAGATCAAAAAGTTATTTCCCAACTGCCCCCCACATGTTTAAATGAATATTATAACATGGAATATAAGAGGCCTAAACAACCCATGAAAGTAGAGAGTTCTTAGAAATAGACTTAGGAAGGAAAAACCAGGCCTTTGTTTCATCCAAGGTACCATTGAGTATGGTATCAACTATGATGCATATTTTGAGTTCTGACTATAGGGATACTCTGAGTCAGATTGGGTTGGTATTTTCATAGATCATAACAGTACCTCGGGATGTTATTTTAGTTTGGGATCAGGTATGATCTGATGGTTTAGCAGGAATAAAACCAATGTTGCACTCAGTACAGTTGAGGTAGAATATATGATAGCATGTTCAGCATGTACTGAAGTTGTATGGCTAAATAAATTACTTTCAGGATTCTTTGATATTGAGGTAGATGATACTAGTATATGTTGTGACAATCAGAGTTGCATAAATTTGTCAGTGAACTGCTTCTTTCATGACAAATCAAATCATATTGAAATCAGGTATCATTTTATCTGTGAGGTGGTAGAAAAGGGAGCAGTGAAGCTTCATTATGTGGCTACCAATGAGCAGGTTGCAGATGCACTAACCAAACCTCTGTGAAAGGTGAAGTTTGAGTACTTTAGAGACAAAATTCGACTAGTTCCTCGTAAGAGGGAGTTAGGAGATTCATATGTGACTCTTGTGACAATATTAGGGCAAGTCATTTACAAGTAGGATGTGGGATGTTATATTTTATTCTTATCCAATATGAATAAGGACTGGCTCTAAGAATACTCATCCAATATGAAAAAGGACTAGCACTAAGTAAGACAGTTCTTGGTGAATTAGCAGTTCTTGGTGAAGTGTATACCTTCCTATATAATATGGCTAGTAGGACATTTCTTGGTGAACTACACAAACAATTCTTGGTGAACTGAGTGAATAAAACTATTGTAAGGATATTAATGTTCTCACCAGAGATGCTACTAATCCCAATGCTAGCTATGGATACAAAACTTCTCTTGATGAACAAATTCTACATGGATCAACAAGTTAATATCTAAGTAAATAAAAATGGATGTAAAAGTTGGTACTAGGAAAATACCTTCCTTGCTAAGAGGGAGTGATGAATTATATAACTTTAGAAGTTATTTTCCCTATTGTAACTAACCATGTAAATAAAGTTCTGATATGGTGTTAACTTTATGTCAAGCTTCAGACACATGAGAAGTGTCATTCTTATGCCAAGACAACCATATGTCATGTGTCAACCTCATAACACCTCTAAGAGGGCTACTTAGGGAGGTTGTAGTGGCCAACTTAGGGAAGTTTCTTAAGAGGGATTCTTAGGGAGGTTGGAGTGGCCAACTTAGAGGGGGATTCTTAGGGTGGTGGTATGAAAATTATTATAAAATTCTCATACAATCCTAAGATAACCGTTTAGGAAAGCCTCTAGAAGAGGCTTAGGAGGTGGCTCTTGGGAGCTTTAGGAGGTGGCTCTTGGGAACATTAGGAGGTGACCCTTGGAATCTAAAGGAGGGAATGTATGAAAACTATTATACACATGTCATACATTCATAGTAGGCTTCTTAAGGCAGCCAAACCAACCTATAAAAAGGGACATTCACTTAACATTTGGATACATTTTCTTTCTTGGAGTCTTTTTCTGAGGCAAAGCATCTATTTGTTGAAGTGTTTTGTTTGTGTATGACTGATATCTATTGGAATCTTCTACCGGTATATGGTTTCTAGTTGTTCTATTCTTTCATTGGTATATGAAAGCTAGTTGTTGAAGTATACTACAGATACAAGCATTGTATTCTTATTGAAGTCTTCTATTGTTCCTTTCTAATATAAGACTGCTAAAATTACTTTTTAAAAGTTTCCATACGTCTTCTACAACAAGAAGGAAAGTCAGTTATATTTTGGCAATTATGTCAATATGTTACTGTAAGTGTTAGTTCATCTATTTGTGAAGTTTTTAAGTGTTGAAACAGAGGTATTGTTTGATCACTTTGAGTCCTATCTAGTTACTCTAAAGTCATGTACTGGTATTGTACTTTTTTGAATAATCTAAAGAGAAGTTTTGGTTGCGTTTTCTACCCCAAAAGTGTTTCCCAGGGTATACTTGTGTTCTCTTTGTGATTGTATCACTTTCGACGATCCTTGTATATGTAGATGTATTGGTATGTTGGTTGTATGTTCTAATTTTTTTAAATTTACCTACATGCATCAGTTTTTCAACATAGTAAGCTTCAACAAACCAAACATTACAAGTGGATGGCATTTTTGCAACAAATTCATCTAGTCATAAAGTATAAGGATGGAAGCACTAATAAGTTGGAAGATA
The DNA here is from genome assembly GCA_000966675.3 of Picea glauca. Taxonomy (NCBI): domain Eukaryota; kingdom Viridiplantae; phylum Streptophyta; class Pinopsida; order Pinales; family Pinaceae; genus Picea; species Picea glauca. The sequence goes on along the minus strand of JZKD02S1693906.1, from coordinate 65,537 downwards.
GTATTTCATAGCCACCCACATACATAATTACATATATGTTAATTTTTACGCACATGGATCCTTTTACCCATCATTCATACAAAGAGGAATACATAGAACATTGGGATTTTATAAGGGTTTTTTAGCAGCTAAAATGACAAATTCATGTAAAATAAAGTGATAGTAAGGATAACTATCATCTCCAAGATGAGTTATTCTACAATCTAGACAAGCTCCTTTTTCATAAATGTGATAAATTGTGACTTATCGGAGAGGATCACACCTCCAAGGTTGCATGGAATTTTGGTGTTGGGAAGACAATTTCTAACTTACAAAGGTATGTGTATTGGCCCAAAATGCTAGAAGATTTATCTTGATATATTAGAGGGTGCATTCTTTTTTGTACCAAGAAGCCTAGTAATAGGAAGAAAGGTTTATATCGTGCCTTAACTATACCCACTTGACCTTCAAAAATCATTTCCATGGATTTTATAGGTTGTTTTCCAACAACCAAGAAGAGGTGTGGCTATCTATTTGTAGTAGTTGACAGGCTGAGTAATATGTGTATTATTATTATTATTCCTTGTAAAATACCATCAAAGGACTAGAAGTAGAAATTATGTTTTTGAATAGGTCTAGGTGGAATTTTGGATACCAAGGAGAGTCATATCAAATATGGATACTTTATTTCTCAATGCCTTTTGGACTAGAAATTGGGAGAAGATGGACTTGAATCTAAAGAGGTCTACATCATTCCATACACAGATAGATTGGCAGACAAAAGTAGCCAATATGACATTGATACAAATTTTGAGGGGTTACAACAAAAATCATTCAAATAACTCACATCAAAATTTGATCTACATTCAACACTCTTACAACAAAGTTGTCCATAGTTCTACTGGTAAGTCCCATTTAAAAACTTTCTTTAAATATTTTCCACCTTCACTCTTGGATGTTCTTTATGCATAACAAGGATGAGTGATTGAAAACATCACAGGAGAAGCATTAAAATTAGATAATTTTTTTGAAAATATGAGGAAGATCCATTTTCAAGTACAAGACATGTTGAAAAAGTCATAGGAAATGTAGAAGGTTTGACATGATCAGTACAAAACAAAAACAAAAACATTCAAAGTAGGAGATAGAGTTTTGTTATAAATGAACAAGGAAATATTATGGGGTCATGGTAAGAATATTAGGGATCTATGGTATGTCCCTTTCTAGGTATTGAAGAAGTTGGGTGATAATTTCTAGAGACTTAGTCGATCCTCGTACATGTTCCTTTACATAGTAGTGACTGTTGAAAATATAAAACTCAATTAGTCTTCCATGTTTGATTAGGGAACTAAGGAGAAGTTCATATCTACCATACATGACTTACAACTAGAATCTCAAGTAAAGTTGGTAGAATATATAATATTATAGAAGAAGTGTAGATTTACTAGACAGGGGCAACATGGCCTTTCATAGATTAGCTTGAATGGCAACTTCTAGGCAAGGAAAAATGGTACTCCAAGGAGAAGATAGAATAAAAATAGCATCACCTCATTGAATAAATATTTTAGGTACCAAAATCCTCCCAAAATGGGGAGGTGTGATCGAAAATGGATCATTATAAAACATTTCATCTATCTTAGTACTTTCTAGGTTGAAAAATTGGAGAAATTAACTTGTAGGGACAATTTTAGTGGAAGTTCTAAGTTTGTAGATTTGTGGTGTAAAACCTTGTAGAGCCATTTTGAGGCATCAAATAACATTTTTTTGGAGTCAAAACTTTGTTAGCATATATTTCATTTCATGGAAAAGTTTCTACAAATTGAATCCTTTCTAATGGTGCAAAAATCCTCTCAATTGGAGCTTGTATGCAAAAGTTACACCACCCACAAGTTGACTTACCATGTTTCCTACCATGGTAAAAGTGGATTCCATGTCATCCCCCATTACTAACACATGTGGGGATAGACATGTGTGGAATTTCAAGAAGATTCTAGGATTTCCAAATCGTTATCACTAATTGAGGGTCGAGGATGTAAAAACCCTAACCCTAGACAACTATCAGTCTATGTTAAATACTAAGGCGCTAGAAAGAGAAGGGGTTCTATTATTTTGTATTTCACTTGTTCCAAAGTTTAGTAGAGCATCTAGGGAGTGGAATTAGATATCATAACAAATGTAGAAAGAAGATTATATTGTATATAAAAATACAATATCATACCAATTGTCCATTGTAAAAAAGCATCTAAACAACAAGATCAATTACCAATTATCAAAGGCATCTCAACAAGATCAATTACCAATTCCAAAAAGATGCATTACCCATATTTACAAATAATAATGCGTTGATTGAAAAACAAGACTTAGATCATACCAAAGTTATGTACGACAGCATAATTCAACGATCTACCAAAACTATTGGGTAGCTATGAATGTGAGAGGGTGAAAAATAGTAGGTTAATCACTTCATGCACTTTGACGAATTGGTTGATCATCCGTTAATTCTTCTTATATGTGCAGTGGCTTATGAACCCCGGGCACCCTGGATGACAGGTTCAACTGGAGGAGGCCATCAACAACACTTTAATATGCGGGTTCACCAACAAACAGTTCAACAAAGGAGCCACAGATGTGGATGGAATGTGAGCTCGCGTCAGAGAACAAAAAAATAGATATGCAACCAAAAAAGTCTATCCTAAACAATGGTTTTCAATCCAATCTAATCAAGATATGAAGATTACTTGACCGACAAATATCTCTCAGAAAAAAAAAGAGAAGGGATAGGGAGAGATTGCTCTGATAACATGAATATATTTAAAACAATATTTTGTAATAAAAAACTACTGCAAAAAACAAAAGCCTTCTAGAAGAGAGAGATCTTTTAGGTATTTTGTTTATAAAATACATGGGAGTGTCTCCTACATATCAATGGGAAATATTCAGTATTTAGCAAAGGATAGTTGTCATAAATGGACCAATAAGGATTCCTGGGTAAGTTTACAACTAATACTAATTCACCACAATGAAAAATAATGTATTGGAAAATAACACTAACAAAATTTGTGATGTGAAGGTTGTGAAAAGATTAAGAGTATGCATGCTAAGATAGTGGTGATTTTATGATCTTAATTAAAAGTACGGATATTGAGAGAGTGGTGATTTCAATATTAAAACAGTTCCAAATTGTGCAAACAAAGAATATGGATAGTGAAATTTTGATGTTGAGATAGTGACGTAATAATTTTTTAACATTAAAAATGGTGTTTTTACATCATAATAATTTTTTATCATCAATTTTTTACATTTATGTAAATTTTATATAATAAATAATTAAAATAAATATTTAATCCCATTTTTATTCAAAAACCATTTATTAAATCTATATAAGATAACATTTTTAACTACATATCATCTACTAAAATATACATCACCCAACTAAGTGATCATCATTTATTCACTAAAATATATATTTCTTGGAACTCAATGTGATCAACTACTTATTTTTATTGGAAATATATATTTTCCAACTCAATGTGATCAGCTACTTATATTTATTGAAGCTCTTTTTATAAATATTTTCCAACTCAATCTGATCAAATTCTTATATTTATTGAATCTCTTTTTATAAAGCGAACCATTGGGAAAGCAAATTGTAAGGTTTAACATTAATATATTAATGTTACCTATATAAAACATTTAGACATTTGATTGAATTATACTTCATACAATCATATATTAGTTTAGTTTTACTATTTTTTGGGTAATAGAAATACTAATTACAATCATACATTTAGGTTTAGTATTTGTATTTATTATTCCATACATTAGATACTATGTGTTTTATGTGATTGTTTTATTTTTATTGGGTAATAGAAATACTAATTACAATCATACATTTAGGTTTAGTATTTGTATTTATTATTCCATACATTTAGGTTTAGTATTTGTATTTATTATTCCATACATTAGATACTATGTGTTTTATGTGATTTTTTTATTTTTATTGGGTAATAGAAATACTAATTACAATCATACATTTAGGTTTAGTATTTGTATTTATTATTCCATACATTAGGTACTATGTGTTTTATGTGATTGTTTTATAGACATGTTTCATATAAAACATTTAGACATTTGATTGAATTATACTTCATACAATCATATATTAGGTTTATTCTTTTTATTGGTTAATACAAATAGTAATTACAATCATACATTTAGGTTTAGTATTTGTATTTAGTAATATAAATTTAAATATTAAAAGTGAATTATACTTATTACAATTATACATTTAGGTTTATTATTTGTATTTATTATTTTATAAGTTAAGTAATATGTGTTTTATGTGTGTTACGAGGAAACTTACTCTATGGCGTGAGGTAAACCACAACACATGGAATGATAGACACAAATCAACTCTAATCCCAATTATGTGATATAAAATAAATGCTAACATGAGAAGATCAAGAGTCTACCTAGATTACCGTTGAGCATGCAACTCAAATATTTATACCTGCAACTTGTTCTCAACAACCAAGATACGCAAGCATATGGTGATAATATATAATGTTATCATATAAAATAGCATAATTCATTAGCATTCATGAAAAATACACCCATGGAATAATAATTCAAATATTTGCAAGATATCAATTGGAGCAGAAAAGAGTATTTCTATTAAAAATGTTCAACATAAGTGTATGCGTGACAAACTTATGTGTCAGCAAATATCGGAACCAAGAAACTAAGTCTTTCTAGTTGGTCCTCTACCAATTTAATCATCCATCAATGGCAATCTCATATAAGGGATACAATGAGGTTCTCCATCAAATAAGGAAGAGCTTGGGGGATGAGCAATGTGCTCATACTTTCAAGGATAAATGGATGCAAACTTAATGTGAAGTGAAATTTCTCCAGAGTATATTTTCTCTCAAAAGATGAATTCTCTCCTCCTCCACGATTTGGATAGGGCTCAATTTATAGCCTTCAAGTCGAACTCAAGGGTCAAGTTGGAACATTTCAAGTATATGGAAGGTCAAGGATCATGGATCTCATGACGTGACATGAAAACCCAACAAAATTTTTAATTTTGGGCAGAAAACCTGATGTACACGGGTTGTAATGGTGTAATCTGTGTATACACATTCTGTCTAACCGGTAGGGCACGTATATGTGGAAATTTATGTTGTTTTGGCTCTCGAAGGTACAACAAGGTACTTCAAGTTTGCATAGGGAAATGGAAAAGGCCCTCTAAGCAATTTCCATGGGGTGAGACAAAAATTTCTATAACATATGCCCCTTAATGTGTGAGGTCAAAGGAGTATCTTTAATGATCGAAATACATTATAATTCCTAGAAGTGGAGTGATGGAGACTCAGTTGGAAGTTCTAGTTGGTCATGCGAATATTACAATCCATAATGACTTTGTACAGATGGTTTCCAGAATTACATTGCGGATCCATGTGGAAATATACCAAATATTTGTTCATGGCCATGAATAGGCAATACAAAGTAGACACGTGCCATAGGATATTATAGTCACAAACAAGGCCAGTGAGAAACAGTCTCAAAATCAATCTAAAGATAACTGTATACAATGGAGTACAATCTAATCTCCCATGATCACTGGAATCATATAGGTACTAATCTAATGAAAGACAAAAACAACTCACGAAAGTTCCTACTTTAAAATGAATGTCTTCTATGCAATCTTCCAAAGGTGCAAGTCTACATCATGTGAATAGAGGAGTTGAAGTCGAACACAATGAGACTTCATTTGATTACCATACATTAATGTATATCGTTAACAAACATGAGACAACCTAACGATGATGAAAGTAGGTATAAAGGCACCGAGTACATTCTTAAAAGTGTGAATAAAGGTGTTGAGGTCAAAAAATTGAAGAATCCATCGTTCATGAGACATTGATTTGTTCCCAAATGTCGATGGCAGGAGAACCTATCAATAATGAATGCAAGCCTCTAGGTACACACAGGACTCTAGGCCTCGTTTCCATAATAGATGAGCTGAACTCAATCGAAGGAGACCTGCTGAAAGGATATCATCAAGGAATCCATCATTAGTCAGCATGAGGTACAAAGCAATAGCTTGATTATTTGGAGGAACTCAGACAAAGAGGATGTTCATGAACCAATAACCCTATGTGTCTTTCACATGCACCAAATGCAAGTAGTGCACGGAAAAGACCCTATGAATAACAACCAATAAGGAAGATTGTCGACAAAGGAGGAGAAACCACCAATAAGGCTAGTGGCATCCAAGCCTTTGCATGAATCTCAATGTGTGAATAGAGTTCTTTCCATTGAACATAATGGAAACCCCCCAGTCAACGACCAATGGGGAGATGTCGATTGTTGGGTTCAATCTTACCTACCCATAATGAAAGTAGGATCATAATGCATGGTAGGAATACAACTTCATGTGACTCTGAGACACACTGAGGGTATGACGGACATACAAATTCAAGAGTTCCGAGAAATGGATGACACAGGGTTATACACTTCCTGTGAACAAGAGCATGAGACAAATGGATAACTAAGGAACCATAGAATTAATGATGAAACTTCATGATGCAGGAGGCATCAATGAACTCTCCATAGGGACTGGAAGAATAACCAGTCAGAGGAGTAAATTCTAAGTAACGAGCTTGACTTCCTAAGGTCATAATAAACCCAAACTTTGGATGATAATGGACTCAAAAGTTTGTTCTCTTTTCAAAGGCGACATGATTGCTGCCAATATAAGATAATATTCTTTTCTTTCCCGTCTTTTTTTATTTTTTCATAGGAAAATAAATGTTATGATACAAGAGAGGAAACGAGTGTCACGATTAAGCAACAATCTCCAAAAAGTGGAACATACCTATTCTCAATTCAAGGAAGTGCATGCGTGGCATGGACACTTGGGGGAATGTTTCCTCTTAGGGTACAGGGTGTCAAGATGAAAAGTATATAAATAAGGCTATGCTTGGCTAGTGATGCAAATTGTTAAGGTAAGACGCTTATAATGAGAAATAGGGGATCAACAATAGGCTCAATACTGCAAGAAATATAATGGAAGTAAATTACAACTTAACTCTAAAGAATTTCATTTTTCATAAATTTAGTCCCCTAGCCCCGAAAAAGTATAAAATAATACCTGAGAGAACTCTTCTAGACAATGTTGACTAGAGTATTCATTTTTCGAAGTTAGTCTACTTGGTCCGAAAAGGGGTTAAACTTACACCAATTAGACGTCATTTCAAATCCATTTAATGACTATGAAAGAGACAAGTTCACTCGACAATATTTTCTCTTTTTTAGAGAGTCGAAAAAGAGATTAACTAAGACTTGAGGGGAGTCCCATAGGTATAGGTCAGAATGCTTGTGAATAAAGATATGGATTTTGAACGGAAAGTCATATTGGAACTATAAGGGACTCCTAGTCCTATGGAATACTTTTTTCATGGGCACCAAATGGCACAAACATTCTAACTAGGGCACCCATGTGTGGTAAGCCTATACCACTCAATAACGACACTTCTAGTAGTAGTCAGAAAGTTCCATGTCACTAATAACTGAGTTCTTACCTAAGGCATAGGGATCATCATCATAGGATAGTGAAAATATGAAAAATGGAGTGACAACCTATCCTATATGATGGTAAAAGAAAATACCTTCCAAAGTCACGAATAGTAAATAAGACGCTAGAAACCAAAAAAATCCCTAGACAAAACCATTAAAACCAACTCCTTCTACTGCACTATTAGTCCACTAGGTCAAAAAATTAGCATAAACTATGTAAAGTGGATACAATTTTTTTACTAATAGTAAAAATAACCAATTTTACCATATTGTTTAAGTTTTTTACTCACATAGTGTATTTTGGACAATTTTTCACATGATCTTCAAGTGTCGATTGTGGGAGCTAAGATCAGCATAATTGACAACCGTCTGGACCAAGTAAGTTCTCTTTCCCTCCTCTTCATTTATAGTGGTTTAAATTTTAAACTTAGTCTTCATTTTTTGAGTATTTGAGGGCATACCATATGAATTAGGGTGTACGCGAGCTATATTTTATTATGTCTTGTATATGGAGAAATGTACATGGGAAAAGCAAAGATTTCATGTGTATATGTGGTCCTACATGCGACTGTTAACATTACAACTTGTGTACAAGTCTGAAAACAAAATTTTTAATGAATTTAACTCAAAAAATGGTTTTTGTTTTGCAGGATGGTGCTTGAATGGAGAGAGAGAGAGCATGAGTAAGTAGATGCAATAGTGGAAGGAGATGAAGGGTCCCACCTAGCTCTAAAAAGATGTGGCCTTTACAAATTTTGGGCTCTAAAAGGAATGAGGGATCAAGTGAGGTTCCTCCAAATGCTAGTAAATGTTTGGGATCCAAAAAAAGAGACCTTCAATCTCGATGGGAAACCATTGAGGATTGAAGTAGATGACATCTATTTTATCACATGATTGTCTCTTCTGGGCGAGGTGGTGAATCTCAAAGACCGGGGGATGGGTGTGCTATTAACATAGAGCATTACATTTCCACCCACTATGTTGTAGGCACAAAAAAAGTAGGGAGCTAACTCCCCATCAGGGCGATTGAAAACTTGAGTTTGAATATCTTCGTCCTTGTCCTTACATGGACCTCAGGGTCAACTTCATTGCATCAGGCACCAAGGCCACTCATTTTTTATGTAGTGGAGTGTTTAAAACCCATATTTTATGATTGGTGCACGTCACTATCAACTAGCATGAATAACTAGCTGACAGACTGCAAACAAGGGAGGAAGAGAAACTTTTGGTTTGCATCCATCTTATGTAGTTTTTTATTTGATCCATTTCTAGGCTTGATACCTAGAGTATAAATCATCCCACATGGACCATGCGATCCAACCATGTCACTGTGGATGGATGTGATGAGGTGGTTAGGAGGTGGTAGGGTGCCAACCCCCTACAACGATGAGCTCTTCTTCTCGTGGCATCGACAGGCGATAGCCATAGACGACTACTCTTATGCTGGGATCAACTAAAAAGGATATATAGAGATGTATTTTCCACTAGGCTCCACCTACAATGATATATATATGAATTTTTTTTTATATATTTCATTTTTTTGTTTTCTTTCAAAATAAAAAATACAGATATTTTTGTATGGTATGAAGTATTAACAAAAATGATTTTTTACGTAGATGTGGGTTTGCGACGACCAGATGGATTCCCACGACATCAATGGAGAAACTAGGGAGATGATCATGCAAGAGGAGATGCAGAGAGAGTGCTACAAAATGTCCAGGGGGACATGTCTCGATTGACGCACAAGATTCCTATGGTTCAGGTGGAGGATCTACCAGAGGCTATGCAAAGAAAAGTGGTGGGTGTGCCCCGTGTGTGGGTGTGACTCTCTCGGCGTCTCCTAAACGTCATGGTGTGATATCATGATACCCATATGGCACCACATGCATAGACTCCATGGTGATTATATCTATCGGCCATATATGTATTTTGAGGGTCTTGGCCCCATTTTGTACTCTGACACCATATTTTTTGGAGAGAGTAAATATAAAAAAAATTGGTCCTTGAATTTACTTTTATAGATTACAATGTGTACATTGATGAATGTGTTTTCTTTACATTACATATGTGACAAATTCCAATCTAGAACATAGTTATCATATGCATCAGATACATGATTGGAACTTATAGGTATGCCATTGTAAGTAATGAAATCAAATTATCATTCAAAAAGTCATACCTGTAAGAATCATCGAAGTAGAGTAGTGTCTCTCACATGGGAACTATCGTTTAACTAACATACTACTAACTGGGACTCCAGGAAAACCTCTAAAAATCGAACTCCATGTGAAATGGAATCATGTAAAAGATCTATATTGGTGTTATACTCAACCACATTATTTGTTGATGGCCCCAGACAAACGCCACCTGAAGACACCAGTTGACCCTTAGGTGAGTAAATGACCAAAGCGGTGGAAGCCAAGTTCCATGTATGATGATTGGGATTGTCTACGAATCCTAAGTAAACTAAAGACTTCGTTGACATATACCAACCAAGGGAAAACTCAATAAGCAATACGATGACACAAACTAAAAGATGTATATACACAAAGATACACTAGTATACGAAGAGTCACACCTAATCTTGAGGGCTCAAGTGTAATATCTTTTAAGGTCGAGCCCATTTATGGGTTGAGCTAGCATATTCCCTTCAGAATATTCCAATTCATAGGATCCTTTCTCTAAAACACGTCGCATGATATAAGGACTATGCCACATGGGGTTGAACTTTCCTGCCTCCAACAATTCCTTGGCTTGGTCATATAGGGGGACCAAGTCACCCTTAACGTACTATCAAGGACAGACGGACCTATCATATTGAACCTTAACACATCACTTATTTTCTTCTATGTCCTTAGAGGCATATCGACGTTGCTCATCTAGATGCTCTAGGTGTATGCGACATTCTTCAAGATCATATGTGTCAAGTAGGATATCAATTGCTAGTTTGAGGGAAGGGATTTTGCATTCAATTGGAAGGATTGACTCCACACCATGTATCAACTGAAAAGGAGAAAAAATGATGGAAGTATTAACCGAGGTTAGATATGCCCAAAGTGAAGGGTAATGCATTATATGCCAGTCAGACTTACTATGGATGAATGTTTTTTGCAAAATGGTCTTGATACATTTGTTCATAACCTCTACATTTCCATCTGTCTGGGGATAATAAGTGAAAGAATGATTGTGCTTAAACCCCAGTTTTGATTCTCATTCCTTCATCATTTCATTATGAAAGTGACTTCCATGATCAATGACAATCTCCTTTGGGAATCTCATAGATGATTTTAGGGGCTAAATTTCGTAGATGGGCTAATTTTTCATTCTTTTCCTCCAAAAAATATTCACCAATTTCAATTTTTTATAAAACTGTTTCGCCCAAATTCTATAGAATAAAATTATTTTAGCTTTAAAATAGCCCAAATTTTAAAGAAACTATACAAAATCCTTCTACATTTGAATATTTTTACAAACATATCTCCAAACATTTTATAGTTCACATATTAAGGACTAGTAACATTCGCCAAGGTTTCTACATTTTGATATAAATTTCCATCTTTCAAATCATCCATGTTTGGGATTACGAACTAGGATATAACTTGGTTGATTACAAAAAATGTTGTAGTCTTACCTTCAGATTTAATGGTACACATGGCCTCTTCCCACTTAGTAAAGTAATCCACGACCATGATAATATGTTGATGCCCCCCAGTCGAAGTTGGGTTACAATCCATAAAATCTAGCCCCCATTTGTTGAAGGGATCGATGATGATAACTACGTGAAGAGGGGATGAATGGGAGTGCATTTCTGAGTGAACACTTAGAAAGGGTGACACTTCTTGACCGCTACAACACAATCTTAAAAAATTGAAGTCCAAAAACAACCAGCTCGCAAATTGTTTTGGGTTGTTGCAAGCCCAGATAGATGACCACCACAAGCCCCACTGTGACAGTCATTGAGAATTAACTCAGCTTCCTCATGAGTCAAGAAACAACAAAAAATATTATCTACACCGTGATGATACAAAGTTTCGTTGATGATAAGGTATTTTTTTATCTTGATGTCGTATACGTCATCGATCGTATGTGGAATGATGTTGAGGTAACTTCAAGGTTTGAAGATAAATAAAAATGTCTCCATAGAAACGGTCTAAAGACTTGATAAGGAAAATATGATCGTTTGAGAATGAATCGACATGGATAATGTCCTCATCTAATCTAGGGATATCTGATATCAACTTGGAAAAACTAGCGATTTCTTAGACATCGCTGAAGCAAAATCGAGATCCAATTCTTGCAAAATAAAAATATACTTATTTTATTTCCCCTCTATGATATTCCTGGTAAGTATGTATTCAAATGGATTGATATCTGCAACTACGGTATTTTTGCAAAGAAATATATAATGTCGTAATCTTTGGACTGCATGTATGGTGGCCAAGGCTAGCTTCTCCACGTTATAGTATTTAAGTTTAAGATGAACTAAATTTATACGAAGATAGTAGACAATGTGCTCATGGAGCTCATAGTCCTCTTAAACTAGAACCATACCAAATGTCCCTTTGAGCGCGGTGATATAAAGAAAATAATATCTACTCTAGTTAGGAGGCTTCAATAGAGGCATTGATAAAAAGGATTTCTTAATATTATCGAAGGATTCCTGGTCTCACTCATCCCATATAAATGAATTATCCTTATTCAAAATATGCATTAAACCTTTAGTTAAATTGGAATAGTTTACTATGAACCGACAGAAGAAGTTAGACTTTCCCTATAAACCTTAAAGTTGTCGAATATTGTGTGTGGGAGGCAATCTAAGTATTGCCTCAACATTCATACGATCCACCATGATCCCATTCTTAAAGACTAATATTTCTAAGAGACGACCAAACCTAACACAAAAGATGCACTTGTGAGGGTTTAAACAGATGTGATAATAATGACATCTCTCAAATAATAGTCGAAGGTGAGTAGAGTGATCTACTCTCTTGTGAGAGTGAGCAACGAGATCGTCAAGGTAATCTTCGACAATGTGTTTAAGATCATGAAAATCAAAGGTCATGGTGCATCGAAAGGTTGCTCCGATGTTTTTAAGGAGGAAAGGAATTTTCCGGTATGTGAAAGTACCCCAAGGAAAAATAAATGTGGTCTTGTGTTGATCCTCAAGTTTGATTTGAATTTGATTATATCCTGAAAATCCATCCCTAAAAAAAAAAACCTTGCTTCCCGCACACTCATCGAGAATCTGGTCAATGAAAGGTGTCGACAAGTTGTCTTTAGGACAAGGCTTGTTCAGGTCTTGAAAATCCATACATGCATGGATGGTGTCATGTTTTATATTCATGGGAATGGGGTTTCATAGCTATTTGATCAAAGGAACCAGGTATATGAAACCATCATTAAGTAGCTTCTATACCTTTGCCTTAATAGAAACGACCTTCGTAGGATTAACAACTCCAAGAAATTGTCGAATAGGTCTAGCATCAGGATAACTCTTGATCTCATGTTCTATAATGCGAGGGTCAATCCATAGCATCTCTTCATATGAACAAGCTAATACGTCACACAATTATTTGAAGAGATCAATGTAGATCTTAATTTCTTCAGGTGAACAATCCGCACTGATATATACATTTTTCAAATTTTCCAGGAATTGGAGAGAATTTGATCGTGATGGTAGGATAAATATTTGCCATGTTTTCTTTTGGCATAAACACCATGTGTATCTAGTGGAACCACAACGTAACCGACCATATCACTCAAGGTAGATCTAAATTCATCATGTTCGATCCTAACAAGTTCTAGGAGGAAGTAAGAGCGATCATGCATATCGTCCCAAAGCCTATTAGGACCATTCATGGACTCTAATATGGCTTCATCCTAAGGTAAAGTATCATCGAGGAAATCATGTAAACAAGAAGATTCGATGCTTCATATAGGCTTGAGAATATGATCCTCCTCGTTCGTCTATGAGGAGATAGGATCCGGGTCAGCAACAGTCTAAAGAATAACTTGATATGCAACCTTTGTTGCTTATAGTGGCACTACCATCCTAGTGTATGACTGACCTTCACCTGACATAGTTGAGGAAGGTAGGCTCCAAGGGTCATTGAAATACGAAGTACAGAAAGGAACAGACCTCATTAATGATGAAGAATCACTGGAAATGGTATAAATGTGGTGGATTGGTGTCGTGAAATAAAAAGTACCCATAAAAGAGGAATACATTTCGACACCAATATCCTCAGTTTCCAACTGAGAATTTTCGATCACTGGGATCGAAGGTCCAACTGATGCATTATGACTAGCATGCACAAAGGACAATTGATAAATCGTCACTATTTTCCCCTCGTGAGGAAAACATAAAGTGCGGAAAACAAACGACATGATCACGATCATGGAATAAGTCCAATTGTTCCCTAGTAGTAAATTATAGTCAAGGGGCACAACAACCACCTCGACATCAACCTCCTATGTCTTTCCACCTAATTGAACCGAAAAAGCATAAATAACTCCATGGGGTCTAAAGGAACGACCATCAAATGCGGTCAACATAGTCATAGATTGAGAGAGAGTCAGAGAACCAATGGATTTCCAACAAGTTAAGGACATCACGCATGTTGCAACACCTTCATCAATAAAAGTGCATTAATTGTTCGTATACTTGTACATGGATTTGAAAGGCCGCATGGTAAGGAAAGTGAGGCTTAACATTCGTGACATCAAACTTAATAACCTTTTAGCCACACGGGTCTAGAGATGCTAACACATATAACAAGGAGTTCCTTTGTGAAGGACACATCTGGAGAACCTCCAAATTTGACATTGCACAAGGGGTTTGACCCAAATCTTCAACAATCGAATAGTTATGGGCAGCTCTGGAATTAGGATTGTGGGCAAAGAGTTTTAGTACTCCTTTCGGAATAAGAGGCGGAGGCTCTAGATTTTCGATCTGCAAAGGTGTTTCCAGAGGAGGGGGAGACTCAAGACCAGGAACAGTCTCTGAAGAACCGTAATCACTAGATCGAGTGGCTACATTACTCTTTGACTTGACCATATTAACACATAGATGATTAGCTTCATGTGCCAAGGAGTTTTGATTCCCGCTCGACGCATTTTTGGTATTGAAGGATCCCGAGAACATGTGTTTATTATGAGGAAATGGATTGGTCAACACAGAGGTAAGTTGAGATAAGATCCTCGAGGATTCCTCAAGTTTAGGTCATAGGTGGGTAAGGTAATCATCTTTAAAAATTTTACAAGGAAACTTCACCTTCCTCTTTTCTTTCTTTCCCTCACCAACATTAGTATTTGACCTATCATTGTTAGCGATGTCCTTGGTTTTGTTATCATTTCTCCCACCCTTATGATTATTACCATGTCCTTTATTTCTATTCACTCCTGGTTTCCGGTTACCATTTGGTTTGGTCGACGACTATACAGAATGCACATCTATCGACTGAGTGGGAGTGGAGGATGAAGACGAAGCTTGTCCTTCTATAGACTGGCTTAAAGACAACTCCTTCAACTGGTTCGTCACCAAGTTTGTAGACTTATCATTTGCAGAGCCTATAATACCATTAGAATGAGGCCCATGCCTTTTTCTATGGTCATAATTTGACCTCTGTGCGTCAGGAATAATTTCATACAACATCCTAGACTGGGCATATATGAGGTTGAGTTGTCAATCTTTGAAAATAACTTCTTCCTCATATGTTACCCTGGATGTAGAAACATCCTTCGAAATATAAGTAAATAGGGATTTAAGGAACCACTCCAACAAAAATTTTGGAGGAATGTAGATTTTGATCAACCTCTTTCATCTACGCCACTCTTGGATATGGTCTGATATATTTGTGGTCTTATCTTGACGAAGGGTCGACTTGATTTCTATGCCGACATCATAATGAAATGGAAACTGGAAGCGGTTGAGAAATACCAAAACCATCTGATTAAAATTTATGTATGGTCCCCCTGGTAGCTCGATGTACCATTAACTGCAACCCCCATGAGGGTGCATTGAAATAGTCTCAAATGAATAGAATCATCATTAAGATAATTTGACAAGCACCAAAGATTAAAAGTAGTAACATGATCACCCGGATCCTCGCCTGTCTTTCCCTCGAATTTTGGAATTTCCAAAGGAATCTTAGTGGGGATGGGGGGCCATTAAGAACCATGATGCACTGAGTCATTCATTAATCTTGAAAAATATGGAAAATTAAGAGTGGCTAGAAATGGGAGACGAGGTTGCAGCATTTGATGCCATGCTCCCGGGAAATATTGATTTGGAGGTATTGCATCCCGTCTGGGGTTTTGATATACACCATGGCCCTATCCGGGAGGGTAATATCCTCCTCCAAACTGATTCATAAGAGGTTATCTAGGAACCATACTTGTAGGAATGTTATAATGAGGGTTATAAACCCTTCCCCCAAGTAGAGGAGCTCTAGGCTGGGGGTTTCCTATAGTATGAAACTGACCTCCTCTGGGTGGAAATTCGAAGGATAGAGGTGGATTCGTCATACCAAATGTATTATTCAAAATCATTGTGGAGGAGGAAGGGGGAAAGGACGAAACATAGGATGTGGATTTTCCGCCCGGTTGAGTACTCCATCTAGGAGCATTGAGGCCAGTATTAGACCCGAAAGAAAATAGAGGTTGACCCCCAACCGAAGGATTCATTTGTAGAATTCAACCTCCACAAAATGAGAGAGGAGTATGCGGAGGGTCATGCCGCCAGGTCCAAAACTATGATTTGCATTAGTCGTTGGAATGGAGGATGAAAGTTGCGATGTCATATTTGGCATACCAAAAGAGAAAGGGTTAGAGACCGAAGGGATGGACCGAGAATTATATCCAGGTGAACCAAAAGGAGACTCAAAAGGGTTTGTTACTATGGGTTGAGTAGCAACCATAGTCCGGATAGGAGTAATGACGAGAACCTCTAGTACTACAACCGTCACGGATGAAGGAGTTGAAGGAACCCCATTGACTAAGTATGTATAGGAGTCGAGGGAATCCTCATGTCTTTTTTACTCGACTCAGTGTGCTCATAATTTTATAATCACAAGTCTGGTAGGTGGAGGCATGTGTACCACGTTTAGTAAGTTTGTGCCTCTTAAAAGTTAAAGAATCAAGGTGTGGTGATAAATTCAAAAAATGATGACACCTGCGAGGAAGATGGTCTGGCTCAACGATGAATGAAGACTCGAGATATAAAAAATAAAATCCTAGGGCCAACTAACAATCAAAGACCACACAAAAATAAACAAAAAGGCCAAATGCATAGAAACATGATATAATCTCTAAAAGGGTGCCTCCCTCACTAAAGTAAGTGTGTCTTTCCCAAGAGGATCCTGAGACTCCCTTCAAAAGATTGGAGGTATCAAAATCAGTTATAAGGGCCCTCATGGGATTAATGACACAGTCGGCCAAGTGCCCCCGGAGAGGTAATCCTCCATAAAGGTTGTGTGTTGTTTGACCCTTATATGACTCAGGTTACCTTCATAATAACCTTTGGAAGTAACTTATGCGGCTCCATATTTTAAGAAACTAAATCCACCATGATATAACCAATGCATAGGCGAACACACGTAGATCAATTCCATAGTATGGGCATGGTAACAAAGCTTGAAATCTTGAAATCATTGCCTCCCATGAAGGTAAAGGTACTAGAAATACCCCCAAATATGAATAGATCCCCAGAAATATCCGTGACGCTAAGAAGGTATTAGAGGGCTATCTCTGCAACCAACTTTGTGCGACCTCGTACTTAACTCTGGCATGAGTGGAGTGTCCTGACGTCACTAATTACACAATGGATTTCACTAATCCCTGGTCAGACACATATATTTAGTTTAATAGTCTTGGAGAATTTTACTCACAAAATCTTATTCCAAGGCCCTATATCCTATGCTTGTTTGTGTGCTTTGAAAAATAAAATTGTTTCTAATCAATTTTAGTTAATCAATGTTACATTTAATGGATTTTGTTTACTCAAAAGATGTGGTCGTGAAACCGATGATTTATGACTCAACATATCAAACAAATGAATATAAACATAGTGTTAAGTCCTAATCTTAAATTCTCAAAAGATGGTAATCTTTCCAATTGTAATTTTCAATGAAATTCTACAATTTCAATAAGATGAAATCCTTCCATATATGTAAAGATCAACACTAAATAACCAAAAGAGAAAATGCCATAATGCAAATTGAGTAAATGTTTTTGTATTTTCAATATAAAGAAGCAAAAATTCAAGGATTGATAACAACTTGATATATAGACCCTACTGCAAGAAAAAAGAGACAAACCAAGTAGGATACCAAGAAACCAACACTCAAACCAAGATGCAAGGACAATCAATGAAAAAATATGAAAAGAAATAAAAACCGCCCAAAAATTCAACAAAAAGAATGTTTCCTATGACTCCGCAATCACTCAATAGTTAGGACAAAGACCTAATAAGTCTCAACAACCATAAAAATTTACCCAACAAACACCAAACTCAGCCAGGAAGCCTAAAAAGTTGATGTACGTGATTATTTGAGGAAAACTCACGAATGTATGTGCCCTATAGAAGGAAAGCTCGCGTATGTACATGCTTGTTAAAGGAAAAAATTTGTATATGTAATAACACATTGCTAGGGAAAGGATTAAGCCAAGGAAACTCAAATGTAAAGTAAAAATATGTTGTAAAGAAATCAAGTGACAAGTAAAATAAGGCTAACAAAGAGAAATTCAAGGAGAAAAACACTCAAAACCCCCAAAAAAATCTATTAATCCCCAGTATGGTCGCCAATTCTGTTACAAGGAAAATCACTATATGGCATGGAGTAAACCACAACAGAAGGAATGACACATAGAAATCAACTCTAACCCCAAGTATGTTATATAAAATAAATGCTAACAGGACAAGATCAAGAGCCTATCTCGTCCGGACATTCGATCAAGACCATCATTGAGCATGCAACTCAAATATTTATACAAGCAAATTGTCCTCAACAACCAATATACACAAGCATATGGTGATAATATATAATGTTAGCATATAACATAACATAATCCATTAGCATTCATGACAAATGCATCCATGGAATAATAATTCAAATATTTGCAAGATATCAATTGGATGAGAAACAAGTATTTCGATTAAAAATGATCAACATAAGGGTATAAGTGACAAAATTTTGTGTCAGCACACATTGAAACTGAGAAACTAAGTCTCTTCAACTAGGCCTCCACCATTTCAATCCTCCAACAAAGACAAGCTCATATAAGGGAGACAATGAGGTTCTCCATCAAATAAGGAAGAGCTTGGGGGATAAACAATGTGTTAAGACTTTCAAGGATAAAGGGACGTAGACTCAATTTGAAGTGAAATTTCTCCAGAGTATCTTTTCTCTCAAAAGTTGAATTCTCTCCTCCTCCACGATTTGGACATGGCCCAATTTATAGCCTTCAAGTGGAACCGAAGGGCCGAATAAGAATGTTTCTAGTAAATTGAAGGTCAAGGATCATGGATCCGGTGACATGGCATTGAAACCCGAAACAATTTTTAATTTTGAGCACAAAACCTGATGTACGCGGGATATAATGGTGCAACCTGCGTATACGAATTTTGTCTAACTAGTAGGGTGCATATATGTGGAAAAATATGATTTTTTTTCTCTCTAAAGTACAATAAGGGACTTCAAGTCTACATATGTAAATGAAAAATCCCTCTAATCAAGTTGCATAGGGTGAGGACAAACTTGCTATTACAATGTGCTTGTATGACATGTTATCACCATAACAATTTTACAGATAAGATCCAAGTCTCGGAAATTTAGCGAAAAGCTACAACGGGATGGAGGCACGATAGTTTAGAGAATATGGTCACATATGGTGGAATATGGATAAATATAGCGAAGACACGAAGGTGATGGGGCCCGATAAACCATAGATCTTGAAACGGCCTGGATCAACGGCTAAGGAACATATCGGACGGTGAAATGACACGAAGTTTAATTATGCGAAGGTGGGCTGGGGAAAACTATCGTGGTTTCATTCGTGGACATGTGGCACCCTCAGAGGCACATCAGGGAGAAAAGAGGTCTACCCAAATCCATTTTTTCCAGCCCCCGATATCTAAAGTTAGTGATACTCGGTGGGCCGTAGATCACCTACTAATTTGCATTAATTTTTCCCAATGAATCTTGTCCTTGTGTTATTTTTCCACTCATATTTTCAAACATTTTCACCAGCTGCGTCAAGATACCATCACACAAATCCTTCACTCAACTGATCATGCAAAATAGTCATGTCCTCCATGACTCAAATATTTGGCAAATATCCCAAGCCTATACCTAGCCTTAATTCTTATTATAATCCCTTAGTTTCATCACTTCATTTTTACCCTTATTTTCATATTCTCATTGAAAATAAAAAATATTCCATTTATTAAGTACCCTCATCCTATCCACAAGGTCATGTGTTAAACCTCATAAGCCAAATTCCTTAAAAAATAGGAAAAGGGTTTGATTTATTAATATAAATATTTTTATATTAAAATATATATATTGATATTTAATCCAATATTCAATTTATGGAATCACGTGAAATCATGGGCACGAATCTGAATTTGTAATGTGGAAAATTCAAAGGTTGGATGGAAGGCGCACATACATATCGGGAATCGAAGTAGCGAGGAGGTTAATTTTGTGAAGGTGGGTCGGGAAAATCTACTGTGGTTTATTTGGTGGACACATGTTTTTAAGTGGAGCACATCAGAGGTAAAAGCAATTTCAATTAAACCACTCCAGCCAAAGCCCGATGTAATAAATGGATAATTTATCATATGTTTAATGTCTGTCATTTTTCCAGGAATGCATTTCAACAACAAATATGAAATTTCTAATAAATGAAATTCCTCCTCACGGTGAAAAGGTTTTACGGAGGCAAAATTCAAGTTTTACAAATTAGAGGAATTAATGTTTATTTCCATGCAAAAGATTTAAATGGGAAGATGCACGTGAACGAAGACTTGGATAAGTCTTTATCCAAAGATTTACAAAAGTAAAAGAAGAAGATAAAAGGTATTTTACCAAAGATGGTAAAGTGGATAAAAACACATTAAATGTTTTTTCACAGTGAAACAGTAAATTAGAAAAACATTACACAATAAATGTTTTTTACAGGGAAATGGTAACAGTAAATGTTTTTTACAATGAAATGGTGAATTGGGCAAGCAAGACATGGTTTTAAAAACCACTGGCATGAATTAAATTATGGAAATTTAATTCTACAAGATAGAAAATATTTGGGAATTATTTTTATTTCAAATATATTATTCCCAAATTTTTAATGAGAATATGGATAAATGCAATTATATTTGAAGGATTATGAGTGACATTTGAAAGAGAACGTGGCATAGGAATGATCTGGAGCGTCAGAGGAATCTACAGGGATCATGAAACATTTTTTATGAAAACTATCATTTGTAATCGTTGTAGAAGATGAAACGTTTCATTTAAGTTATTGTAACCTGTTGCACACTGAAGGTCATGAGTATATTATTGGCGGGTAGAAGTGAAAGGGCACAGTTTTGGTTCTTCTAAACTTCATTGTAATTTTCTAGGGCTGAATTGAATACATATGCATCATCTTTGAAGTCTCTATGAAAATATTCTAATGGTGGTTATATGAGCTTTGTATTCCCTCATTGTATGTGTTTCGTGTGATCTTTTATGCCATATACATTTTTATTCTATTTAAATTGGAGATTTAAAGGACCATAATTCATCATTTGATTCTTTTGGCTTAAGAAATTTAAACTGTGTATGTTTTTTCTTAGCTAATTCAAAATTCATTCCTGTAATGCTCTGATGCAGTTATCTGTTTCTCTTTCTGCTTACCACTCTAATTAAATTCAATTTATAACTCATATGCATTGCCTCATTTAGCCTTTATTTTCTGGAGAGTTCTACGGGCCAGTCAATGTTTCAATTCAATTTCAGAATTTTGACTCCATAGCCCAAAGTGTTCACCCCCTTCCTTGCCAACAATTTTATTAAAAACCCCCAAAACAAACCAAATCTAGCCACCAATTTCTAAGGGAATATCAAGTGACATGAGAGAGCCCTCTCAGAGTTGAGCAGGTTGGTGCCTCATCTCTAAAGTAGGTTGAAACAGTTACCTATGTCGTTTATTTATCAGCCAAAAATGTTTTATAGAGTGTTAACATTATGGTGTCGTTGTCGGGGACGAAATTGAAAATTTTTCCCTGAGAAGATGGACATGGTTGAGTTTTAAGGTCTGAGAGCATCATACACTTAGGCAAATATTGGATGTATTCATACTCTATTGACTCCACACATCAAAAAATCAGTTTGAAGGTGATTCCACTGGAAGAAAAATCCAAAAATTTTAATTTTCATTGGCGACTCCACTCAATCTTCAAATGTAATTCAAAGACTCCACTGGAAAATGAGATCCCTTGACAGACGTATGAAAATACATTATGGAAGAAAACAAGTGCTTAAAATTGGATTTTTTCCAAGCTATTTTATTGTTTGTTATAAGTTGCCTCTACTCCTTTTTTGAACATGCCAAACAAATTTTTCTTTACCTGCTACATTCTAATGATGATCATGAGAATTTTCCAATTGTATATCCTCCTCTTAAAGTTGTACATGCATATCCTCACTCTATCACTGATTTTGATTAAAAAAAATCCATTTGGGCCATGTGATGACCATAACCAAGTTGATGAGCCTCATGAAATCAGGGTTGATATTTCATCTCCTGCACTTGATCCAACACCCTCCAAGACTCAAGATAGATATAGACCCTTAAATTTACCCCACATCCTTCATTATTTTCCTCCAAAACACTATGAGTACCCACCTATGTTTGATGGGGAACATGATACCATCTCAGCTGAAAAACACATCCAAGGGTTTGAGCATTTTATAGATTTGTTTGAGATTGACCATCATGATGTTTGTATGAGGTCCTTCTCTCAATCCTTGAAAGGAGACACCAAAGACCGGTTTAAACAGTTGCAGCCGAAGACAATTAGCTCATGGGAGGAATTGAAGGATGTCTTTTTAAAGTTTTGGTGAAGGAAGAAATCTTTGGATCTACAACTTAAAGGGTTCTATGCCTTAAAAAAGAAGTGTTGGCATGTTTACAAGAAGAGCATGCTTGTCATTGATGGAAAGGACAACAACAATGATGGCATGTCTACAGGAAAGAACATCAACAACGATAGCATGCTTACAATTATTGATGGAAAGAACAACAACGACGAAGGTATGGTTACAGGAAAGATAGTTGTGACATTTGGCAGGTTTAGAGTTGGGAGACAACAATGGAAAATAGGCAGGCAAGGAAGATCAACAATGACGATGGCATGGATAGATCAGAAGCGTAAACTCCATTTTGGAGTTTCGGATATTGGGAGTTGGAGGAGTCAAGGAAAAACACTCATGAAAAGAATGATGAAATCACGAAATGTGAAACCACGAATTAATCTGAGTCGTTGATCAAAGGGAGATCATGGATCGTTGATTTGACTCCATTTCGAAGTTTCAGATACCGGGACCTGGAGGATTCAAGATTTAAGACTCTTCAATATAGGAGTCTCGAAGTTACGAAATGCAAAACATCGAAATCCCCGGGAGTTGGAGGTGTTAAGAAAACTCACGCCAAGAATGATGAAATCGTGAAATGAGAAACCACAACATTTTGGAGTTTCAGATACCGGGAGTTGGAGGAGTCAAGAGTCAAGACTCTTCATCATAGGAGTCTCGAAGCTGTGAAATGCAAAACGCCAAAATCCCGAAATAGGCACATCAACCGAAGTTTCGGATACCGGGAGTTGGAGGAGTCAAGAGTCGAGACTCTTCATCACAGGAGTCCCGAAGCTGCGAAATGTAAAACGCTGAAATCCTGAAACACTCACATCAACCGGGGTTTCAGATACCGATATTTTGAGGTGTCAAGGAAACTCACACTTCATCACATAAATCGTGAAATGTCGAAATGTGAAACACTGAAATACCAAACCGTTGATCTGACTCCATTTCAGAATTTCGGATACCGGGAGTTGGAAGTCTTGAAACACTTCATCAAAGAAATCGTGAAATGCCAAAATGTGAAACGCCGAAATACCGGACCGTTGACCTGACTCCATTTCGGAGTTCTGGATACCGGGAGTTGGATGTGTCAAAACACTTCATCACATAAATGTTGAAACACCGAAATGCGAAACACCGAAATACCAGACCATTGATCTGACTCCATTTCAGAGTTTCGGATACCAAAAGTTGGAAGTGTCGAAACACTTCACCATAGGAATTCCAAAGTCCCAAAATGCCGAAATGCGAAAAACACCTTTTGGTGTAGGTTTCAGATACCAGTAGTTGGATTGTCGAAACACTTCACCACAGGAATGCCAAAATGCTGAAATGTGAAATTGCGAAAGCCCTTTATGGATAAGCACTTGGTCACTGCCGGTGATCACATCGTCGAAGAGCTGGAGAGCAGAGCTATAGAAGAAAAGCTCTGTTTTGGAGCTCATGACATGAAGAGTCGAGACGACTCATCACAGAATCCCCGAAATGCGAAAGTGTGAAATACGTTCTTGAATAAGGTTGTGGTCACAACCAGTGATCACATCTGTGGAAGATGGAGGAAGGCGCTAGTGCAACCAAGCTCCATTTCGCGGATCGCAACTTGGAGTTTCGAGAGACTTCATCACAGGAATTATGAAATGTCGATGTAGTCGGTGGTCACCGCCAGTGGTCATGTAAGTGGAAGGAGCTAGCATAACTAGGCTCCATTTCAAGGTTCGCACTGTAACTACTAGAAACCACTGATGGTTTCTGTCATAGGACTCGAAGAGACTTTAGGGTGATCGCCAGAGAAGTTGAAGGGTCTCGAGGCATCTTGTAATGAAATATAGGGTGTTTATATAGACTGTTGAAAGATGAACGATCGTTGGAGACTAGAACTACAACTGAGGGAATGAGCTCGATTGTGACAGAGAAGACGAAGAGTCTCGACTACCAGAGAGGCTAAGGAATCTCGGCATAACACCCAGTGATGATGGATGCATGGGTTTAACCGCCAGAGAAGCTGAAGAGTTGAAATCATGACCAGGCAGAGCACTCAACATGGGGAGAGCATGCAAAAGCATGGCACATAGAGCATGCACAAGGTGAACAGAGACTATAAGAATGTAGAATAAATAAGGGATGGGGATTGTTGTTGAGAGTGATTAAGGTGTGTAGAAGGAGGTAGAGTGCAATAGCTGAAATTCACAGAAGAGGATGGTGCATAGATGGGACATGGTGCACAGAGCATAAAGCGCAGCAGAAGAAAAGAACAAAGATGCATAACTGAGACAGTAAAAGAAGGCTGAGGTGCACTTGTAGAGAAAAACAGAAGATCATGTTGTTCCTGAGTCTGTACTAAGGCTTAAAGTACAGTGTCAAGGCATCCTAAAGTATGTAAAAGATGAATACGAAGATATAGTCACCTTCGGTATGATAAACTAGAGAAGATTTCTACGTTCTCGTTGTCTAGCTTCCAACTGCTCTTGAGCAGTTATATCACGCTCAATGGTTTCCCATGAAATTTCTAATTCCTCCCGGGTGTTAGCAGTTTTAAGGATTGTATCGAAAAGATTTAAAGCGATATGATTTTGATTAGAGAGTTCGGGTTGAATATTAGGTTGAGTAGCTGCAGGGACAGTCATTGAGGAACATTACCAATAAGGAATGATTTAAAGAGAGATTTTAACGTTCTTTCAATTTGGTCTTCAGAAAGAGAAATTTTAACTTTAAGAATAAAATAGAAAAGCAAACAGAAGGCCCTTTCCCGTAATAGTATTTCTTTTAATAAAAACACGAGTATGAAAGAAAAACATTAAGTTGTAGACACGTAAAGTTCCTGTTAATAGAAAACTCACACATACACAGAAGAAGATATTAGTATGGAAATAACTAATACAGTGTAAATGATCATATAATTCTGTAAATGCAAATTGGTCTTACACCCGCTGATAGCTAGTGTAGAGGATAGACAATAACCAATTACAGAAAGGTGAAATTCCTTCGCTATAGTAGTGGTCATACTAAAGTATAGCGCTACACATCGATTATGAGAAGTAGAGAAAAATGAAACATGACACATAAAGAAAACAAACTTGTAATACAGTCGGGACGGGATCGGGAATCTTCAAATTTTGCTTGTATTAACTTCTTAATGCCAAAACTCAATTTACAAATCAGTACCAAAAAGTCCAGCCTTTGGTTCTCCTTTTTGTGATCTATTTATACAAATTTTCCCTTCCCTACTCCTATTTTCAAAAAAGTGCCAGTTGCTTGCCTTTACGTGACTCAGTGCATATTATACATCTGTCCATAAACTGGATACAAGCTGTGAAAGTTCCGCTTGGCAGCTGTGAGGAGCGAAAACACTCCATCTTTTCTACTTTATTTTCAAAAAGGGCCAGGTGCTTGTCTTTGCATGGACTCAGTGCATATCCTACATCTTTCCATGAATTGGGATACAAGTTGTGACGGCTCTGCTTGACAGTTGGCCTCGGCGAAATAGCACTCTCGAGCCAACTGTGGAAGTTTATTACCTATTTGTGCATCAATGATGTGAAGAGCGCTGAGTTGTGCGCTTGGTTGAATCAAATGTTTATCAACTTGAGTCATATCTACCCTATCCATTTTAGAGATATGCATTGAATCTCTTTCATTCTTTTCCTTTAGATCGAGGGAGATCTGTCCTACATCCATTTTCCTCAGCGTCTCTGGGTCACCTCCATTCTCCATTTCTAGCAGCTCGCCATTTATGGCAGTGAAGGCTTCTTCTAACGAACAGGTTACTTTTTGATCCTGTTCCTTGCTCAAGGTAATATTATGTTCCCAATATTTTAACAAAATATTACCTCTTGTTTGTTTTGCGATGGTGAGCCCTAGAGAATCTGTGGAAAACCTGTTGTTGGTAGCTATCACTGCCTCTTGAAAAGCTATCCGAGCAGCTTCGGCTTTCTTTTCTCTGGTGGTCAGATTCTCGGAAATCTGATACATCAACAGACAATCTTCTTGAATTACTCTAACCTTGCCCAGCAGATTCTGCTGTACAGAAGAGATCCTGCCTCTGATATCAATCACTCGGGATTTAAACCCCGTGACATCGATCATTTTGCTTTCAACAACCTCTACTTGAGCATGTAGCTCTGTGATCATATTTCTCTGCTGATCAGCCTGCACCCGACCTTCTCGGATCACCGAATGTGCTTGCTCCAACTTGAATTTGAGAGTTTCTATCTCATTCTTATCAGCCAATCTAGCCTTTTCCATCTATGTGTTGGCCTGGCCCTTGGCATTTTCTGTAGTTGTAGTCAACCTGGCTTCAAGGATCTTGATGAGGCGATTTTTTATTTTTAATTGGAGATTCATCTGGCCAATCGAGAATTGATTCACCGAAGTGTAGGCACCTAGTGTTCCAGCGATTTCAGTAGCAAGCTGGTCACTTTTCTTGTTCTTACCATCTGTCATGATTTTGTATTTTTTAACAGTGGACTCTCCCTCTTGACAAAATTCTCGCTTCACCACAACTTTTCTCTTTTTATCAAAAAATAACTCATTAGGAGGGAGTTCCTCTGTCCCTATAGGCCTCAACTCTTCACCAAATATCCATCCCTCGCTAATATCTCCCTGTGCTGACTGCAAGGGAGTGACAGAGGAGATGGGTTTTCCTATTTGATTTGTTGATTGTTTTGGAGTATTGACAGGGTTTTGTTCTTTTTCAGTCTCTGCTATCTGCATTCTTGGTGGGTCTGGAGTTTTTCCTTCAGCATCCGAATTCTTTTTGCTTGGAGGGTCTGGAGTTTTTTCCTTAACCTCTGAACTCTCTTTGCTTGGCAGATCTGGAGTCTTTTCTTTTGCTTCGGGATTACCCGTTTTCTCCTCTTTCGGTTGTTGCCCAGGGATAGATATTACCTCTGCAGAATCTTCAGCATTTTTATCTTTTGTCTCGGTAATGGACAAACCTCCCACCACAATGGGAAGACATCGTCGCCTATGATCTTGGAATCTTAACACAGTTTTTGTGTCTTCGGGTGCTAGCAATTGGATCCAGGCTAACACCTCTTCATAATATTTCGCTCCTCGGAAAATGTCGTCCGAGGGGGAATTCTCATGTTTGAATCTCTTAAGCCCAACCTGAGCTAGATGATTGCTTACAACTCTCTGTGGATCATGTTTTTTAATCTCAATGGAGGCCAACTTTAGGTCCTCCAGGGCAGCAGCCTCGGCTTTGGCATGCCCAAAATATAATAAAGAATATGAATTCATTTGGATGTGAAAAGAAGGCCATACCTTCTTTGAATAGCCCTTGAGTTCCTTGCTTACGCCCCCGATTACTGTTTGCCATGGAAATTCACAACAAGCTAGTTTATCGGGAATGAACAGAGGTAGCGCATGAGGGGGAACAGAAGCCCCGAAAACTCTGATGTATGATAACTCTGCTTCTACATACCAATCTGCGACGCCACTCAGACCTGTTGAAACGTTATCCGATATGCGAGGTGGCGGGCAATCAAAAATAATGATGTGCAGGGGCACCATCACCCAATTGAAAATCTCGTATGGGAACTTTCCATCTTTATTTTCCCATAATTTATCATGGTATTCGTGCACTGGTTTTTCTTGGGTTGGATTCCAAGCCCAATTCATCAAGGGGAAAGGCATCATGGAACATATCGCATCCATGATATATGTCGACATGTAAAACGCTGATGGTTTCCCACCTGCCTTTTTCTCCCGATACTCTATGACCCTGTTAGCTAAGTTGTCTGAGAGCATATTTGCCCAATTGAATGAGAAACCTTCGACGACTTGAAATATGAGAGGCACCCAAGAGACATGGAAATGTGATGTATCTTCTCGCCCGAACAGGAGACATGTCATTATGGCCACATACATGTACTGTGGATCTAGCGAAGCAATAGAATACACGCCCTTGTCATTCGCTCTGAACGTCACGGAGCGCGAGACCCAGTCTTTTATCAAACCAGGCATGGTTTTTTCATATTCCTCGCACTCCTTCTTTTTGAATTCCTCCAGGAATTCAGTGCCATATGTATATTCAGAAGTTGTTGGGAGCTTGTACATGTCATGTAAATGCTCTGGCTGGAAAGTTTCGATAGCCACTCGTCGACTGTTCATAATTGCTCTGATGGGCAGGTCTACATGATCCAAAGCCCAGTGGATCATGTCATAGTAAGGGAGCAGTCGGGGCCTGGTTTCTATTCTGTGCATCCCATACTGGACGACTATCTTATATTTGGTGTGCAAATTGTCTCTCTCGTTGCCGTCAGAATCGTCTGAGTAATCAACTAATTCTGCCTGTAGAACGTTGGACACCTGCGACCAGTTGGAAATTGAATCGATACTTCGGGGTGAATTATCAGAGACATTGTCTGAGCCCAGACTTCTAACTTCAATATTTGCCTTCGTCGCTTTCCACGGAGCCATGACTGAAGCTGGTGTTTTCACTCTTCTGTGATAAACCTGCGTATACATGCAGAAGTTAATTCACCCTGAAAGTGACGAGCTGTGCCGTTTATAAAAAGTTTTTATTATAACAAATGAGACTCCCGTATATATTTGAGACTTCTGTATTCTCCGTAATAAGTCTGTCCAATCGCAATTAACAACAAATTGATTGCGTAAAAATCCGATTATATTTGTTCATGGATTTACCCTAATTCTTCATTAATGTCATCAATGTTCGGCTGCTTGACAGGCAGTTGGGGTATGGAGAGCAGCAAGTTCTTTGGGAAATGCGCAAACCTCGATGCACGGGATGGGACGCATCTCGTTTTATTTTAAAATTTCAAACTTAACAACGTTAACCATTTTCTCGCTCATCGTTGCATTGTGGATTTCCTTTCAACAATTTGAATCTTTAACTCGCGAGACTGCGAGGGTTGACTTGGATTCAATTAATAGTAATCATGATTTGGAGAGTCATTAATTACATAATTAATCTATTCGCCACTTCGCGATTCGGAATTTCAAAGACAGATTTTTGGGGGAATGGTATTCTGAGTCGCGATACCACGATGTGGCGATAATTAAGGCTCAAGATACGGGAAGAGGATATTAGATTAGGTTACTAATTAACCTTTCCTTAATCATGTAGCAACTTTGTGACTCGGGATTTTAGACGCCTTATATTTATGAAAGAAAGTGACGAGTGGCGAAATGTCGAGCACCAAATTTAACCATGGTTAGTTTTTGTACCTTTAATCCTTGACCAGGGTTATCGCAAGAATTATCACGTTCTCGGCTCTCGGGTTTGTAAGAACAGAAACTTGGGTTTGATGAATGCCGAGATGCGAACTCCCGACAACGTCCACTCACGAGTTAAAAAATTTACCCTAGTTAAAGTCTTGGGTGAAAATTAAAGGTGAGTTTGCAGCATTCACGACGCGGGACTTGTGAAATCAAAGATTTAAAGTATCCGACTTGTGATATTCTGAAATAAAACAAAGAGAAAACATGATTTTGAAAATGGATTTGTTTTTCTTTAAAGTAGGAAAAGAATTTCTGTTCAGGTGACAAGATTTCAGAGTTTTAAGATCTCGGAAGGAACAAGAAAATCAATCTTAGATTTCAAGTTTCAAAAATTGAAAATTTTTCGGAAGGTAAAAAACAAGGGCAGCTCCAACATAGGCTCCAACTAGGGATCCCACTTCCCTGTGAGGCGGGAAGAACAGTAGACCAGGTGCCAATATTGGGTAAATGGAGTCATAGGCTCAAATCAATAGAAAAATTCAAGGAAAAAGATAGAAAGGGGGAGGAAATCTGCGCTTGGTACCCCAAAAAATTTTCGAACTCAGATACTCTTTGCAAACACAGCTGAAGTCACTTCCACAAATTTCCCTTTCTCACTACTAACTTAGGAGATGCTTTAAGACAATAAAAACGACCCTAGGATATTCAACATATCTTACGATTCTCAGCTTGCATTAAAAGAATGTTGTTATACAATTTTAAATTGGGAAGTCCCATCGGAAGTTGGGGAAATGATCGGGCTTTCGGAAAGTGTTGGTTACCAGAGTGGAGTGATATTTATGTGTAACAACCTTACAGATCTCTCAGACATTGCTTCACTGCCAGCGAGCTTGTTCAGTATCCCGGTGAAGTTGTCTGACCCCCTTTTTTACTGAATTTCTTTTCACCACTTCGAAAAATATTCATGTGTTTAAACGCTAAGATGAGGGCAATCATTTCTGAATTTCCTTTCATCGTCTTAATGGACTAGGTGGGGGCAATCATTTCTAAATTTCCTTTCACCACCTGTCTTAGTATTTATTTTTAAAACACAAAGATGGGAGCAATTAGTTTTTATCAGGGCTGAGATTCTGTGTAATATTTTTTATCAGAGGTCTATCCACTTATTTTGATTACTCGGTATCAAACTTCCTTTGACCCTCACAAGACCTTCGTTCCTAGGGAGATAGGGGAGAATAATGAAAATTTTAAGGGACATCCTGTTCAAGCAAGCTTTGATTTTTTTCGACGTTGTTGAAACACCTAGGAAAGTTAGGATCGCTTTAAACATTCCTTAGCTTAGCAGAAGGTCAAGTAGTTGTGAAGACCATCTTTCTTATTAAGATCTTCTTTGGAATCCCTGAGGTTTAAAACGAAAAACCTTTACCCCTTCACAAAGACTAGGGAAGATAGTGACTCGCTAAAAGTTAGGCCCCAAATACAGACAGAAAACAAGGCAGCAATTCAATGGATTAATATACAAAGGGTCACAACAGTTCGGGACTGGCTTCCGAATATATTTAGGAACAAAAATTATGAGTGATTGTTTTTAGGTTCAATGTATTCATTTTAACTGAAGATTATGAAACCAGAAATATTGTTGTTATCTAAACTTTTGTATTGCAAATTTGAAAACTGTTACCTTAGTTTTCTTAAACAACCTTTCATGAACTGTTTATTGAGAAAACTCACCTCTGTCTTTTCTTTTCAATTTCTTTGTGCATTATGAATTTTCTTATGTATCACTTATTTTATGTCGTTCTATTCCCAACACCGACCTGCATATTATTTTCTCAGCTAGTTTCGTCTGCAACTGGAATCCTGCAACAACCAATACAAATTTTATTGAAAATGTGTTGAGAGTTTAGGAATGAAAACCAAAAATTTAAAAGTAAATGTTTGAACAAAAACATAAATATGTACAAAAACTCATAATAAAATTTATTTATTTACAAATATATACATATAATTTTTTATTTCATTTTATTTATTTTTTATCGGACGACTGTCACATCATGTAGTGCTTTAAGTACTGCCCATTGATCGGGGCGCTGAGAACTTCTCCATCAATATTTTCCAGAAGAAAGGAATTTTTTCCTTATGGAGCCGAGACCCTGAATGGTCCATACGAAAGGTGATCAAATTTTCCATGCTTAGCGGATTCTTCCCTTCTCGTATCCCATCTTAACACTAAATCACCTGGTAGGAATTCTATGTTCTTTGCCTTGACGTCGAACAATGCTTTCATATCGTCCTGGTATTTCTGCATTTTCTCATCAACCTCTACTCTATGTTGTTGAACCTCGATCAGCTGATTTATTCTCCCGGTTACATGATTGGGTTCTTCATTCTAATCCTGCCATAATTTCATCACTGGCAACGCTAAGTTTATAGGTAGAACCGCGCCAGTACCATAGACCAATTGGAAAGGCGAAATGTCGATAGACCTTTTAGTGCTGATGTGATTTGCCCACAATGCGTACTTCAAGTGCACATGCCAGGACCTTTTGTTTTTATCCAGTACTTCTTTTATTATGTTTACCAGGCTCTTATTAGATGATTCGGCCAATCTGTTTCCCTGAGGGTAATAAGCAGTGGAATGGACGAGAACGATATTGTACCTTTGGCAGAAATCGATCATAGCCATGGATTTGAAGGCCTGGGCGTTGTCGGTAACAATCTTTCGGGGACACCCGAATCTCGACAAGATGTTATCTTCCAAGAAGTCGATCACTACTGAGTCTGTTTCCCTTTTGGTTGGAATTGCTTCTACCCACTTTGTAAAATAATCTGTGGCTGTTAAGATCCACTTATGCTGAGCACTGGAATGGGGATTAATTTCCCCTATGAATTCTAATCCCCATTGTTGAAATGGAGCTTTAGTTTTAACTGGAACGAGTGGCAGTGCAGGGAGTTTCTGCTTACCAGCGAATATTTTACATGAGTAACAGGCGCGTACTTTGGCATTGACGTCCGAAAATAGTTTTGGCCAAAAATATCCGGCCCTCGGGATCTTGTAGGCTGTGGCTCTCCATGCATGGTGTCCTCCACAGATTCCTTCATGAAATTCTTCCATAACCCATGGAGTTTCCGACTCAACCAAACAAACTAGTAAGAACCCGAGTCGATCCTTCCAATATAGTTGATTTTCGGAGATGCAATATTTTGCAGCGTGGAGTTTTAAAGTTCTGCATTTGGCTGGTGTTAGTCCATCTAGGCATTTCAGGTTTAACAAATAGAAAACTATATCTTTATACCATCCTGATGACATGAATTTTTCTTCAACCTTGCTTGGATGTGTCTGGTCATCCGACTCTTGCAAATGTGTGTCTCTATCTTCCCCTTGTAGGCAATTGATGTCAAGAGCTCTAAGGTTCGACTCAGCCAAAAGTTTGGCCAGACCCTGCCCCTTTATCAACTTAGTAGGCTTGACTTCCAGATCAAATTCTTGTATTTTAGCGAGCCAACGCCCTCATTTTCCATCACTATCTGGCTGTACAAATATATCTTTCACAGCACTGGTTGGTACATACGTGATAATTTTTGAATGCAGGACGTAAGTTCTGAATGCCTTAAGTGCTTTCACCATTGCGTATGCCATATTTTAGTTCGGCGTCTGTAAGGCTCTTGCTAAAAAATGTGATCGGGCGTTCAAAGCCTTCATCATTCTTTTGCAGTAATACCGCGGCAATAGTATGTTCAGAAGCGAACGAGAAGATGAGGAAATCTTTTAAGTAATCTGGGCTTATTAACACAGGTGCTTCACTGATGACTTTTTTAATATGCTCGAATGACGCTTTAGCCTCGGTCATCCAATTTACTCTGCTATCCTTTTTCAGCATTCCTGTGATCAATTTGACAATCTCAGCAAAATTTGGTACAAACCTTCGTAAAATTTTTATTGTACCTAAGAAAGATTGAATTTCTTTTACGTTCCTAGGAAGCCTGATGGTTTGTATTGCTTCTACCCTCTTAGGATCGATACTGATCCCATATTTAGATATGATATGCCCCAAAAGCTTACCTTCTTGCATAGCAAAATGTGATTACTTTGGGTTTAAAGATAGGCCATACCTGCGGCATTTTTCGAAAGTCTGTTTTAAATGGATCAAATGTTCTTCATCGGTTTTAGAGAAAACCGTTAAATCGTCAAGGTAGATTACTACGAATTTTTCTCTTTCTCAGACGAAAGCGATGTCCATAGCGCGCTGGAATGTATCTCCTACATTCATCAAACCAAAAGGCATTTTATCATACATGAATGTACCCCATGGTGTGGTGAAAGCAGTTTTTTCTCTGTCTAGCTCGTTCATGGTGATTTGGTTGTACCCAGAAAACCCATCTATCATAGACATTCGATTTTCTCCAACTACCCTTTCCAGGATGTGGTACATTCTGGGGAGCAGGTAATTATCCTTAAGAGAAGACATGTTCAAGTTCCGGAAATCCACACATAGTCTGATTTCTCCGTTCTTTTTTCTGACAGGGACTAAATTTGCCACCTAGTCTGAGTACCTTAGAGGTACAATTATTTTCACATCTAGAAGCTTCTTAACTTCCTTTTCAATGACGGGCAACAAAATGGGGTTAAATTGCCTAAGTTTTTGCCTGAAAGGCTTGACCCCGGGCTTCAATGGTATCTTGTGCTCAATTACGGAAGTATCATATGTTCAAAGTTCTTCATAGGACTAGGTGAAAACATCTGTATACTATTTGAGTAGGTCTTTGTATTGGTCTTTTACCTTGGGAGGGAGGAATTTAGATATCTTTACGATCCTGGCTTCTTTTCCAGTTCCTATGTCGCAATCCTCCACTTCTTCTGGTTGGGGCTGCAAAGTGGATTTCACAGGTATGTCATTCTGATCGAAGAGTTTTTCTAAAGGTATTAAGCCTTTCGAGATCTGATTGTTTTTAAGGATCAACATGCGACGATCTGCTATTTTATCTCGAAAGGTTTCAGGATCTTCACCCTCTTGCATAATACACATCGGGTCATTTTGGTTTTCTTGGTCTGGATAAGTTTCAGAGAACTCACCTATTGCCATAAGAAATTTCTGAATTTGTTCGTCATCTTCAAAGATCTGCCAGTGTCTGACATTGTCGGGTATAGAGGGTTTATATCTGATTTCAATATGATATTTCAGTTTAACATTCGTGGGAGGAGAAAAGGTTAACGCTGCCTTAGCCAATGCGTCAGCATGTAGATTCTTTGTGCGAGGAATAAAACGGACTTTTATAGATGAGAAAAAATTCTCCATAAAATCCCAAGCACAATTTCTATATGTTCTTAGTCTGGGATGCTTGGCTTGGTATTGTCAGTTTATTTGTCTTACTATCAATTCCGCGTCACCGTAAACCTCCAAGTTTTTTATACCTAACTTCTTTGCAACCTCTAAACCTAATATTAATGCTTCATACTCACATACGTTATTGGTGTAATCTATATCCCACTGCAAACGATATGAGAAAGGAACAATAAACTTACCTTCAGGCGCTACTAAAGGTATGCCAGCACCAGCTCCTTCAGAAGACGAAGCGCCATCGAAGTACATTTTCCAGATACCACCTTTGCATAGTTCTTCAGTCAAGGGGCTAAGCTCTTCTTGATTCGTATCAAGTTCTTGTGGACACTCATCTAAACCATCATTAAATGAAAATATGCAATTTCCCAGATCTTGGTCTGCAACGTAAATGGGAAAGTTATTTGGATTCTGAGGATCACTGACAGTATACGCCAATCTTGTTTCTCTGTACAACCAGGTAAACTGAC